>OZ010590.1:18550419-18560419 GCA_963932145.1 Acanthosepion lycidas | reverse complement strand
ATTCAAGATTTATTGTATTATACACAATAAAATATGGTAGTTGCTTTATGATCCCAATAAAATACTTTTGGGGGATGTCACTCATTTTCCTATGAATTTAGTTTTGAAAATATTTGAAATTTATCCTGAATACAGCTTTAGCTTTTCAGATGTCAGCATTTACTCATACTAAATTTGTTTTTGTGGGTATTGTAAGGCTTTCTTGATAATCATTTGTTTGTAAATAAGGTTTCAGTAATAACAGATTGGTCTGTTTATTCTGCTTCAAACTAACGTCTAAAAGAGGCAGAAATATCAATAAAAAGGCATCAATATTTCTACAAAGTGAGTCCATATTTTTTTTTTTTTTCTCTCAATTTCAGGATAATGCAAAGAACAGAAAACTGAAAGAAGCCAGTTAAATACATGTAAAAGAAAAATGATGAAAAGTGGCTTAAATGTTTCAACAATAGGTGGGTGATCACTTCTAATACATTTAAAAATGAAAAGGAATTCACAGTATATGAAGCATTTCATTTATACTGCTTAATTTCAATGGCACACAAAGATCAGATTTGATAATTATCTTGCATGGGGAAAAAAAAAAAAAAAAAAAAAAAAAATTGTTTACTATAGTTTCTTCTATATATAATACGACCCAGTTTTTCTGAAGCTAAAACAAGGAATAAATTACATCCTTGAGTATAATACAATCCCATAATACATCCACCCTTATGTAAATTTCTTTTCACTAATTGTGCTCTATTTGTTAAGATCTCAATGTTATATATATATATATATATATATATATATATATATATATATATATATATATTTTATTTCACTAAAATATTTAATTTCCCACAGTATTAAAGAATAGAAACTGGATGTTTAACCGTTGTACATTTCTTCTAATTTCTATTTCAAAATTTCTTTTTGAATTTTCAGGGAAAGTTGCTAACTAGACATACCTGGTAATACATTTTAAGGTGTTAATTAATCTATCATGATTAAGGAGTTTTTTGTTATGACTTTCTTACATTTTTATATATTAATAAACAATGAAAATAAAAAGAAACTTTTTCTTTAAGAATGAAGAGAAAACTTCAAAGATAATCAAAATATAAATAAAACTGGTGAACCAAACTGAATGTATTAGGCATCTTGCTGCTATAAATAAGATCTTTTAAGCTGGGGGGAAAAAAAAAAAAAAAAAAAAGTTTTACTGCCTTTAATTTTTGTTCAAAATTTCTCATTATGCACAAGAAAATATGGTAATCAGTTTTTTACTCTTACTGTTTATTTATATATATATATATATATATATATATATATATATATCTCATAGGAAATGAATTTATGATATATATCTCAATCAATCATAGGAAATGAATTAAATCTGACAAATATTTAATATATTTTCTGTTTATACATTATATTTTATGGATACACTTGAGTAAATGCTCTGTTCTCTTAATTAAACAGTCTTAATTACATTTACCAGCCTAAATGTTTGAGAAATTTCATAAAAAAAATATGCCAGGCTAAATGGTGGTTCCATATAGGATGCAGGTTCAATTCCTGTTGGAGAATAAATATTTACTACTAAATTTCTCAAATATTCAGGATGGTAAATGTTTAATTAAAGAACAGAGTATTTACTCAAAGTGCATCCATAAAAAATAATGTATAAACAGAAAATTATATATATTTTTAAATTAGGTGATCAGCCAATCACCTTACTTTGGTTTCAACCTTTCAGTATCCTCAGGCGATATATCTTGCTTATGTCACCTGCGGAAACCAAAAGGTTGAAACTAAGGTGGCATGATTGGCCAATCCATTTTAAATTTAAAAGCTCTGCATGTTAAACTCATGTGTTTGTATATAAAAACACATTTTATTTGGCACTAATAATTTCATGGTCTGCTAGTAAAAAAAAAAATAAAAATAAATAAATGTTTTTTTTTTTTTTTAACAAATCCTTTTAGACCAATATTCATTAGATCTTCCTGAAATCACATTAGTCCGAATCGAATTATAATGATTTATTGATTTCCATCATTTAAGAATTTGGCGGGGGGGGGGGTCATTTTCATGATGCAAATACAGTGTGAAATCCAATCCCTGACTTAAAAAGAGTTAATTGAACTGTGTCTTTATTTACAAACGGCAACTTTGAAACTTTGCTTACATCATTGATAACTGGATACTATTGCAAAAGAAGAAATAGTAGACATGAAAAAGGGAGTTGCACTAGTATCCTAATTGCAGACTCACGTCAACTAAATGAAATAAATTATTATCCTGCAAAAATTCAATTATAAATACTCCTCTTACTTCAATATGTAACAAAAGTATAAAGTACTTATCAGGGTTTGCAGACAAACGATTTTTGGAAATTATACCAAAATATGATTTTTAAGGCATGGAGCTATGAAAGTATCCTATGCTAAGAATTTAAAAATAGTAGCAGTTTTCAAACTTGACATTTGTAAATAAAAAGTACAGATAACTTAGTCAGGGATTGATTTGCCATAACATTTATATTTTGAACAGGACTTCATCTTTTAAAATGGGGAAATAAAAAATAGAAATACTTCTTTATGCTGTGGAAAGGAATATAATGAATACTAATCTACAAAATTTATTCTCATTATTTACATTATTCAGACTATTGTCCTCATCTTTGTCACCATATTTATTACAACATTTCGGCCGTTGTACACTCTGGCCTTTTTCAGGTGGTTGGAGTGTCGAACCGAATCCTTTATTTCGCTCACTGGGGTACACTGTTCTAGTTCCACGTGCCATGTTTAATGGATATCAGTTATCTCCTGTTAATTTCCCTCTGAAAGTTCTCCACTGCCTTAGCCGGGTATTGAACTCACTCTTTGGGTCTTGTCACTGGATCTAACTAATGCCTTTATCTACTGTGTCATTGAGGACATCTGGGTATGAATTTCTGGTAAAAAATGGTTGCTAAAGACATTAGGTTTATAATACCCAAAAATTCACAACACAGGCACAGTGGATAAAGGCGTTGGTTTGATCCAGTAACAGGACCCAAAAGTGTGTGAGTTCAATACCTGGCTAAAGCAGTGGAGAACTTTCAGAGGGAAATTAACAGGAGATAACTAACATCCATTAAACAAGGAACGTGGAACTAGAACAGTCTACCCCAATGAACAAAATAAAGGGTCCAGTTCGACTTTCTAACCACCTGAAGAAGGCAGGAGCGTACAACAGCCGAAAATATGGCAACAAAGATGAGGACAATAGTCCGAATAATGTACATAATACCTCATCTCGGAAATATATACAAATACTGAAAAATTATTCTATATATAAAAAAAAAAAAAAACAACAATCAGATCAGTCAGTTTTAGTTATGTCTTTTTTTTCTTTTTCTATTATTCTCAGAGGAATGCTCTTTAGGATACAAAAAAAAAAAAAAAAAAAAAAAAAAAAAAAAATTAAAATATGCCACTTTTTAACAGTAATCACAACTTTAAACTTATATCACCAAAACTGATTTTCTTTTCTATAGCTGTCCGAGTTTTCAACTCCAAACACATGGTTGGGGGAATTCAACTCCAAACACATGGTTGGGGGAATTGAATGGGAAAAGAAAACACTGACCAGCATGATCTTGAAATTTATGAACAAATAATGAGGGAGTTGTCATGAATTTATAATATCTACATCCAAATCCCCACCCCCAATGAAACTCTGAGGGTAAATGAAGAATGACACAAACTTGAATTTACCAGACACAGCAAAAAGAGTTCAAAAGCAAAAATTGAAAAAAGTCTGTTCAACAAGAATTCAGCAGTTTTCAGCATGTTTTTTTTTTTTTTTTTCTTTCGTTATTTTGTATTTGAGTTCCAGTTTGATATGGCCTGACTTTGTTCAGTTCAGAATGTACAGAACATTTGATGAGGTGCACAGGTTGTCTAAATGCTGCCAAAAGTGTTGCAAGAAGACGTAATGTGGAAGCATAATGATCTGGGTCTAAAGGAAACAATGTGGCTGATAGGCAAATAATTTTGGACAAGTCAGACATCTTGAAATTGGCTTAAGTGGTTTTCGCTTCCCCTTCCCTCCCAGTGGAATAAGTTTTCATCCTTATGCAGAAAAAATATTGAAGATTTAATTTAAAATATATTATGAAACGAGAAAAAAAAAAATTTTTTTTTTTTTTTTGTTTAAGTGTGTGAGGGTGGAGGGAGAAGAAAGCAACCAAGAACATCAAATGACAGTGTGATGGAAAAAAGAAGGGTGTGGTTTTCTATCTTCATTTCTTTGAGCCTGGAGAATTGACTTTCTCCCTAAAGTAAAATGATTTTATTTTTTCTTTTCTTTTGTCCATGAAATAAATTATGACAAATTATGTACATACATATACATTTGAATCATTTGTTAGAAATTCAAGTCATTGCACATCCATTATAGTAAAACACTGCATCATGGGAAGCTTATCCTCATCTGGGATGTAGAAATGAAGGAAACAAAAAAGATAAAAAATAAAAAATTTTAACAAATAAAAATGTTGTTCAATTATCAATTCCAGAGGAAAAACATTTTTTATTACAATACAACTTTCAAAAAAAAAAAAAAAAAAAAAAAAAAAGTTTTACAAGGCAGGCAAGTTTTTATAAAGCCTGAGTATTTTGCCATAATATTGAAACCTTTAAAAAAAAAAAAAAAAAAAAAAAAAAAAATTAGAAATTCTTACAAATTTCTGTGAGTTGATTGCAGCAGCCATATACAATCATTGAAACACAAACAATATGGCTACCAAGTCAATAAAATTGAACAAAGGTCAGTGACTGATAAATACTTGTAATAATACTGCATAACATTAATAACCTTAAGGTCACATAAAACAAATATAAACATTTCTTTCTACCACACTAATTTTTTTTTTTTTTTTTTTTTTTAACTATAGAAGAAAAAAATCTTCCCTCCCAAATCACTGATGCCAAATATACAAATAGTTGTGCATTTTATTATTTTGTCAAACTGTGCTCAAAATTAAAATATTAGAAAAAGAATTTTATTAAAATTTTAATGAAATTTGATTTGTATGACCTTAAGATTAATTTTATGAAATGATTAAAAAAATATAGTCTTTACTGACCATGATTGCTTCCCCCACCCATGCCCTAATAATCTATTCAGTAAAAGTAGGTGGGGAGAGACAATGCAAATTTGTTTTCTTCCTTATAATTAATGATCATATGACTAAGTTGAAGAATGTAATCATTTATATCAATGAGAAAGTAAGGGTTTAGGTCTTTATATTAATAAGTTCTTTTTATTCTTCATGAAGCCGTTTCAGCTAATTTCATTTTCTTTATTTTTATGTTTAGAGAAAGTGAATCACCATGACACTATATTATTTATTCAAAGTTAAAAAAAAAAAAAAAAAAAAAAGAAAAGAAAAGAAAAAAGCACTTAAAATGTCATTTTATATATATATATATATATATATATATATATATATATATATATTTTAAGACATTTTTTTATAGATACAAATATTTAAGTAAATGGTCTGTTTATAATAAACAGAATTAACATTTACTGGCCTGAATGTCCAAGAAATCTACATAGACAATATGCGTCCCCCGACAGGAATTAAACCTGTATCCTCTACAGAACTGTCATATAGCCTGACATGCCTTAACTGATTGATTGGACCACAGAGGCGTGTTTCTATGAAGATTTCTCGGACATTCAGGCCAGTAAATGTTAATACTGTTTATCATAAACAGAGCATTAACTTAAATATTTGTATCTATAAAAAGAACGTATAACATAAAAAATGTCTTAAAAAATAATTGTCGGACTTTGTCCATTTCATGTGTGTGTGTGTGTGTGTGTATATATATATATATATATATATATGTATATATATATATATATATATATGAGGATACTTTCTGACTTCAAAATTACTTCACATTGTTAGGCTTGACTAAGGCTGGTTGAGTATTAGTCTTTTTTTTAATTACCACCACACAGGCTGAATTTACAAAGTGAAAACAATTTCAGCTCAATAAGTGTGGTCGAAACACAACTGACATTTTGAAAATCTTTGTTTTTAAAACAGACTTACTCCAAAACTGTTGTTGGATATTTTTGCATCATTCGATAGCTAATTTAAAACAAAAAAAAAAAAAAAAAAAAAAAAAATTAGTTTAAAGCAAGCAAAAAACAAGAAAAAAAATAGACACAGGCTTTATAAAGACCTGACAGAAAACATTGTCCAATTCTGTCAAATATACACAATTATTGGCAGAAATATTTTAATGCAAACTTACTGCCTATATTTTGTTATTTTAAAAATGAAAAATAAATACATTCAAATATTTTAGCCAAAGAAGTGAATGACAATTTGCAATGGATCAAATTCATCTCCACTCACTTGATATTTTACTTTAAATAAATGAAAATATTAAAACAAAATCCTAAATTTGCAATTTAAAGTTTAAATCATTCTTTTTTATCCAAAACATACATGCCATTTTTATGTACATTATAATAAATAAAAACAAAAAACTCCTTAATCAAAATTCGTCACCTTTGCCCAATGAGCATTCACAATGATTAGCAATCCATTTCTAAACAGATAAAACAAATATTCAACCATAAGGTTAATGAGAATTAAATTAATTTTTAAACTAAGCAACGAGAAAACCTTGTCAAGTACATTAAAAATAATTCTAAAAATGTCTACTATTCCTACTCCAAAAAGAAAAAATAATTGAATGTTTTTTCAACATTATACCTAATGATTGTTCAAGCATTTTTTGGTTTCAAATGGGGCCTTGAAATGTAGGCGTTAGCCATCTATAATTAACCCGACAGTTGTGTTTTTATCCAAAGAAATTAAGAGTTACCTCCCTTTAACGGCGTTGCAGAACCAAATTCTATCTTGTATGAGGGGGAAGAGCAATTTAACTTCTAAAACAAATACCATGTTAAGGCAAGTGGTGTGTGAAAATCCCAGACAAGATGTACAAACTGTTCAAAATACGATTTGAATATTAACATTATTCACATTGGCACAACAAAGAAAATAACAAACAAAAATTCTGAATTCTAAAACTTGAACTTATCCACTTCAGAAATATTAAAACCATTAATACAGACCATGCAAAATAAATGACTAAAGAAAAAATTTTCAGCTTTTAGAACTGTGTGTAAAACCATAAAGGAGAAAGTAATGATGAATTTTTGAGTTAACTATCCATAACAACTTGTTCTTACTGTCAAAAGAATATATATATATATATATATATATATATATATATATTTTTTTTTTTTTAAAGCTCTGTATCAGACTTTATAAAGATGTTTTGTCCTTTGATCAAGGCAAATGGAAAGATTTTATTTTGCAATTTATAAACAGAAGAAATTTTTATTACTTAGCCTCCTCTATATCTTACCTTGACTTTCACAATCAACCTTATGAATATTTTTGAGCATTTTAAAAATTTTGAAAACCTATTTTATTTGATTTTTTTTTTTTTTTTTTTTACTTTTGTTTATAAATACATGTTGCAAAACAAAATCCTTACATTTGACTTGATAAAGTCCATCAGAGGATGTTGGTATAGAAAAGTATTCCTTTTGTCTTTATTCCTATTGTCTTTTTAGAAATATTTTATTTATTTGTGTCTATTAAATGAAAGGAATCCCGGGGGGGGGGGGGGGGGGTAAAAAGTGCTTTTATTGTTTGGAAATAAAGCAGACAAGAAAACAGTTTGTTTAAAGTTTGAAAAAAGAAAATAGTTTAGAAATATTTTAATAACATTCGAGACAAACAGGTGAATTTAAGGTGTGAAAGACTTGCCTAAGTTCTGCACAGCCACCAAATTTATATGATCTGCTTATTTGTTCAAAAGAAAGAAAATATGGGGGACGTTTAATATAAAATGATTTAATGGCCTCTTTTCGGTTCCATGATACAGATGATAATTTCAGGAAAAAAAAAAAAAAAAATTACCGGTTCAAAGTCTAAAGTTTATCTATAGGGTGACTGAAAAGTAACTCCCTATTTTATGTATGATAGACTCTCCAGTCTTGTAAAAATTATAGTTAGACAGTAGAGTCCATCATAGATAAAATAAGGAGTTACTTTTCAGTCACCCTGTATAGGTCTAATAGAAAATTCTTGAATCAAAGTAAAGCAAAAATATACAAAGAACCTAATTCAACATATCCAGATATTAACCAACAAAAATAAGGTTTTCAGCAGTAAACGTTTTTTTGTCTTTTTGGATGGAAAGAAAAATCCTTAATACTCAGCTGATTCAATACTGTAAAAAGTCCTTTACAAGTTTTTTTTTTTTTTTTTGACAGCATTTCAAGTCTTTCAAATTGCAGACTCTTGCAGAACACTTCTAGAAACCTTGATGATAATGCCGCTCCACATCTTCTGAATTAAGCCTCACTAGTTTCACTTTAATGACTCAAGATTTTGTTTGTTTTTGTTAGAATACTCAAACAAAAAAAAAGTTTGAATTATGAGATTTTCAAAGGAAAGAGGAATGAAGAGTGTGTGTGTGTGTATATATATATATATATATAAAAGATGTACATGATTGAGGGAGGAAAATTAGTAGATAGCAAAATCAAAGAGTCTTTAGAAATGATTGGGCTGATTTAAAAAAAATAAATAAAAAGACAAGTGTTGAGCAGGGTGAGGAATATCCAAGCTTAAAGATTACAGGGGATTCAGATCATACCTGGGTATGTAAAGATTTGAAATAACATCAAAATATTGTTCAAAATAAAACAAGATCATTATTTATAAATAGGTAAAAATAGTGAAACTGCCTAGAGCAGACCTCTAAAGACATGCTAAAATTTAAAAGTGGAGAGATGATGGGTAACACTCACCCATTCAATCAGGCATGATTCATTGTCCCAAAAAGTGAAAGAAAAAAAAAAAAAAAAAAAAAAAGATTTGCAAGATAATCACAACCCTCTAGAAAATTGAAAACCCTAAACAGATCGATACTACACTTATTCCTCACAGTAGAAGACATACTATCATTTGAGAAATCGTATAGCTAGCATCATAATCATTTTTGGTGCAAATTTTATGTAATTCCTAACCAAGTACAAAAGAATTTTTCTTTTTTTTTTTTTTTGATCAATGATTTTTTATTTATTTTTTTTTCGTAAGAGGATGGGTGAATGAAGGAAGGAGAAAAAAATTCAATGACTGTAAAAGTACGTTTTTCCCAAAGCTTTGCTTCATTAAATTTTTAAAAAAATCTACTTACAATAAATATTAGTGGAAGTAACAGCCCCACCTCAGAAATACACAGAGGATTTTCTTTTTTACAAGTTTAGCCTCTACAACTGAAAAATTCAATTCCTAACAGATGAAGAAAGATTGATTTAAAAAAAAAAAAAAAAAAAAAAAAAAAATTTCAAAAGACTGAGAGGCAAAAAAAGAAAAAAAAAAAAAAGTACTTCTCTGCTTTTACATGTAAATATAACTGTTTTTAGGGACTAAGATTCAAGAGGGTTCTTTTACTACCCACTTGTGCTATAAGGTTTTTATTATTATTTGCAGGGATCAAAAAAGAAACGTCATCACATAGTTACCCTCATTTCTCCGCTCTCTTATTTAAAACAAAATGGAAAGAGGTGTCAATGTCTTATATATATATAGAGAGTCATGGTTTACATATTTCTGCAAATGTATTTAATCTGTCCTAGACAATTCTAAAACTGGGGATGACAGTAAATCCAAGAATCATGATTGCAGGTAACTAATAAACAAACTAGTGCTACGGGAGACATTTAATATTTCAATGTTTACTTTTCAGAGATGCTACAAAACAAGAAAAAATATAGTAAAATACATTAATAAATAAAAAAGTATATTAAAATACATTAATAATTAAAAAGTATATTAAAATACATATATTATAGTATATTAAAATATATTAATAATTGAAACATATTAAAATACATTAATAATTAAAAAGTATAT
>OZ010590.1:18537919-18545419 GCA_963932145.1 Acanthosepion lycidas | reverse complement strand
TGATAAAGGATCATAGTTGATACTGAATTTATTTTAATTTCTACATTTTGTTGTTTTTTTAACAATCAAAAAGATGTAAAAACAACTTGACATTACAATTACAATTAAAAAAAAAAAAAAAAAAAAAAAAAAAAAATCAATGAATACCTGATAAAAGAAAACTTGACTGTTTTGAAAACTTGTCAAAGAATACAGAGAGCCAGCTGGTCACTTGGAACTTATCTTCACTATTATGATGTAATATTCCTCTCAAAATTTTCCCAATAACTTTATCAACAAATAAGGGCACTTTGATGTGGTATAAAATGTTTAGCAAGCTCGTCTCGCTAAATCAATTACGACTGAATAGTGGGTTTGATTCTCACTGGGTGCCCCACACTTTCGGCCTTGTGTCACATCTAAGCTATGCTTAGAAAAATCACCATAATGAACAAATCATATGAAGTAAATAATTACCTTCTCATTGTCTCTAATGTGGCATAGACAATGGAAAGTATTTTTTTTTCACTCGCATCTGCACGAGCGGTGATGATACAGCAATGATAAGATAGTAATAAATTGAGAATAACCAACTCAGGTATTGATATACACAGAACTCAAGAATGAAGGACTTTCATTACAAAGAATCTTTTACAGGCTTTTAAATATTTTAGTTATAATTAATACTGCAAGTTGTTAATTATCCAAATCTAAGAAAGTGTTTATCAAATCTTTAACATGAAATACTTACTGATACAGGGGCAGCAGTCTGGACAGGAGGGGGACTATCACTCTTCAAAGGAGGAGAAGATGGAGCTGGAGAAATCAAAATTTTTTTATGAGTCTTTCTTTCAAAACTATACCTCGGGAGCTTTGCCCGCCTTGTATGGATTTCTGAACGAGGGGGTACATGGTGGGTATACTTCCTTTTAGCAGGAGGCTTGGGTTCTGTTGCCTTTTTGGTTTCGCTCTTACAGACACTGTTCTCACTGGCAGGGGGAGACGATGATGACGACTTCTTGGCCGAAGCCACAGGCACTTCCTCAGTCGGTGTGGTGCTGCCGGCATAGATGTCATCATCAAACGAAGACCGAGATTTTCGGCTCATCAGTGACCCTTTCCTCCGTTTCCGGCGCTTGCCCAACTTTTTGCTCCCGTTTTTGAGATTACTGTGGCCGCTAGGTGGACGGCCAATCTTCCTTTTTTTCTTTCCAGAGTAATAGGCTGGAAATGTTGAAGAAAATTTAAGACAATAGAATAATCGAGCCAAGACCATATAGAAAGTTAAAAACAATTGTGGTGATTAAGCAAAAAGTATGCAAATAAATCATTTTTTTTTTCTTACTCTTGTCAAGACATACATAAGATACTATCAAAAATTATGGAATTCGAAAAGATTGATCAATCTGTTTATCAATCATGTTAGCCAGCATTTCCAGAGTCCAGCAAACATTTTCCACATTTTATATATAAAAAGAAATATACTCTTAAGGTATGCTATATTTATAGGATAAAGTGCTCAATATCAGAGAGAGCGTGTGTAAATATAAAAGTGAACATTGAAGTCAACACTTAGAGGCAACAGGCTGTTTCATGCTAGATGCAATCATCAGGCCACAACGATTGCATCTAGCATGAAACAGCTTGATGCCTCTAAGTGTTGATTTCAATGTTCACTGTGTGTGTGTGCGCGTATGATAGTAAAGAAAGATTATCTATGTATACATCTTATATCTTTTTTTTTTTATTTAGTTTTTCCAGCAAACAGAAAAATATAAAAATGTTGGAAAAACTAAACAAAAAATAATAAAATTTTCTTTGTCTGTCATATTTAATAAAAGATGTTTAAAAGAAAATTGCTGACCAAATATACATTAATTCTTAGATGTAGATATAATAGGCTGATGAAAGAAATTGAAGAGATAAAAAAAAAAAACTAATATTTATTGTAAATTTGTGGGCCCTTTTGACCAAATGAGACTTTCTCAATGAAACGAGACAAAGTTTTACTTTTGTGTGTGTGTGTGTGTGTGTGTGTGTGTGTGTGTGTGTGTGTGTGTGTGTGTGTGTGTGTGTGTGTGTGTGTGTGTATTTGTGAAAAGACACAGGTGTATTAAAAAACTCCCATTTTTAATAATCTTTCTCATGCATCCATTTGGTAAAAAGGTCTACTAATACACAATAAATATTTTTAATCTTTTATCAATATTATATTTTATCTCTCAAATTTCTTTGATTGATACACACAGACCTGTTGAGAATGATTGGTGAGTGTTCAGTACATTTTAAGTTTATCAATTGCCTATGCCCTGAAATGCCCACTACACACTCTCTCTCTCAATCATAGCACCATATCCTGTCCTGGTGTACAGTGTGTCAACATGTCAGACGATGCTACAATTCTGGGCTGTTTTTAATAGGAATTTCCTCCTATCTCCTAGCTGCATGTCGGCCATTGGTTCCACATAAGAAACTCATCCACCCTTTGCCAGCCTTTTCCAAGCTGGTTTGAATTCAGAGTTATCCTTCCCATAGACTGGCTGCCAACCAAGGCTATAGGGCCTGGTGTGCCCTACTATTTACCATTAGCTTGGGGAAGAACAAATGGATTCATATGATTCCCCCAAGAGATTTTGCATATAAGTGAATGTAACCCTACTGGAAGATATGTGACACTGTAAGGATGCTGATAATTTGAAGAAGAAAAAAAAAAAAGGTTTAAATTAAATCAAAAGTGAACACAAAGACAAAGAAGGTAGTAGATAGATTGAAAGACATACAGAAAACAAAAGAAAACATACTTTCATTTTATTTCTCATTTTTTGAATAAGGGCCTCACTAGAAGATGGGGCACTGAAATCCACTTGGGCATCTGGTTAAAGTGAAGCTCAGGGTATGAGTGGTTAGGGGAATGCGATTTTGGACAGAGACCACCAAGCTAGTTACAAATAATAATTTTATGGCTACAGGTGGGTGAGGAAAAGGGTAAAGAAATGATTTTATGTTTACTTGTTGATAGGGGGTAGAGGGATGCCAGTGTCACTAAAGAAACAAAATTTTCTCAGGCCAGAAAGTTTTGGTCAAGTGGGGAAAGTTACAGACCAAATATGATAATTATGAATAAGAGACGCATATAATAATTTTATGGTGACATTAACATTAACATCTGTTTTATGTTAGGTGTTCACAGTGAAACACCTCTTCTCTGGATGGTGGCAGCGTGAGGAGTTGATATGAGGAAGTGGGAGGAAAATGAATATGCCCACTGAAAGGTACTGGTGTGTGGTGCAAGCAAGAGAAGTGGGGAGAACAAGATGGCAGATTGGTGTGCTGCTACTGCCCCACCCTGACCTACAGGAGGAGCTCCCTATATTTGGACATACAAGGGCCAGCCAGCAGCACCCATGGAGATACTTGATTAGGTGACAGAAGATACGAAGGCATCCCAGAATAAGCCAAACCCCAACAAGTTTTTTGGAGGTTGGGCTCCATAAATAGCCATGTAGAAATCCCAGGAGAGAGAGAAGCAAGAAAAAAGATAGACAGAGAGAAGCAGTTGAGGCAGAAACGCACTTCCATTATGCCATCTGATTTGCTGCCACAAAGAACTCCTGACTCATGCCTTGTTCCAGATTATGAGACAAAATGAGCAGAGTGCCCTGATGAAAAAGTGGAAGAATTGAAAGTCTCTATATAACAAGAGAGAGAGAAAGAGAGAGGGGGGTGAGTATTTCTTCAGTGTTCCATAATTTGCTGCCTGAGGATATATCCGACTCAAAGTTTGAAACCTTGATTCTGACTTGGAAACGAAGAACAAAGTATCACAAAATTAGACTGCGAGGGAATGGTCATTAGTTTGCATGTTTATACATTCTTATACAATAAAGTGTTCCTCAGTTATATAAACCTTATTGATTTACACAATTTTGTTTTGTTTTATCTTATAACATCGTCTACCCTGAACAACACCAATCCAGCAATATCTGGCAGCAATTCAATCTTTGCTTACATTGTAATCAAAAACAAACAAACATGGGACAGGAAGAGGCTTGGGTCAAAGTGACCAACTTCACAGTTAGCCACAGAATTCAATTGTGGACACACTGGTGACTGAGGATGAGACAGCTTTTGTCATTTAGTGCAGGGGTCAGGACGTCCCACAGCATTATTATTGTAACCTAGAGAAGGTTAATGAATAGAATTAATGACATGGAGGTTGGTAATGAACAATAATACTTAGGACAAGAACAACTCATATAAGATTTGCCAGTGGCACGTAGAAAAAGCAGTCAACTGCATTCAACAATGAATCTCCAACTACAGCCCCACATATACAATATTCACTACTGTATTTATGGGAATGGGGGCATAGCCATTATCATCCATAGGTATGCTACAACAGTTTTTATATATTATATACACATACACGTGTATGTGTGTGTATTCAAACATGTTTCATTAAATAATATAGACATACTATGTGTATTTATTTTTATAATAATCCTTTCTAGTTCTCTAATCAGTTTCTTGATGGTAAGATGGAATTCATAAAGGAAGATGCTATAGTTTATTTCCTACCCAAGTACTTTCGGTCTCTTCGGGGATCAAAGACAAGCCTTTTGTAACTAATCGCTGTTATGGTGATTTTTAAAAATACATGCAAATGTACTGTTATATATATATATATATATATATATATATATATACTCTCTCTCGCATATAAATAAATTATGCTGAAAGCCCCTATTTTTTATCTGATTGCCAAAATGAAGCTAGAGTTAAGCCTGATCAAAAGTCAAAACGAGGGACTACTGTAAAACAGCAAAGTATTACATAAAACTTAAATAGGTAATATATTAAAAAATTTCATTTAATGCTCCATTCTGATAACCTTTTCAATGGAAAAAGGTATTGGTGTTGGTCAGATCCCCAAACCCAAAACATTGTATGGGGTTGGGGGGACAAAAAAATGACAACAATCAGTGGAATGTTTTCTTGATGCTATTAAAATGATAAAAAGTAACTAAAGTATATGATTTTCTTAAGCAATCCATTTTAATTTGCTTGCCAGCTTCCAAGAATTCATCTCCTCTAGTCAAGTAGAATTAGAAATAATGTCAACAAGTGAATAAGTCATCATCATTGAAGTAAAACTCATTTAAACAAAATTTGCTGCTGTAAGCCTTATAGAGGACTAAAAGAAGCTTAATAATTAACCATGTTTAAAACTACTTGTGATTTGAAGGATTGTGTAGCGCCAAGTATTATTTTGATGATAAATTAATATCTTTTCAAATCATTGTTCTGCTGAAGTAGAAAATGTAATTCTTTAAATTCAAATTCTGTCAGGAGATGCAAAGAAAAGAAAAACCTGACCAGTAGTTTTCAACCTTTTCTGACCTTTTCATCATGTCAGAATGTCATTTCCTCACTTCCTAAGATTGTAGGACTAAAAAGTGCATTCTAAATAATATGCATATATTACTGAAAAATCGTCATTCTTTTTCATATTAGTACATGTACATGGATTATTCTTATAGGAGTTTTTTTTTTCTTTTTTAACACTCATATGGGCTCCAAATTCTGTAAATTAAAAATAATATATATATATATATATATATATATCTCAAGGTATGAATATCCACCACCTTCAAAATCTCCCCCAAGGGAAATTCCCCCAATCTAGAATATTCTTCTGATTTCTTCCACATGTCGAATAAATCAGTTTTCAAACAGAAAATTTGAGATGAAAATGCCTCGGTTATCAAACAAAATTTTGGTTCTCTAACAATATTGCCTAACTAACCCAAACAGAAGCATTTCTGAGTCAACCGCCATTTTGTAAACATTCGTGTGTTGTGCCGTGTTTTTCTTTTCCAATTTTATTGTACTGTGACTTTTTCTCTACATTAATGCCTACTGGAAAAATAATTTCGGTTTATGAACATTTCAGGTAACAAACGGCCTTCAAGAACGAATTAAATTTGTGAACCAAGGTTCCACTGTATGACCAGAAGGAAAATATGCTGCTTATTTATATGTAAGTAACCTAAAGGAATTCTGTCATGATCCAAACTGCCAACCTAAAAGCTGGGTAACCAAATGACATATCCATTAGGCCAGTGTTCCAATGTTCCCATTATACACAGAGTTAAATTTGGAAAAGGCAACTTAATTTTAATTCTTTTTAATATTTGTAATTATCTGAATTAATCATTGGAATAAAAAAAAAAAAAGACTTAAAAAATATAAATAACTAATTCAAATTACAAAAAAAAAAAAAAAAAAAAAAAAAAAAAAAAAAAAACTCTTTATTTTAGCATTTAGAAGTTAATGTTTACGTTAATATTCAAAAGTAATTGCTTCATGGTTAATGTCTTTTCCTTGCTTATTACCAGGTTGCAGTTTTAAATACCAAGGAATTTCCTCACATCCAGTGAATTATATATTAATTGTTCTTGTAAACAATAATCTCGCAGGTTGGATTTCTATTAAATAAAAGCCTCAAAGTTTTCATTCACTCAAATGATTACATAGTGACACAGAAAATTCTCAATAGAGGTGAACAAGTGAAACATTTGATAATAGCAAAAACAAGCAATGTCTCAGTTTCTTGTCATCTAGTGATTTTACTACTACTACAAAGATTTGTAATTTTTTTTTTTCAGTAGCAGACAAAATATTTCTGGCAGTAAAGAAAAAATATTTAAAAGATTTAAAAAATAATTAAATTACATTTTAATTTTTGTTTTAAAAGTTTCAGTATCTTACTCATTTATTAAAAATCAGGAAGAAGGTCAATTGATTTGTTTTTTTATAACTTATCAAACCTTTGTGAGTTATTTAAATCAAAAAACATTTTAGATTATAATAAGTGAATATGGCATTCACAATTTTTTTTACAGATACAAGTCCTACTATAAATCCATAGCTGGAAGGGAGTAGATAGATCCATACTAGTATTTGTGTATAACTGAATGTAAAGAACACAACTAGAATTTGAACTCAGCTCTCTACTATCTCATTAAGTTGCTTTCCATTACACCACCAGCACATCCAGACAGACGATATTGTCTGTGGCCATGTATCAAGGCAAGGTTTGGTTTGTTTCACAGCATTATCAACCCCATTGGGTCATTTAATATTGAAATTTAATTTGGACGGGGGAGGGAACATTAGTAATTTCTCTTACAAAACATATTGCTGGTAATATTTTTTTTCTTACAGAAATGTATTGTTGGTAATTTTTATTACTATGAAATGTATTGCTGGTATTTTTACTATAAAATTTTATACTTTCATAATGTTTTGGCCCTAGTTTTGTGGGTGGGGAGTAACTATTTACCCATAGCTTGGACCCTAACAGGTGCTACCACCCTGGGTCAGGGGTAGACCTGGGAACAAGAGCAATTAAGAGGTCATTTCAGGCTCCTCAAAACCCTCCCAATCAGAGGCCTTACTGTCAGATACAGTTTATTGTCATAGCTAGAATGAATTAAGGCAAATACAACTGACAGAATA
>OZ010590.1:18412185-18537719 GCA_963932145.1 Acanthosepion lycidas | reverse complement strand
CAAGGGTCCTTTCAATAAGTCTCTCAGAACCTTTTCCAATCAAACCCAAGGCCCCAACTACAACTGGAATTATTAAGGTCTTCATGTGCCCAGGTTTTTTTGGTTTTTTATTTATAATCATCATACTCAGAAAAAGAAAAGATACGATGATTCACTTCATACTCTTTGAACATCTTATCACTAACATGTCATAATGGTCGATCAAGAAGAGCGAATCAGTGAATCTTGTGTAAATCCATTCTTTCATAACTATCTTAACAAGTCAGTAGAAGCTGCTATTCATGTAGTCAACCTTGACAGAAGCCAATTAATCATCTTATTAGGGTAATGCAAAAAATTTCTAGTAACTTTTTTACTTTCATCATCAAGTCACATAACTGGGTTTGGTTGTAGGGTTGGCATGCAACTGAGGACCTTCCAGTTATCTCTTGGTTGCAAACCAATCAGTCAGTTAAGTGCCATATGTGAAATACACTTGGACGATCACTTATCTTTCGATACATGACTGACGAGAGATAGATTTTTTTCCCCACAGTAGGTTGCCATTTCTTTCTGCAGTCGATTGGTTGCCAACCAAGGCTAAAGAACCAAGTCTGTCCTGCTATTCAACCTATAGCTGGAGGAGAAGAGATATATTCATACCTGTCCCAAGGGTAATTGTGTGCAATTGAATCTGAATTTTAAACTCAGCTCTCCAAGTTCTCACTCAGTGCCAATATCCATTAGAGACCCATTCATGCATAACATGTATTGGGTAAGTACACTTGACAGAGCTCATCCCTCTCCAGGAATTCTTTCTTTTTTTAATTTACAAACACTTTATTCATAGTATCATTAGTCAACCAAATGTATTTCCCTTACTTTCCTACACATGCAAAGGTAGATCAATAACATTAACTGAATTTTTATCTGAAATCTTCACTGTATATTTGATTTACATGATTAATATATGGCACTGAATGAACTGCACTAATAAGAAAATGAAGTTATTAGTGCAGTTAATTCAGTGACATATATCAACTACACTAAGAAAATAACAGTCACACCCGAGGCATTGAAATCAATCTGCCAGAGTCACTACATCAGCCCAACTTGAATCAGTGTCACCCCTTCCTTGTCGATGGGCCCGAGTAGCCTCACCAACCTAACTAACCTGCATCAAACAACCCAGCCAGGTGAGTCCTCCTATTTGATAAACATCAAAGATTTTAATCAAACTGTCCTTCAACTGGTTTCAAACAATTTTTATTGTAGAAAATGCTTTTTTCATATATGAAAAAAAGCATTTTCTACAATAAACCTTTCAATATAATCCATTTTCTTATTCTTAAAAATTGTTGTTCAAAACCAGGACAGTTCAATATATATATATATATATATATATATATATATATATATATACATGATAAAGATATAGTTTTAAGGTGTGTTATATTTATGAATAAATATGATCAGTATCAAGGATAGGGCATATGCAGATATAAAAGTGGACACTGAGGTCAACACTAAGTGGGTACACACAAATTAAAGTTCATGACTAAATAACCTAAAGAATTAGGGGAAACGCCAGCTTTCATCTTCTCCAATGGCTTATATACAGAGCCTACAGAAGTAGTACTTTAAACATTTAAAGACTGCCTGAAATATGAAACTGATGGTCACCATGCAGTGTTGATTTCTATGCCCAAACTGTTTAGTAATATATACAAAAGTTCAGATATTAAGCATTCTTTCCCATAAGTACAGCAAATTACAGACACAAACACATTCTGTAAATGAAGTCTTCAGTCATAGAAACATTACAGTTTAAATGTTATATAATATTTACACTTATGACATGCTTATAAAATTATAAATAAATGAAAAGATTTTCTGCGAAATACAGAAACATTAATATTCTTATTTTATATTTTTCATTACATTTTATAACACGAGTTGGAAAACCTAATACAAATATGCAGTATAAGGAGCAGGGAAAAAAACCTATACAATAACAAATTGAAAACCTGTTTCTAGGTAATGATAATTTCATTAATACAAATTAACACAAGTGGCATGATTTGATTTTCACATTTCAAGGCTGCTTAATTTTGCAGATGTCATGAATAAGCACAAAAATCTTAAACTTTAATCACTGATTCTTTTCAACCATTTTCCTCTTCTTTTTTTCCAATCACATTTCTGCCAGACATTTTTCAGAACTTTGACCTTTGAAAATTGCAAGCTTGCAAAATGTGACAAAGTATACAAGCATCAAAATGTAGTGATAAGAATAAAAAGAAAGAAACTATCTGTCTACATTTCTGAGATGAGGTATTATGTACATTATTTACATTATTCGTACTATTGTCCTCATCTTTGTCGCCATATTTATTACAACGTTTCGGCCTTTCAGTATCTGTCTATATTTCTGAGATGAGATATTATGTACACTATTTACATTATTCGGACTATTGTCCTCATCTTTGTCGCCATATTTATTACGTTTTGGCCTTTCAGTATTTATCTATATTTCTGAGATGAGGTATTATATACACTATTTACATGTTTCAGGGTAAACTGTTCGAATCAAATGGATAGCAGTTATCTCCTATTAATGCCCCTCGGTCTACACCAGCGAGCAAAATAAGAGGTTCAACATTCTAACCACCTGAAGAAGGCCAGAGTGTACAACAGCCGAAACGTCGTAATAAATACAACAACAAGGATGAGGACAAAAAAAAAAAAGAGAATCATAATGCAATGTTTCAGAATTTAAATTCATGCATGTTTTTCATAACTACTTTCATCATTGTTTTAAAATAAATTATTTTTACTCAATCACAGGATTTATAGCTATACAGAGAATAAAAAGACAAAAATGTGATAATTACTTGGCTTTGAGCAATTGTTGATGCATATTTGGGTTGGCCTCTCCATCCATCTGCAACTCTCGTAAAACTCTGCATGACTTATAAGCAACACTTATCAACATGGACAGCACCTCAGTCATCACCAATTTAATTGGTCCAGGTCCAATGAATTTGGGAAGCTCAGCTATCCGGCTTTTGGCAAGGTAGGGACCCGAAAAACATCGGTGGTTATAATAAATTTTGGGACACCATGTATCCTCTGGTAATATGAAAAAAAATAAATAAAAAATAAAAAAAAAAAAAAATAAAAAAATAAATTTTAAAATAAAAAGGGTCAGTTAGTAAGCTGGTATAGTAATTAAAAAATTACTAGATTATTTACATTTTAGACATGAATTGGCACTTCTGTCTTGGAAGAGAGTGTAGTATTTGTGCACACTGAAGTTGTACACACGCATTTTATTTGTTTAAATGTTATTTTTAATGGATACTCTTATTTGAGTAGATGATCTGTTTTTATTTCTTTATTTATTAAATGGTATATTTATTTATTTACATCTACCAGCATGAATATTCGAGAAATCTTATTAGAAAAATATGCACCCTCTAGTAAAAATAGAGTTTAAAATAAATTAAAAATATGTCGGATTTAATCAATTTCCTAAAAAATTGTCTTTGTTTATATTAGGATACAAAACAGACCAGATATGTATATGTCGAGAATCAGGAAGATAAATTTCAAAAGCACTATTCAGGCTTTTTTTGATCAGGAGGTCATACGTGACCGAGGTGTCAAGGCACGTCAGATCTAATGACGGTTTCCCCTAGAGGACACAGGTTCGAATCCTGTCAGAGGACGCATATTTTTCTAACAAGATTTCTCAAATATTCAGGCCAGTAGATGGAAATACATAAATATACTGTTTAATAAATAAAAACATAATTCTATTCACATATGAGTATCTATTTAAAATAACATTTAAACAAATAAATTAAAAATGTCAGATTTAATCCATTCCTGAAAAATGTGTGTGTGCATGCACACGCTCACATGCAAGGTTAATAATTCTTTCAATTTCTATAGAGTTAAAATTTAAAATTATCAAATGATCAAAACTGATGCAAAATCTGTAATGATGACTTCATTCTCAAAACCAAGTTCCCTCTTCTTGGGAATTATCAAACTTATCCCAGAACACCTTCCAGTTTTCAAAAACAGTCTGTAAAGCCCTATTTACCGGATCACTATCAGCCATTTTATTGTTTTGTCCTCAATCTCATCCATGACATTACAATGGGGGATTTCAGTGTCAGGAAAAGCCAGAAATAACTGGAAGTCAAATCTGGACTGTAGTTGGGTCCAACAGAAAAAAAAACAAAAAAAAAACACTGCAACAATCCAGTCACTATCAACCATTGAGAATGTGGCCACATAACTGGTTCATGAGGGATTCAAAACGGCTGAGTGTCTTCTGAGCAGAAGGATGATGCAACAAATTTCTAGCACTTTTTAAAAATTTTTTATTCTATTCCAAACATTCTTATAGTCATCAGATTAGTTTCACTAGTTATATTCCCCCGACCCCAACAACCTTACACAACTTTTCATATCGATATACTGCATAATCCACTGGCATAAAATCATTTACTTCTCTGACAGTGTAACACAATTTGCAATTAACCCTTTTCAGTCGAATGAACTTATTTCAACATTTTATCAGTTTTAAACCCAAAAATTCAATTTGTGTGCTTTCTACCCAAGTTAACCCACATTTTATTTTTTTATATATATATATATATATATATATATATATATATATAGGGGGGGGGGAATGTATGACAAAATGAGGGAAAAAGTTTTCATGTGACAAGTTTCGTCCTGTAGGACTTCAGACTAAATTTGCCATGCTTATGCAACTACACAGGGGATGCTGGGAATTTAAAATTTTTATTTTATTTTAATCTAGCCAATTTCATTGAGATTCTTTCTTCCCCCCCCCCCAATCACTTTTGTTAATAGATATCCAAGACTGTAATAATAGAAGTTCAGCCGGGAATGGTGAAATAATGTAATATATATATATATATATATATATATATATATATATGAGGAAGCTTCAGCCGATTCAACAGCATCTACTTCTCTATGGTGAACTGGTTATCATCTAGATTTGGTTGTAAACAAATGCCTAGGTTTGGCCAGTCCATCTGGAAAGGTTTACTGCATATTTTACAAGTATTACAATTGCTAAAGAAAAAGATTCTATGAGAGAGCTTTTTCCTCTTTTTTTTTTTAAAAACTTCAAAAATTGATAGAGAAAATAAAACCACTGGACAGTTTTAGTTGGTACCTTCTGATGCCAGTTTTATGTTGACAATCTTGGCATAAAAGCATCAATGCAATACTCTATAAAGATACTATTTTAACTAGCCATGAATGTCAAATAAGAGTGTAACCAAATACATCCTCTCTCATTTTATGACGAGATATAACTATATTCATTATCAGTTATGGCACATTAACAATATATAAAAATAGGAATATTGCACAAGAAATAAAACACTGAGAAAACTTCAAAATGAGATTTGGTCATTTGGTCAGTACAACCTCTCACCAAAATATATGTAAGAAAGAAAAAAATTACCAAAAGAAAGACAATACTTACCTTCCATGTTGACTGTTTTAATTTTATTATATGTGCTCTCAATTGGAATAGGCCTGAAAAACAAAAGCAAATGTATTAGAATAGTCCTCTATATCTCCAGGAGAAGAAATAGTTTCCACACCTCTTCATTATCCAATCCACACATAATTTGTTTGTTTAATGCATTTTGCAGGTTATTTAAAGCCAGAAAATAATTTTAGATTGTAAAAAAATTTTTTTTTTTTTTTTTTTTTTTTTAGAGATAATGATTTAGTGATACTAGTCTTACTGATTAACCCATAGCAGGGGAGGAGAAGAAGATGTGGATTCATGCCTTTCCCAAGTGTGTTTGTACATAAGTGAACATAAACCCAATGGAAACTGGAACTTAGCTTTGATTGACAATTCCAAGCTAGTATACATTAAGCCACTACAAATTCAAGCTTATAACACCTGGTATTTCCAAGCGGTCACCCATCTAGGTACTGACCAGGCTTGAAGTTGCTCAACTTCAGTGGCCGTAAATCAACACAAGGGAAAAGGATATGTTCTATCATCATCAAGAGATACCTAATCAGAGATTGTATCAAGACGTGTGTGTGTGTGTGTGTGTGTGTGTGTCTGTGTATACCTGCACACACAACACAGGTCACTGTTAGGTATACTCTTCTAGTACAAGGTCGAATCTTGGATCCTCTTTTTGCCTTTAGGACTGCCTCAGTTCTTCACATGAAATCAATGAGGTTCTAGAAGGGTCCATGATACGATTATGTAGTCCTCCAATTATCGTACATTGGTTGACTGCACCTCCCGGATTCAAATCTCCCTTTCCAACACATTCCAAAAGTAACAATGGCAGCTACATTTAACACAGAAAAAAATAATTGTTATAGTCCATGAACCAATCTGACACTGCTTTTGATTTGTGATATGTGGCATTGTCTTGCTGGAAGTGGCCACCAGAATATTGGTGCATTGCCATCATAAATTGAGGCAAGTGGTCAGCCACATTACCTAGGTAAGCTGCAGCAGAGCAACAAAAGACAGGAAGTTGTGGAGAGCCATGATAATCCACGTCCTGAAAGAATATGGCACATAAAAGAACAACTTAATCACAATTAATGTTTTGGATTTGAGAGGAAACCAGTTGCAAGCTAAGGAAGAAAAAAAAAAAAAAAAAAGCATTCAAATCATTCGCTCCAAAATGGAAACATACAAAATGAAGAAATATTCAAAGACAATTTCACAAATAATGATCACTAGATTTGTAATGGTCTTAGAGAAGGAAGATGAGAATAATGGTTACACCAAGGAGCAAGCATGAAAAATGCAAAAAACAAAGAAAGGTTTTTAAAGGATAAGATTCTTCAGATTTTAATTAGCGAGAAAAATCAGTTATGATAAAGACTAACAAATTTTTCTTTATTATCTTTTACAAGAAAATTACATCAGAAAATACATACATGATAGATATAGTGATGTGCAGATGTTGCAATGGGTTGTGGCTTGTAATGAGAAATCTGAGAGCCGAGTTTCTATATTCACTTATATGAAAATATCATTGGGAAAAGTATGAATCCATTTCTTTTCCCCATAGCTATGGATTAAATAGCAAGACTGATTGGGTTCTATAGCCTTGGTTGGCAACCATTCCAAATATGTGACAATAAAAATCACCCATCTCCCAGCAAGCTTGGACTACTCTTACGGATGCATCAGCCCATGAAAACGCACAGTGAATTTAATTCTTCAGTCATGCAATTTTCACATTCTGCCATAGGCAGAGAAAGCATTTTTTTTTTTTTTTAACATAATAGATAAAGAAAGTGTGGACAGATGAACACTTCAAACAATCTTCAGCCTACTTGTCACATATGTGTGTGTGTGTGTGTGTGTGTTAGCTAATGGGAGGGAGGGGAGATCAAACTAAAGGAGGAGGAAACCAGCCTTTCCAGTTCTAATGCTTAGAGTTATTTATAGTCATGACATTGTTTATTTTATTCATATTATATTTAATTAATTTATACATTTCATTTGCTTTGTATTTTGGTATTTGAAATAAAGTTCATTACATTTACATTATGGGATTTATTAAGTCTTTTTGGTTTCCATGGGGTTGGAATTAGTAGTATTTTATTTGTTTACATTTGAAAATGAGTCCTAATCTGATTTACATGTAACAGGACAACTCATTACCACCGACTCAACTCCAACTTTCAACTTTTTAAAAACAAATAAAAGTAATTTATTAAGGATCATTTTTAGCCACTTCTACATTGGCTGCTGATGAATTGTGGGAATGCTTCTTTACTTCAATGGGTAACTGTTCCAAACTTTGTATGAATCCCTTTGCATTATATGTAGAGCCTTCGTCATAATGCCAACATTCTATGTCGCTGTCTCTTTGACTAAACTTAATCATATACAAATAAATGGCTTTTGTGTGCAAATTTTTCTTTTCCTCTTTCACTAAGAATTTCCATTTTTGGTGTGATGAAAAGTTTGAAAATTAAACACCAGTGTTGAGTCGGCAGTGATAAAATGCCCCCCCCCCACCCAACATACACCAGAAGAAACAATACAATGAATACAACTGTTCATTCATTACAATAAAGACCTTAAATTCAAAGAATTGTTGTCAGATACTTGAAAACATATGACAAAGATTACTCTTGGCACATCCAGTAGGGAAAATGACTAAATAAAAGAACAATTTTAATGCAATATTAGCATGTTAACTGCTACTCTGGATATTCAAATCTTACAAAATGCCATCTATGTTTTTGTTAGAGTCGCCATTAGAAACTGTAATGTAGGACTATGCTTTATTTTGGTAAATAAAATTTACTAAACTACTAAGAATGATGCTGATGTGCAATCTCAACACTGATTTTGTTTTGTTCTCTATCTTATACTACAAGACATTTGTGCAGGAATTTCAATCCTTTTTTTACTACCTCATACACACATCAAAGACAATACAGAAGATTCTACAGATGCTTTAACTTGCCTTGTATAACAATAAACATTTTAACTTCCTTCTCTACAAAAATAAAAAATAAAATAAATAAACTGGAGTGATCAAATATGCATACTCACTCTGGTTGCACCACAGCCACACGTCTGTGAGGTCGCCTGAGAGCAGTCCTTCGAGGTGGTTTCAATTGATACTCATTGCTTTCGCACCAGCCAACAGGGAAGAGGTTGTGAGACTCAATATCCTCGATGAAGCTGGGCTTCATCCTAGAACTATTGTCCAAATGGATCCACATGAGCCGGTCAACAATTTTAGTGATTGTGGCAGCACAAATCTGATTGCCATTTTCTGGATTCACAGCCTCAAGTTTATATCCACGTTGGAATTTGTGATATGGAACATCCTTAAAGAAGGAAAAGGGAAGAGAAAAAAAAAAATTACTGGATAAGTTTTGAATGTTTTCTTAATGTGCGTGCATATATATATATATATATATATATATATATATATATATATATATTCAAAAATTATAACAAAACATGTTATAACATCACTACAAAAATAGCCACAAAAAATATATGTATATTCCTTCTTTGAATAATTTTATACTTTAATCTTAATGCAAAATTAAAATTTATAATTTTTACTTTTTAACTTTATAGTAAAATTAAAAATTAATCAGAATTATTTCTAATTTAGTCTAACATTAAGGCATTAATAAATTGTATTTAAGGATCGTTATCAAGTTTTTTGAATTATCATATACTTGTATTTTGATTGGTCATTGTAGCTTATGTAACAATGTTTCCACTATTGAGGGGTGTTTGGTTGGTTTTGATCTTTTTAACTCTTTATTCTTCAATCAACAACATCACTTGACAAGACACCAGAAGTGTTGAAACAAAATGGCTATTTTTGTAGTGATGTTATAACAGGTTTTTATTATAATTTCTGAATAAATACTATTTGCTCTACTCTGTATTGAGTGCTCTTTTAAGAATAGTGTTTTTGGTTATTCAAATTTTACTCCATCTACACTGATCCTATACTTGTGTGCGTGTATATATATAAAATAAATAAAACTTCAAACCTTATTAGAGTGATTACTTGAAATAGACACTCCATTTTTTATTTTAAAACTATGTCTATCATCCTACACATTCAAGAAATCACAAAGAAACTGTGCTCTCCAGCAAACTGGACTCCCTCTCCTTCTGTATAGATGCAATACACACTCTTTAAAAAAAAAAAAAAAAAAAAAAAGAAATAACTGTTGGGAATTTATTTCAAGTACGATTATCCACTAAATAATGATGTTTGAAAAATTAAGAATGTCAAAATTATATATATATATATATATATATATGACAATCATATATTTGTTCCTCACAGTTTGATGCTAGAGTTCCATGCATATAGCAATTACCAGGCACAAATTTACAAAAAATTGTGCATCATGTTTTTTATATATATATATATATATATATATATATATAAAATCCATTCAATGATAGATAGTATGTTCATATGTAAAAAAAAAAAAAAATAAAATGAATATAAGTTCCAGGAATTACTTTGACCATATCATCTACTAACAAGTAACCTAGGGTCCATTGAATTACATATCAATAATTCAACGTTTGTCTTAAAAACCTTATACATTTTTTTTTTTTTTTTTTTTATAAGTAAACAAATTATTCTAATACCATTTATGGTGTAATATCGCCAAGTATATTTTCCAAAGCAAGCAAATAAATAAAATTAGATAAATATAAAACCAGAAATTTATTGTTTCAAACAAAAAAAAAAAAAAACTGTCATTTATGCAAACTTGGATCTCTTTTTCTATTTGCACATCAAGTCCCATTTGGGTCATAGTGACTGACTGGAATTTCAAAATAGCTTCCAGATATTTAAATGAATTTCATTCCCCCCCCCCCACATAAAGGTTCACTATTATCTATCAAAACTATAATAATTAAAGAGAAAGAAAGGACCAAGATAGATGGTCAAATATATCCCCACACACAGGTCTGACATAGCTACAATATTTAAATAACTTTGTATCACAAAATTTAGAAGAATAAGAAAAAATAAAATCTCTATACAAGAAAAACTGTGTGCAATAACCCATAATAGAAAGAGAAAAAAAGAAAAAAAAAAAAAAAAGCTTCTTCTTGTAACAGACAAAATAAATCCTGTGGAAGATAAATAAATCCTGTGGAAGATCATTTTTTCAGACATGTCAATTCTAAGTTAATAATACACTACCAAGCATTTTTTTTTGTTAGATTTTCATGTTATATACAAAATTTTGTAAGTTTGTTGACTTGTCAGAATAAAAGTAAAAACTTGGTCATACCGTGCAGATGAGTCCAAAACAACTCCTTGGTACCGCTTTTGATTCAGAATGATGGAGGTAGTCAGGCCAGGTGAATTCTTCATTCCAACCTGAAAGAGAATGTATTTGTTAAATATTAGTTCTTAGTTGCCTATAAATGACCAACTATGCAACTACCAGCACTACTCCAAACACACAAATTGACACAAGTTATCTTGGACCCTTATATAATGCCATTTCTGGAATAGTTATTATAAATTCTATTAGACTGCTTACGGTTTATTTTGGTAAGTAAAATTAAATTTATTAAACAAATGATACTAATGTGGCTTTATTTGTTTTGCTTATGTCTCCCTCCCTCTATCACAAGCAGCATTTTTCAATCAGTGCATCCAGGCACACTAATGTGCCCTAAGTTAAGAGTAATTTATGAATTATTTTTATATTTAAAAAAGAAAAATCTTTACTTTTAAAAAGCTAAAGACACCAAGCACATGGCTTCCATTTTAATCAGTTGATATTTTAAACTGGATGCTAAATTCTTTAATCTTGATCATCCTTTCTTTTTTGCCTTCCTCAAGGGATTTAAAATTTTCCACAAATCCCTTTACATGAAAACTGTACCACTTATCTTCTTTGGGAATGCTAAACCAAAATTTCCTATTTTCAAATTTCATGATTAATTTTTCCTTATTAAAATTTAAAGTGCTCCCCCAGGGTTTTAGTTATTCTTCAAGTGTGCCATGAAGAAAAAAAAATGTTGAAAAACACTGCTCTAGATGCATGTGACATATATATATATATAATTTTGTATGGGTTGATGGTGTAATAGATAGCAGCTTTGAATGAAAAATCAGAGTCTAGTTCAAACTCCTGGGGAGTTTGTTATACTCACTCATGTACAAATACTCTTGTGAAAGGTATGAATTCATGTTCTCTTCTCCCAGCAATGGGTTAAATAGATAGGCAAAAGGGGCTCTTCAGCTTTGGTTATCAACCAGTCTAGGAAAAAACTATGTAACGCCCGCTACAGTGCTAATTTGGATATCTCACATCTGCTTGACTCCGAGATCCTCAGCAGTGTTGGTGCGAGTCATTGTGATGTTGTGAAAGCTATATATTACTACAATCTCACCAACGGTCTTCCTCGATGTACAAGTCAACAGATATAGATTTTTTATTACTTTAAACATTACATTTAGCAGGTACACATGTTTGAGTAGATGTCCTGCTTTTTACTTTTTCTTTTTTTAAATAGTGTATGTGCCCTCTGACAGGGTTCAAATCTGCCTCCCTTGTCAGGGAAGCCACAATCTGATCCTGTATGCTTTAGGCTGTTTAGCTTGAGAGAGCTTTACAGTGTAGATGATAGTTTCCCTTAAAAGAGGGATGCAGGTTTGAACCCTGGAAGGCATATTTTCTTTATTAACACTCTCAAATGCACAAGCCAGTAAAAATAAGTTACTGTTTAAAATCAGGATGTCTACTCAAACATGAATATACCATTTGAAGTAATAATAAATAATGTCAGAGTGCAAATAAAATCAATTAAAAATTTTTATATTAGGTTGGTGCAAAAATAATGTTTTTTTAACATATGTGAGAAAACATTATTTTTGCACCAACCTTATATATGTGTGTGTGTGTATGTATATATATATATATGTGTGTGTGTGTATATTTTTATTTTTAACGCTTAAAAAAAAAAAACATTTAATATTATTTAAGAAAAATTGGGCTATTTATACTAAATAAAACCATCAAATGGGCACACATGTTAGAAGCAAGATGTATATACAATAAACCCTGTTATTTAACATGAGTGAACTGGGGTGAAAAAAATTCAGGGAACACTGTTAGATAATTCCCCTCCTTCCCGCCATCATTTTTTTTTTTTTTTTTCTTTTTTCCTGTTGCTCTAATCTCATTGTTCTGTACCTGCTGGGGGTGTGAGTCTTATTGCTTTCCAACTGCACCACTTCGCAGGAAAAATGCCTGGTGAATCAATGTGACATCCAAACTGGATACTTGATCGCTCCCTCTCCGAGCGCAAGTCATCAATCTCCACGATGAAGTATTTGTCATCAATAACTTCAATCACAGTCGCAGGGCAAATCTCATTTCGGGTCACAGGGTTAATGGCCTCCAGTTTCCAACCCACCTTGAAACTGTGTTTACGAATATCTATCTGGTCCTGCAAGATAGACAAGGAAAAAAAAAATTAGTCATGTTAGGCAAAGGTAAAAAAAAAAAATTTTTTTTTTTTTTTTAGTTCAGGAAGTATTTAAGTAAAATTATTATTTAAAGAACAATTAAAAGTTAGAGATTTTAATAATTTTTTTCAAAATCACAAAAAGCCAATTGCAGGTCAACTGATTCTTTGTAGTCTTAAAGGAAAAAAAAAAAAGGAAAAATATTTGTTTAAATTTAGAAAACATACATTGTGATGAGAAGGTAGAAATATGGAAGAAAAAAATTATCGATTGAATAAAACATTTAAGATAATGAAAAATTAAAACAAAAATCTCTAAGTAAATTGTCAAGTTGTTCAAAACTTCAAGGTTACTTGCCTCCTTAGTCTTCAAAGCAAAACACAGTAAGATTAATGGTAAAAGAATACATATGTAAACAATGTGCATTCATAAATCTATTTTTGTGCATAACACTTTTTAAAGTTTAAAATGTACAAAAATAAGCAGAAGTGGCAGAGGAGCAACTCTTTGATCCAAAGTAAAATGAGCAGATATACTACAATGTTCCTAAGCACAAGTGCCAATCCATACATTAATAATGCAATCATTTGTGACAGGTAATATGTTGATATTATTAAAGAATTAACAAAAGTTAATGTATAATAAACAAAACTGATTTTCCAGATGAGCCAAGAATATTTTTGTCTATGTATTAAGAATATAATATTTAATACAAAATTCTTTATTGTTTGAAAACAATGAAACTTGAAACAAGGAACACAATTTATCAGGTCATTACTGACTGTATGGAAAAAAAAAGAAATATTTTGACATCTCTCTCAGCCTTTTCTGTACAGACTTGTTGCCAACTGCCTACTGTGTCTATAAAGATGCTTTATACATCTTCATAATCAAAGCATGTAATCCTTAAAAATTAAGAACTATTGAAAAAGCTATTTTAGCCATTTTTCTTTCTTTTTTTTTCTTTTGTATGCCATTGTAGATTCTGTCAAATTCCAGCATGGACCAAATATAACCAATTTTTCAGAGCTGAAATAATAAAGACAAAAAACAAAGTTTTTTGGGTCTTTTTTTTTTTTTTTTTTTTTTTTTTTAAAGATTTAATCCAAGTTCTAAAATATATCAAGGTTTGGATGAAATTGAAATGAACATTTTTTTTTTTTTTTTTTTTTTTTAATTATTTGTAAAAATATTTTTTTTTGTTCAGGTAAAATTATCTTAGTGTAATGTTAAGAAAAAAGAAAAAAAAAAGGTTAACCAAAGATCTGCTTACCTTAAATATATCAACAGGAAGAGGCATGGCTTCGCTCTCCCTTAAGGAATCCTGAAGAATTTCTTCCCATTCTTCTTTGGAATATTGGTCCTCAAAGTCTAAAACCAACAGAAAGTTAAATTTAAAAAAAATTCAAACTACTACATTATTTACTTTTACTATTTTCTTTATCCTTGTTGTTGTTATATTTCAGCCATTGTGCCTTCATCAAGTGCTTACCAATCCAGGTTACCTTCAGGGAATTTTGAGGTGAACCCTATGGGAGTAGATTGTTCTCATTCCACTGACCATGTCTAGGGATATTTTATTTAGTTCTTATTTAGTACTGCTGAGTTCATCCTGTTTCCACAAAGTCTGTACTACCAATCCCTAGGATTGAACTCACCAAAGTCACAGATTTTAATTCACTAGGCTATTGTCTTAATCAAATTACTGCAGCTGATGGCAGATAACATACTAGCTGTTTTTGTTTTAAAACTAGAGAAAAAAAAATCCCAGATCTTATATACAAAGCTTAGGTGACTTGTCTTGGATACCAATCTACATCGACTAACTCAATAATAGTATAATATTAAGCATTGAGGGGATGGGGGGGATCTTACATGGAATCAAATACAATATAGTTTTTCTTTTTTTATGTCATCTCTCTCTCTCGTCATCTCTGTCACTTGTTTTTATTCCTTTCACATCCATGCTCATGCAACTATCTCCTGCCATTTAATACTAGGATGGACGAGGTGTCATTTTCGACACCTTCAAATTTTCAACAAATTACTATGGAATAACTAGTTTTGGTTCAATGCTGAGGCTTATGGACAATTATTGAATTTTAGCAAAGATGCTTAACAGGCTTAATTCTTTAAAAAATATTCAGTGGAATAGCTGATATTTGAGGTTTTACCTTGAATGGCCGAGGTATCGTTTTTGACACCTAGTCTATTTATAGAGTAAATGCATTGAAAAATTTCTCACACACAATACTTGTGTTTATGTCCCCTATCTATATATTTATCTATCTATACACACACAATTTATATATGTATGTCACTTTCTTTCAGTATGAGGTATACTAATATTTGTGAATTTCTTTTCAGACTTGTTATTACTGACTTGAACATTGAATATATTAAAGATGGCTGCTTCATGGTGTAATGTAAATAAAGATGTCAAAGGTGCTGGCCATCCTAGTGTTAAGTATTGGGGAGGTGGACGATGTTTGGTCTGATCAAATTTTGGCTGAATAGGTTGGGTTAAAAACTTTTCAGTATCACTTCATATGTAAAATAGAAAAACATGCATAAGCTATTTCACTTCAGACTTACCTTTGCGCGGAGCGTATGTATAATTGTTTTCTTTTGCCCAGCCAATTGGATGAAGAAGATTATTAAGATAGAACAGCCAAAAATCATGATTGGTATGATCCAGACCTTCATGTCTGAGATAGAGACGACCACCAACATTCTCAAGGACCTTCACAATCCATATTTGACTTGGATTTATATAATCTTGCAACTCAAGGCGCATCCCTTGCTTGATCTGATCAACAGGTGTGGTCCCAGTGGTCTGTACAAGAACAATGGGCAGAGTAAAGAAATTAAGATATGTAAGAAATTAAGGAGGAGGTGGGTGCAAAACCAAGAATATAATGACAGATCTTGTTTTACTGATGACCATATAGTAGTGAAGTGAGAGGATTGTAGGTATGCTGTGAAAATTTTTAAGGGTCATTAATTAAATTATATTCAAAGGACATCCAAAGAACAATAAGTGTACATATCAAAATTAAGACCACCTTTAAATTGATTATACGAGTATAAATAAACGTATACATAATATATAAAATAATATAAAAAACAAACATTTCTGTAATGAACAATATTAAAAAAACAAAAATCAATCACAGTTAAAATCCTTGGAAGAAGATTTAAGATTATGTATGTCCAAAATTTGACCTTAAAAAAAAAAATTTTCAAGCTTAACAAATGTTAAATTATAATAAATGAAACAATTTTTTAAGAAAATATATATATATATATATATATATATATGTATATGTATCCTTGTGTAGGTATGCAGAAAATAGAAAAGAACACGTTGGGTGCATAATCCGGGGTTCCTTAGTATTTTTGTTTTTAATATATATATATATATATAATCTCAATCAACAGCAGGCAATGCAAGTTTTCATAAAGATGTATAATTACATCCATTTGAAAGTAGCTGACAAATTTTTTGTCTTGAATTTTCCTCTTCTGATACTGAAACTAACAATTGTTTTCAATTCAAGCAGCTGACAAGGCATCTCATCCATATGTCATATGAAAATAGTCCAAACACAAGTGATTAAAATGTATAGCAAAATAATGACAGTGTCATAAAAATTTGACAATTGTTGATTATGATATAAATTTTTTCTCCAGATTTTTTTAACTTTTTTTTACAAAACTCAAAAGGGTTACTTCCATTATTTTTTAATTCAGGTACAAAAATACAGACAAGAAAGAAGAAGTGGATAAAGAGTACAATTTGTATTTCTAGGATAATCTTTTTATGACAAAAATAGTATTTTTGTATGAATCAACAATTCCCCATTGTTTCTACATTTTGATATTAATCATAGTTTTTATCATTTTCTCACTGAATTCAAATTTAATTTTCTAAATCATTTGAATGAATAAGCTTTATTCTTTTCACCGTTTTTGTTAATACCAAAATCTTTCAGCTGATCAATTTTACAACCTCACCCACGTATAAAATCCATATAGAAGCCATGCAAGCCTCTCTCCTTTTCTCCAAAGTGTCAACAAAAGAGACAGACAGACAGACATACACATGTTGTAGGGAAGCTGAAAAATAGATCAGCTGAAGCAATGGAGTTACACCCAAAGTAACCTAAAAATATCAATAGCATGAATCACAATTGAAATGATAATTTTAAAATTTACAGAAAGTCTCTTGTTTACTCTTCAATTACCTACACACATTTTTTTCTTAGGCTCACTTTCATCCTAAATCAGAAATATCAATTATGTTACATAACAAGACAAGTGATGTTTATTTCTTTAATGTCCAACGACTTATCAATCTTTAAACAAGTGATGTTGTAGTTTTATTAAGTGTGCTAAGCTCTCATCCATAACCTTAATGTTTTGCACTTCTTTAAGGTAACAACTCAACAGGAATCAAAATACCAATTTTTTATGTTATCTTTATTTTGCAGATTTTACAAATATGTAAGTTAAGCGTTTCCTTCTAGCTAAATTCTTTACAACTATAAAAGAACTACAACAGCAATGACAGTAATTGTGAATTACTTTATTCTCAAACAAAGGTACAAATACAAAGGTACAAATACAAAGGTACAAATACAAAGGTACAAATACAAAGGTACAAATACAAAGGTACAAATACAAAGGTACAAATACAAAGGTACAAATACAAAGGTACAAATACAAAGGTACAAATACAAAGGTACAAATACAAAGGTACAAATACAAAGATACAAATACAAAGATACAAATACAAAGATACAAATACAAAGATACAAATACAAAGATACAAATACAAAGATACAAATACAAAGATACAAATACAAAGATACACTTGTCTCTTGGTTTATGTTGTACATTGGGTGATGAGGGATTATTTATAATCAGTGTCAATCACCAAAGAGAATTCACCAACTCACTGCAGCAGGAAGCCTAAACCTGCAGAGGTATCATACAGTTCTGGCCTATTTTTCATGTTGCTATTTCAAACTGGCTGAAAATCGGGGTGCCAGAAGTTTGAGGGACCCACTCCCCGGATAGAATAATGTGAGATGTTAATAAAAGGAGCATCAGAGTTCTGGCCAAGGCTGCTAACCTCACCACACTTGAGCAGTTCAACCAACTAGTTAGCTTGGAAAACAACGGACAAGTCAGCTGCATGGTTATTAAATGATATTAGCCTGTCAACTTCATCCTACTAACAGTTATATAGCCATGAGCAACATGCAGTTCAACAACCCCAAAGAACTAATGTATCCATTTCTTTGTCAAATAAGAATCCTGTTCACAGCACCACATAAAATAACCACAACAACAATTGTAGTAGTAATTCTGGATTACTTTGTTCTCATGCAAATGTGATACAAATACAAAAATACACTCAGCCCCCTGGCCCCTTTGCTGTTTATAAGATACCCAGAGGTGGTAACATACGTCCTCCTGTGTCTGCTTGCCAAGTCACCCATTATCTAATGAGACATTCCATTTCTACTCTACAACTATGATAGCCCCAGATGAAATGGTCTTCAACAGAAAGACTTAATTCGGGGTCTTGCCATAAGACCATAGGGGAGAAAAAAAAAAAAAAAAAAAAGCATGACTCACCTTGTCCAGCAGATAACTTGGAGCAGTCATGGCCCCAAATAGAGATTTGGTTAAAAATTCTTGCCAGTTACCAATTTTATCCTTTAATTCTAGAGAGAGAGAGAGAGAGAAAAAAAAGAAATAACTGAATGAATAAAACATAAAAACTGAAATTAATTTCAAAATTTATGACAGACATGGATGTGTGTTGTGGTGTAGTGGATATCGGCTCTTAAAGAGAGAGCAGAGTTCAAATTCCATGAGGGTTCAGTATATATTGCAAATACCCTTGTGAAAGAGTATGAATTCATCTCCCCAACTATGGGTTAAATAGCAGGACAAATTGGGTCCTATAGCATTGTTTGGCAACCAGTCTACTGCAGAAAAAAAAAATAACACCAACCTACTGTGGGAAAAATCAGTCAGTTATGAATCAAGAGACATGATCATCGAAGCATGCATCACATATGGCACTTAACTGACAGTTAACATGCATACTCACTGAAACCTTTGGTATTGTGTACAAAATTGTACAAGTGAGTTGTACCAAGCTGATTCGGTACCAATAAATGTAAATATTTATTCAGCTAAAACAACTTTCGCACAAGGCCAGATCTTCAGAGTAGCCAATTCACTTGCCATGACCTTAAGAAGCTAGTAAGCAGACTACTTCTTGATAAATGTTCTTATTTTAAAGGAATAAGGTTTTGTTTTGTATGTACATCAACAGTATAGTGTATATTTGGTACCAAATTTTTTTTCATTATCAATCAAGTGGCTTTTATTTCTCACCACTATACATCTAAGAGTACCTGCCCCATCATGTGTGATTTTTCCCAAGCTTTATATCTAAGAGTCTTTAAACACACACAAAGAAAGAAGCTAAAATGTGTTGTACCTTTTAAAGGAAGGATCCCAAACAAGTACTATTTTACCAGGGGCTACAGAATTTCTTTTTGCACTTCCCAGCCTTCTGTTCTCCAAAAGCCTTTGTCTTCATCCAAATATTTTGACATGAGCAATAAAGTTGATAGTTTTCAATATATGCAAATATTTTCTGAGATCACAGGCAATTCCTAGGTCTCTTTTGGACACTGACAATAGTGTATCACTTAAACCCACTTTACATCGGTCCAAGCATCAAATACACCAGGCTGATTTCTAAAAGAGTGTTTACTGTTGTGACTATTAACCATAGATAAATAATTAAATAAAATAAAATTATCAAACATATAAAAATAATGTTTTACCCATTACATCTGATCACTATATCAACATGGTCACATTAATAAAACTTTTTTTTTTTTTTTTTTTTTTTTAAGATGCATAAAATGAACAGCTTAGACATCATTTGGTCCTTATATATAAAATTAACAAACTTGAGGAAAATTAATAAAAATATAGATAATTTGAATGTTGTCAGTTACCCTTTATGACTAAATCAGTAAAGCAGGCACCCAAACTTAGAGGATGTGAGTTCAAGTCTTGCTAACAGCTTAATCTTTATTTACAATCAACACTGCTTACTCATAATCATAAAATGACAAACTTGTAGTTGCAATAAAAAGCAGGTGAAATGAAAATTTAGATATATTACTGTATTATAAATTCAAACAAGTAACAAGAATGGTAGCCTACGCTGTTTGAGCATACCAGATACATCAAAAGAGTGACCAGGAAAAGATCCTCCCAACACACACAATCAAAAAAGAATTCAGTCAGCCTTAAGCAACAAATCTTACACATTTTCCAAGACAGATTACTTACCATCTGGTGGCATCAAGGTTTTGCCATTCTCAGCACACCATCCAATTCTGTGCACCTCAGATGCTGTGAGATCACACCAAAAATCTGCAGAACCATCATCCCCATAGCCATCATAACGTAATCGTAGTAATGGACCACATGTCATTATCACGGAGGCCACCCAGTATGTATGGGATGCATTTTTGACAGCTACTTCTAGCTTCATGTTTTTCACAAAGCCACTCTGCAAACTGCACTCAACCTGGGGAAAAGAAAAGAAAACAAAATTTTTTATTTAATCTAACCCCCTGCAAAAAACTGTTCTAGAGAGAACAAAACACAGGGAGATTGGGGGGGTGGGGGTTGGCTGAAATTGTGCAAACTTTTTTTAAATTTAACCAGAAATACAAATGGCAGAAAAAGAAAAAGAAAAAAAAAATGTAGCATATTAGGTTGGTGCAAAAATAATGTCGTTTTTGAGAAAACGACATTATTTTTGCACCGACCTAATAGAAACACTCCAAAAGTAATGCCTCCTATTTATTTCCACAGAAACTACAACTGATACTAAGCCCACAATAACAATATTTGATAGACCAAGTTTTCAGCTCCAAAACACCATTTTTCCACAGCCGCCAAACAATTGCTATGTATTTTGTCAGTTATAAAGAGGTTTTTATTTCAAAGTTGATAGCTGTACATGGCATGGCTACTCAAAATGTGGCTCGTCAAGTATATCACAGTTGGCACTGCTGAAATGCTGTGCTCCGACCCATTGTTTTTTTTTTTTCATCTCAGTACATGCTCTGTGTTTTGTTTTTTTTACTTTTAATTCAAAATTAAATAATCTAATAAAGATTCAAGATAATCTATTATGAACAATGAATGCATCAGTAATATGGCATTTATTGGTATGGAAACTGGAATCCACATTTTGCATTCTTTTACCCAAATGCACTTGGGAAAGACATAAATTAGTCTCTTAAGAGTTAAATAACTAGCTAGACTGGGCTCTCTAGCTCTGTTTGTAACCAGTCTAAGAGAAAAAAAAATGAATTTCAAACCATGGAAAAGGCAAGAGAAAACCACCCTATCTTTCCCAAGAATACATAGAAATTCACAGATGAGAAAAAGAAATTTGTGAAGAGCCAGGATAACCTACCTGTTAAAGGGATATGGTATTAGAAGAAAACTATGAATAAAAACTAAATTTATGTACACTATCATGCAAACCTTTTAGGCCACTTTTAATTTCTTTTTTTTTTAATTTTCCCCTAAAATTGAGAGCAATGTGTAATATGCTTTTTTTTTTTTTTTCAGTATATCTTATGACCTTTGAGGGCCAGAAAACAAGTTACTGCGTTTTCATTCATGCTGGATGAAAGAACATCTTAAGTATAATGACACTGAAGGCCAGACAAAAATACTGGGCCACCAGTAAAAATTTCACCTTTCACTTAACAAGCAATTTTTTTTTTATTTTATTTTATTTTTTTTCATTACAAAATGTCCAAGACACCAAAGTGTGGAGTTGGTAATAAGTGTTGCTGTCTTTGGTTTGAATAATTGCCTCAATTCAACGTCACATTGAATGGAATAAGGTCCAGATTTTCTCATTGGTAATTTTTTCCCACGTTCTTCTTGGCAGTAATTCCGAAGGACTTGCAGATTGCATGCTTTTCGTTGGAGCATGTTTCTGTTGGGGTAAAGAAAAAACAGTCAACTGATTGTAGCAACAGTAATAGATTTTTTGTTTCTCGGTCGTAACACTTGTAGCCAAATCGCAGTTCACACGATAATCCGACGTAACAGTCCAACACACACCGTAGAGATGACAAAATGGGGTCACAAATCCAACCTTCACTTCTCGCCGACAACAACGCGTGTTTGTCTCACAGCTCAAAAAAATCATCTCCTTTTATAAGCAAAAAAACGATGACTTCTGTTCACCGAGAGAATTGGTAATGCCATTCAGTTGGGAAGAATATTAGCATAGCTTCTAGTCATTACTGTAGATTTGTGCTGACTACTTTTTGGTAATTTTTCTTCGGCAGATTGCACACAAAACACAAACTCTTTTTTCGGGGTACATGATTATCTCTTTCACTACACTCCCCCATGTCACATAAGTGACACTCATGGGCAGGCCTCTTTATTCTTAAACTTCTCCGGAGCGGGGCGACTGTTGGAGGAGATTGTGTGTTATGTTCTGAGGATTCTTTTGATCTGACAACCTCGCACAGAGTCTTCGTGATCTGAAGAGGTGCTAGCCCTACCTCCGATGATAAGTATTTGTTCACTTTCTGAGCACTCACTGCTAGTGTCACTTGTTGAAGTATCTGTACCTACATAGCGACGCAAGTCCTTTATGTGTCTTGGTATGCTATAAACCAGCACAGAGCGCGAGTTACTTACTCCAGTGACATACCCCACCTGGTACCGAGTTGTACACTGAATATGTGGAGCTTTTACCCACATGCGATCGCCCAAGTCATACGGTGCACGTTCTTTTATCCGTTCAGTTAAACGCGTTGCGTCAATGCCTCGTAGCCAGACTTTGTACTAATAAATCATGTTGGCTGGTGCATTGTCTCTCGGAGTAACATTGTACCAATACACGACCTCCATTATGGAACACTGCTTTCTAGCAGCGATTCTTTTGATGCTCTGATGATATCACTCGATTATGCCATTTCCTGATGGGATGTACGCACAGCGAAATCTGAGGTGTACTCCCCACGAATCCCAAAAAAATCTTTGAATAGTCCACTGCGGAATGCAGTGACGTTGTCAGTGAGGAGTTCCGTCGGAGGTCCACGTTCAAAGAACAATGACCCCAAGTGGTCAATGACGCTTGCGGAATCCCGTCGACACAGACATCACCAAATAGTGAACCGGGTTGGGCTACAGTAAATCAAGGTTAAATAGTGATGTCCATTCCAACACGGTGCCACACCTTGCTCACACTCACTTGTCCTTTTTGCCATTGCACAGGTGCTGGGTCGATGGACTGGCACTCCTTGCATTCCCTGACCACTGCCCTGACAGCATCTTTGGATACAGAGGGATAAATCTGCCTCATGAAATATAGGGTCCGTTTTACACCGGGATGTCAGCTTTGGCAATGCACAGATTTTAGTAAATCTGAGTTACGGTTGCTCGCTGATGTTACACATACATGTCCTACTGGCTCTACCTCTTAATAGCATCAAGCCATTTTTGGGGTACCCTTGTTAAAGTATCGACCTTGTTCTGATGTGATCTGACCAGCTGTATATCTACGGATAAGTGGTATTCACTTACCAACTTTTCCAGTGTGTCTAGCCGCCTCCGAATGAGCATCTCGCTCGCAGCCTTTGTACGTATCCTGGCCTTCCCTGTAAGAGTGTCTGCTATCCACTTATACACACATGCGGAATTCGTGAATGCAACATCTTTGCATTCCATTGAAGGGCCGCAGTTTACTCCCCTGATAACAGCGTCTAATTCCGACAGGTTGATATGTTGCGTATCCTTCTCGGGACATAACCAACACGCATCTTCCACAACAGTTTCACCTACTTCAAGAGACACTCCTGTTGCAAGGGAGCTCGCGTCAACCCAGGCGTTAAATTCACATCTGTCAACGCACCATTTGCCACGTACAGGTCGTCTTGACGCACCCTAGTAATGACTTCTGCTATCATGTGTCTAAGGAGAGCATCATTTGTTGTGTCATCCCAGCTGGAATCGACAGCAGTCACCCTACGTTTAATAAATGCAGTTGCAATGTGGATCCACCCACCCATGGGAAAATGTCCCACCAGCTTTCCACATAAAGAAAACACGCTGCGCCAGGTCACGTGTCTGGGAATGTCCAGGAGCTCACTTCCACGTTTCCAGTAAAGCACGTTTTGCTTCCCCCCAGACCTGCAAGCCGAGCACATGAGCACTATCCTCCAGTCATTCTGGGTTCTTACATTTGAGCCCAAAGTCAGCATGATGCTTTCTCACCTGTGCAGCGGACACTAAGGTTTCGTTGATGTAGATGTCATCAATGTAAGCTGACGTCACTTGACGAATTGTCTCATCCTTGGATAGCACAGCATCCACGATGGCTTTCATGATGGCCGGCGCTACACAGAGTCCGAATCCCATTCGGGTTAAGCAGTATCTTGTCCCATTAAGGATCACCGTCTGAAATGGCCACAGTGACCAATGCACGCGTACCTGCAAGTAGGCCTTTTGAAGGTCAATCACAGAGACATAGGATCTCTTCATTCGCCATTCTCTCAATTTTTGTGCACACACATCAGCATGAGCTGTGTATGTGTCTACATGTTCGTTCAGTTCTCTATAATCTAGTACAGGGTGAACCTTTCCCTTGTTCTTTTGTACCACAGCCATCAACGGGATGAGGCCTCTTGGAGGACCAAGCTCTTCCTCGGGATACGGAGTCAGCCATCCATTGTCCAGCCACACCTGCAATTCGCGCTGGTATTCTTTCTTGACACGTTCGGGCACCGAATATTCTGACACTCGGTCCTGGAGCTTTTCTGACCATTTCCAAAATGCTGTCCATGTCTTCATCCTTTGGTCGAACTCTGCGCTAAAGTCGGACTTGTTGATCTTCAAAGTAGCACAGATGGTCGGATCAAAAAACTTGACTTCGCCCACCTCTGTAATGTGTACGCTACTCAGCTCCTTAATAATGTCCATCCCAAGGAGCAGATCAAAACCTATGATGTTAGCACAGGCTCTGGTCAACAATTGATTGAGCAACAGGTCTTCCATTCTGGATGATGCGCGGAGTATCTGCTTAACATGACTAGGCAATCCAGACACGAAGGCACATCATCCATTCTTCAGGAAACTGTGCGATTGGAACAGCGAGCTTCTTTAATTCTGCCAAATATGTCTACTGTCTCGCCAGGTCGCAGACGCTGCACCTGGAATTGGCCGTAGGCCACGAAACCAGTCAGTTCCAAACGCGGTTAGTAGAGCGTGCTTTATTTGCTTAATGTCACTTTTCTGTTCTTTGCTCAGCTGCCTATACACAGCAAGGGCACCGCCTTTCAATCGCAGTGGAAGAATCCGTTCAATCTTCGTGATCTCAAATAATTCGCAGACCAGTTCCACGTTTTCGATCCATTCAACCACAGATTGTCCACTCGTATTATCACTGAATTCGGGGATTAGTTTTATATCGAACGGTCTTTCCGCCATCTTGCTAGAGACAAAGTAAACGCCGAAATAGCTTGTTGAGGTAAAGAAAAGACGGTCAACTGATCGTAGCAACAGCAGTAGATTTCTTGTTTCACGGCCGCAACACTTGTAGCCAAATCGCAGTTCACAAGATAATCCAACACACACCATAGAGACAACAAAATGGGGTCACAAATCCAACCATCACTTCTCGCCAACAACAACATGTGTTCGTCTCACAGCTCAAAAAAAATCATCTCCTTTTATAAGCAAAAAAACGAAGACTTCTGTTCACCGAGAGAATTTTCTGATTGGTCACGCCATTCAGTTAGGAAGAACATTAGCATAGCTTCTAGTCATTGATGTAGATCTTTGCTAACTACTTTTTGGTAATTTTTCTTTGGCAGATCGCACACAAAACAAACTTTTTTCTTTTTCTTTTCAGGGTACCTGATTATCTCTTTCATTACAGTTTCTTCATTTCCTACTAACTATATTGAGATCAGGACTGTGCTGGCCAATCTTCCAAGAATTAAATATCTTCATCCATAAGATATCTTTTTGTTGCATATAATGTGTGACAAAGAGCACAGTCATACTGAAAACTTTCTCCATTTTCATAGTCTGGAAGAAAATTACACTATAGCAAACTAATATAGTTTTCAATGTTATGGTTTAAATCAACTTCTACCGATTTTCTTCTATCATCACTGCTGATGCAAGCCCACTCTAGTCACTGCCAAATTTTTACTGTTTTATGGTGTATCATGCATGTTTTGTTTTTTTTTCTTCTCCCACTGGTTTATTTACATATCTTACTATTTAGCATTCATCTCTAAAAATTATTTTTGCCACTTTTCAGGATCCCATGTTAAATGTTTTTTCACCCATTTCAATCTTCTATTCTAATGTTTTTGGTTAATAATGTTTTTTTTTTCTGTTGCTATATACCCATTCAAGTTGTTTTTCATAATAACCTGCGTACTGTATTAACTGAAATCTCACTGTTAAGACTGTATACACACCTCATTTGCCTGGCTGTTAATTTTGGATTACCTACCAAGACTTTCACAGTATATCTCTCTTGTCTAACTCTTGTGGTCTTCCAGTTTCTTTGCACTTAAAACACTTCCAATAGTAGTAAATGCCTTTCGGATGGTTTGAACAGTTACTGGAAATTTCCAGCTATCTCTCATGGAGTCATCTTCCCCTTCAATGTTACAACCTCCATCTTTGTTTCAGCAGAAATTTTAGCCATGATTTTAGTGTTAAAAAATAAATAAAATAAGAAAAAAAAAAAAAAAAAAGGCAAAGTAATGTTCAACTACAATTACTTGCCAAGGCACCTTACACACAATAAGATGGAACAATTCCTTAGAAATTTGTATATTATCATGAGTTTATTATCTCAGAATCATTCATTGGCCCAATCATTTAGCATGGCCTTCTTTCATCTTCAAACGATTTAAAGCTGTGTATCTTCTGTTACACAGCACCTACGAAAACAACAACTTACTTCCCAATCCTTACAGTCAACAGACACTACTGTTAAAAGCATACTGCTAAACAATAACTTAATAAAATAAAAATGAATCTTTTTCTTTTTTTTTTATACAATTAGCCCAAAACTTTTGCACACCAGCATATAAGTTAATCTCCAGACAAACATGGAAAAGAGACCAATTTTTTTTTTTTTTTCTAATATATTTTATCTCAGGTGTAATGTCATTTGCTTGTTTCCACATTCAAAGACAAAAATTTTTTTTTTTTTTTTTTTTTTTTTTTTTTTTTTAAAATCAAAGGTAGCCATTTAGATGTCAAGTTAAATCCTATTCGCAAAATATATATAATTTACCTGTACCAGAAAAAGTATAATATATGTAACTAATTTACCTGTACCATAAAAAAATAAAGACACCAATATTTTATTAATCTACCAATTGTATTGGCCCTGTATTTGCACAAGTAATTCCAGATTTTTATCAATACAATTAATATTATTGTCACATGTAAGAGAATTTGTTTTTTTTAAATCATTCAGAGTAAAAGTATCTAAAGAAGGCTAACATGAAACTAAAAATATATTAGCAGCCAGTTCTTATTATCAAGATATTTTGTTTTTATTGAAACACAATGCATGTTCATTTAATGGCATCAAGTAATGACTCATTATGATAAAATATCTCATTAAGGAAGATCAGGATGTGTAACCAATAAATAAGGTTACATTTCTGTTTTATACTCACTCATCCCAGTTATTAAATGATTTCATAACATGTTTATAATTAAGAAAAATTATTTTTTATAATAAAGTGCAAAAATTTTCATAAAGGAAAAGAACCAGAAATGAAAAGATTAATAATTTAAGCATAAAAATGAATTCATTGCTCTCATTATTTTATTCAGCAATTCTTACTTTTTCAATGTTCATTGTTTATTATAAAAACTGAAAAACTGAAAAACTGAGGAGGAAAAAACAAAAAACTTGGATCCTTATCAGACTGAACATAAATGCAGACCCCACATGAGTATTAAATTGCAAATTGGTTCAAAAACTGGTGTATTTCTTAAAGTTAAAGCATTCTAACAGTATTGGCATAACAATGTGTGCCATAGGTCTTAAAAATATTGTTACCTTCAAAAAGTTTTTAACACTGTATGGAAACTCTACTAAAGAAAACAAGAAGGAAATCTGTTGCAAGGAAAGAAAACTAAAAATATTAAAAATGGCCTTACATGTTTAAAAGCTATTGGAGGGACTTCCACGGCTCCCGTTTCCCTAAGGTACTCTGCCCAAACAAACTCAGGTTCATCATATAACTCAGACATCCCATCTGGAGAGAGAAAAAATAAAAATAAAAGAGTTCAGTTTTACCTCCTAAAAATGGTTTGCATACATATTAAAATGTTTAAAAAGAAAAATTATTTTAAAAAGACAATGAATATAATAAAAGGAATTAAATTAACAAAAGAAAATTAATCATTTTCCCTTAATTTATTTGTCAAGCAATTCTTCAGACATGTTTTTAAAAAATAAATCTAACTATAATTATAGATTTATAAAGAAAAAAATTACAACACTTATTTCAATTAACTGTGTTACTTAGTTACTTTATTATTTATGTTAATATAAAAACAATCTTAGTTTATATTATAATATTATAAATAGCAGATGGCTTGGCTATATATAAAAAAAAAAAAAAAAAAAAAAAAAAGCCACTGACAATTTTTATAGCTAATTTAAATAATGTACTGACTAATGTTTGTATCATGTGGCAATAATTTTAAGTAAAAAAAATGTACTAAAATAAGTGACCAAGTAATCGTTTTAAGTTCTGAATATTAGAAAAAAAAAAAAAAAAAAAACGTATTAATTATAGGTTTATAATTGTAACCTATCAATGCCCAATCCCCATTTGTTTTTAATGCAACATCTGCGCCAGTGATAAATTAAAAAAAAAAAAAAAAAAAGGGCTATCATAATAAGACCCATTTTCATATATTTAAGAAAACTCAATGTTTATTTTTTGATGCACTGTCAGTGTGGTAAGAGGTGCTGGCAATGTAATAAATGAAGAGGAGAATAAAAGAAAGACAAACCAATTTTGAATTTTAGCAGAAGAGACATATTCACTTTGTAGTAACTACCTTAAGGGCATGAATCCACTTTTCCCTGTGTCCTGTCTCCATCATCAAACATGACAAGATGCTTTCAATGATTAACAGGAAAAAAAGAGCAGTTTTTTTGGATTTTTTTTTACAGTGATGTTCACCCTGTACTAGGTCTGGGAGCCACTTGAGGTAAAGGGTTATGGAGTAAGAGGCACAGTTTATGAGGAGGAGATATGGTTAACCCTAGACTTGAACTGGTGAAGATGCTCAAGTGGAACTTACTTCTTGCTAATGGAATACAGAGGAAATGAGGATGCTTCACTATAATGTGCATGGCATGGTGGGTCTTAGTTGTGAAGGTTAAAACTGGTGGAACTAAGGAATGTAATTTGTCCAAGCAGTTTCCATGGATAGAGTGGATAGAACAGTGAGAGACTTGTGATATTTCGTCCGTGAGAGAGGGATTGCAGCGTGTAAAAATAATTTGTCATCCACAAGGATGCAGAAATGCTTTGGGACTATCAAGACTGGAAAGTGGGCAGCTCCTGCCCAAATATGACAGCAGTACTCCACTTTAGACCCAATTTGGCTCTTGTAAAAGGTAGAGGATAGCATGAGAAGGCAGGTACTCACTGGAGTTAAATAGGAACCAACTATTTTTCTACATCTTTAGCGATGGATTATATCTACTTGAGGTCTGGGTTGAATTTAAGGCCATTAGACGCTCAAAGCACAGGGCCTCCCACACGGAACATCCATTCATCTTGACTGGTATCAGTTTAGGGCCCAATCAGCAATAAGTTAGCATTTAAGCAAACCACTCCCCCATTCTTGACAAGATCTGATCCAATCCAATGTGTGCTCAGGGACTCCAAGAGAAATTTTGCAAGGCAGTACAAGACTACTTTAGGGACCCCAAGACAGACATAGATTTTTCTCAAAATTGAGGAGTTGATGCCCAGTAAAGCAAATATAAATTCTTATAAATGCTTTCTTTCCATGATCAGATATAACAATGTAGCAACATAAATCAGTATTTACAGTAATATTCACCAATCGCCTTTTAGACTTTGTCATAGCGAAATGCTTTTTAAACGTTCATAATTTCTTTCAAAAGGAAAATACTTTTCTTAAAAATCAAATTTAACATTTAACTAGAAAATGTGTTTTTCTGGGTTTTTTTTTTTTTTTTTGTTTGCATATTTACTAATAACAATATCAGAATCAATTTGTCTGGCAATGCCAGATTCAATACTCAGTTGTGCCAGATCAACAAGTCTGGTTTGATACATAGTAAACCTCAAATAGTTTTTGATAAGTTTGAGTTTACTAAACTTAGTTGCTTGTTCTCAAGTGGGGATGGGTGTTGCATCGTTACTGTGAGACCGTAAGTTTTAGGCCCCAGCTAGCCCTCTTCACATAAGCCCTGAATGTGCTATAAATTTACTAAGCCACAAGTTATAGTTACCACTCAAATTATTCCTAAATAGTATCAAACATAAAATGTACACATGGTTTTTTTTGGGTCACTCCTATAAGATACAATAATTGCCAAACTCTGAAAGAGTGTTGTATGTATCAAGACTTTCTGCCACTTGATCTCATCTAAAAATCACCACATACTACTTGTGAGAAAACTCAACTCCAATAATGTAATTGTTTACCAAGTTTGTAAAAAGAACAGATAGAAATTATTAAGTCAGACATAAGATGCAACACTTTTCATTTTGCTATTCATCTACTTTAGAGAAAGCGTCAAAAAAAAAAAATAAAAAAAAAAAAATAAAAAAAAAATAAATAAATAAAAACACACAAAGCTACTCACCTTCTGTCTCATCCCCAAGATCCATATGAGCAGGGATCTCTTCTGATCCACTTGGAGACACTGGGACTTCACTTGGGTTCTGGCTACAGGATTCTTCAGCATAATCCTCTTCCTCCTCCTCCTCTTCCACATTTTCCGAAACTGGAGACTCAGACGAAGCAAACTGGTCATCTTTCTCTGTCATTACAACAGAGTCCACAGATTTGCTGTCGGCAAGATCTGGGCAGATTTCGCAGGATGCATCAGAGTCCAGTTCAACAGGGGCCATTTGAACCTTGCTTCCCTCAACTACCTCAGTTCCATCTCCAGGTTGAGTCCCCACATAATTCTGTTCCTCCCCTATGATGACTTCTTCACTATTGTCTCCTAGAACCGTTGGCCCATTCAGCTGCTCTAAGTGAGTGGTTGGGACCTGCTCGATGGCACCAGTTGCTGAAAATGGGCTGGTTAGATTGGCTGCAGCAATACCTGGGACACACTGTAAGTTTGAATGTATGACCATTGTTGGCTGGGTCACAAAAAGTTGGCTGTTAGTGAGCAGTTGTTGAGGGAACCCTGAAAATGTAGTCGGTAGATAAACTGGGGAGATCACCTGGGTGGTAAATGCCCCCAGTGTGGTGACAGGAGTGCAGTGCATGTTGGTAGGGAGGCCTGCCTGGAATGCTGGTTTTATAGGAGTTGGGTGCCCTATCAAGGCAGCTGCAGTACTAAACTGGTCCTTAATTGTCTTATCTGAGCACTTCAAGCTGTCCAAGGGGATGATACTGGCTTCACTCAGCGGTTGGATATGGTAGCCAACTCCAAGCATCTCATTCTCTTTAGATTCTTCTGAAAAAGAAAGATGAGTGAGAAAGTTGAAAAATGAAATGTTGATAAGCATATTTTCCTGTGAAAATTGGTAAATTGTAGTTTTTTGGAATCAAATCTTTGACAACTATTGTTCAAAAGGACTATTTTAATGGAAAATTCAGCCCTAAAAGATTGCAACCAAAAATTCTTAAAGCTTTAAATAAAACTTTGGAAAAAAAGGGGGGGGTTTCATTTAACATAATTCTAATTATTTTTTTATATGGTAAAATATATTTTTAAACTTCTGTTACATAAAACAGTACAAACTTTCTCAAATCTTTCCAGTTGGAAAACTTGAAAAATAAAAATATCAGCCTTACTTTAGGTAGGATCAAAAGCTTTTGGTTTTGTCCTATAATAGCATGATTGATTTTTTATGATTTATCAACCCTTTTGCATTATTTAAAGCCAAAACATTTTGGACTGTGACAACAATTTTTTTATTGCAAGTGAATATCACATAAAAAATTTATATTTGAGAACAACAATGATATTTCCAGACACACAAATCCTAATATTTAACACAGTTGGGGGAGGAGAGATTCATACTCTCCCTCCACCCCAATAGCATCTGCATGCAAACTCAACTGGAATTTGAACTTAGCTCTCCGATTTCTCATTCTAAAAGATGGCGTGAGGCAATTTATTTTTTTAACTACATTCAAAAAGAAAGCTTTTCTATTGTATTATGTCAGTTACTTTATAAGTATGGATAAAAAATAAATAAATTCTACAGTAAGAACATTCTGTTTGCTGTACATAAAATGATTGCATATAGAACCCTTAAATATGGTAAGCACACTTACTGAAGATTTAACAATGTTTATTCCCTGTGACAAAAAAAAAAAAAAGTTACCTTATAAAATATGTTTTTGGCAATAGATACCATTTGCATCTATTTATGTCGGACTATAATTTCTAATATAATCAGGTTTTTTACAAGTAGTATTTGTGCACTTAAAAGAGCTTCCCAACTGAAAATATATTTTCGACTTTACAGAGTTTTGTCTTTTTGCAATTAGTATAGTGCCAATGTTGATAAAAACAATTGAAAGATATATACATTTCTTACTTATATATTTAATTTCTTTCACATTGGTATATAAAGTTACAAAGGTAGAATGTAAAATATACAAAATTATGCTTTTATTCGAATTAATAATTTAATCAATTTCAAATAACCTACCACTGTCATTTTACTGATCTTGTAACCAGCCAATGTTAAAAGTCTTAGTTTCTTACCAAGCATAAACAGTCAAGTACTTCAAGCTAGTTGACATATTTGTTTATTGATTCTAATATGCAAAATTTTCATGAAGTTGTCTGAAGGTTGGCAAAATATAGCGAAACAAAATGTGTTTTGCAATAAAAAAGAAATTTTAATTTAAAATACACACAAAAAAAACTTAATTTTACAGAGTGGTCCAAAGTCTTGTCGCCCCCTACCAAAAAGTAAAACAATGAAACAAGTAACATGGAATGGATTCAGTTTATTCCCTTTCTTTGATGCTGATACACATTGAGAAGGTCTGTATGAACACCATTTTTGTGGCACAAAATGATGCAGCACCACATCCTTTATGAAGCTGTGCTTTGTTGATTGTTGCAAAGACTCAGAGAAGCATCCTTCATGGGTATTCTGGTATCTTCCATGTGAACTTCTTTGATAATAATCCACAGTGAGTTAAAATAGAAAATTATATTATGTAGAGGTGACAAAACTTTCGGACCACCCTGTATAATGGACAATAAAAAAAAAATAAATAAAAAAAAAAAATGAAAAGTTTTTATTGTATCTTCAACTAATTCAAACTAATTTCCATGTCTGTTGTTTTGATTGAGAAAGGCTACAGAGTATATGGCAAAGTAGATGAGTTTTCCAAATCAAACCTTATCTCTTAATATACATGCTGATTGGACGTGATTTTTCTTCCAATTCAAAATGATAAAAAATAAATAAAATAAAAAAATGGAAGCAATTTCAACAAACCTTTTCTTGTTGCCAGTTCAATATTCTGCCCCAGATCCTTGCCATCGGTTCTAATCATCTGCAATGTTCAGTAAGAAAACAAAAAACAGTTTAATAATGCCACATTCAGTCAATTGTATATTTATGAAAACTTAAAATTTTGCATATTTCCCAAATTAATAGTAGACAGGATTATAATTTCATAAGACTCAGAGTATATTCAAACAATATATAAATAAAATGATTGGTTTTCACTGAATAAATCTGTTAAAGTTATGGAAATCTCTAAATTTTTGATTGAAATAAATGATAATCCAATGAATGTGCGACATGAAGAATTTACCAACCTAACTCCATAATGGATTTATGGGAGAGTCAAAAAAGAAAAATTTGGTTTGTTTTACAGCATACCAAACTAAATGGGTTATTTAATGGCAACAGGATTTTTATTGCTAGTAATATTTTTTTTCAAAAATGTAATTTCTTTTAAAAAACACATTGCTGGTATTAAAACCTATTTTTTTTTTTTACACTATCATAGTGTTTTGACCCCAGTTTAGGGGTTAACTATTTGCCCATAGCTGGGACCCTAATAGGTGGGTCACAGTGGACCTGGGAACAACTAAGAGGTATTCTACACTCCTCAAAGCCTCCTAATAACAGACCTTGCTTTCGTATATAGTTTAATGTCTTACCCAGGACAGTCAAGAAAGCAAAATGTGGATGAATGTAGTAATATGACATTCAGACCTCCCTCCCAGGCAAATGGACTTTTCTCTTCAAAAAGATGGCACCAGTAATGCTCTGCAGCAACTGTCATCAGGCTTCAAGTAATTTATAAAATTTATAATAATACAGTTCAACTATTATTTTCAAAACAAATAAACCAACCCACTTATCAAATTTCGAAAAAAAAAAAAAAAAAAAAGATAAAAGGTCACCTTTTGCTACTGATGTTGCCGACTCCCCTGGATCCACTCATTATTTTCAACCATTCAGATCAGAGTTGATAAACTGGATTATTTTGAAAACTTAGCATAATCAAATTTTACCACTTGCAACATTTTAGACTACTTTTAAAACAAGCAGCTTCAGTCACTTTCCTACCACCGTGCCTTTTCTGTAAACACTTTCATGGTAAATGTTTGAATGAGCTCTTTGCTATGGTACCTAGAGATATTGAATTTAAGTGCATTACTAGACCGTGTCAAGGTCTCATCAATTTACAGTTGTGCTAGCAAGATGTAGCTGTAAATTCTATGCTAATAGTTTCTTCTCTCATACTTCTCGCTTGTGGAACACTCTTCAGGCTCCATGCTTTCCAGCCAACTTTTATCTGCAAAAATTTAAATGCAATATCAATTACTATCTACTGTCCTCCTGATTACTCACTTCTCTTTCTGCACATCATTAATGTTGCTGTTCCTAATTCTTCCACACTCTGTAACCCCTTGTGCTTTAGTGGCATTACAGCCTTACTTGGGGTGATTCTGATAAAAAAAAAAAAAAAAATATATATATATATATATATATTTAACTGAGGCTATAAATCCGAGGAAAGTAGAGTCAAAATATCGTAGTAATAAGAATTTCAAATTTAGTCTCATCTGGTGTCTGATTATCTTACAGAAATAGAGCAAAAGATGCTAAACAAAGTACTAAGAAACTTTCACTAGAAACAAAGAAATGTGTGCTAAACTTGTGTAACCTCCTGTTGAGCAAATAATGCTGGACAAATTCTTCATAAATGGAGAGAAGAATGGCGGTAACAGAAATATGGTTCTATAGAAGGATGCAAAGAATACTACAGACAGAGCATGTAAGCAACAAAGAAGTTTTAAGGAAAATAGAAACAAAATACACCAAGTATCAGAAACAGACAGCTGAAATTCCTTGGGTACATAAAGAGAAAGGAGGGCTTGGAGAATTTGACACTAACATGACATGAAGGCTTTGTTCTGACAATACATGTAGAAGCCATTCTACTGCTATTCAAAATTTGTTTGTACTTTGCAAGCATCTTACAACTATTGAATGATTGAGCGAGGTTCTCAGCCAAAAAAATGCTTACAAATCAGTACTTCTAAATTCTGATGGCCTACTACTGTGCAGTTTGTCTTCCAAATCGAATTAATCTTTCTTGAACTTCCCAAACCATTCATATGTCTTTAAACATTTCCAGAGGCTTCATCAATTATCATTTTCAGTTCCTCTGCTTTCTTGAAAAGGAACAATATTCTGTATCACAAATGTATCTTGTCTGCCACCATTACTCTCCTACTTCAATAAAATAAAAAATGAACACTGTATGCTCAAAACCAAATTTCAACTTATTCACTTTCTGCTGTGTGTGTGTGTGTGTATCAGCTGAAAAGAAATGTACAAAATGTGTCCACACTTTCAGACAGACATCATTTTTACCTATGTGTCATACTAGGCTTTGCTGAAGTAAAGCAAGAAAATAAAGTTTACTACTTATATTATTCAGACTATTGTCCTCATCCAGTGACAGGACCCAAAGAGTGCGAGTTCAATACCTGGTTAAGGTGGTGGAGAACTTGGAGAGGGGAATTAACAGGAGATAACCGATAACTGACATCCATTAGACATGGCACGTGGAACTAGAACAGTCTACTCCAGTGAGCAAAATAAAGGGTTCAGTTCAACATTCCAATCACCTGAAGAAGGCCGGAGCATACAACAGCCAAGACGTAATAAATATGGTGACAAAAATGAGGACAATAGTCTGAATAATGTAAATAGTGTACATAATACCTCATCTCAAAAACAGACAGAAAAAGTCACATGCAATTTCATCATACCAGAACATTGGCCAAATACAAAATGGCATTAAAAACTAACAATTCAGGTCATGTGTGTGGAAAAGTGCACAAGTCAATTGCTATGTTGAAAAGACAAAAGATTCCAAAAAATATTACCTAATAACACCAAAATGTGTGTGTTGTCTGTTAACTTTGTGCCAGAGGTTTTAAAAGTTTGTCCAATTTAAAGAGCTATATCTGTTCAAGGTACAACTGAGTTTTACAATCAGGGTCAGCACTAGGGACTCGCCCTGCCACTGAAACTTTGATACAGGGCCCCACCTTTATACTACATGTTATCTCAAAGTTTCCCAACCTAGAGGCCACAAATCCTCAAAAGAAAATTGGGAGAGAAGTGCAGCTCATTTTAAAATTACTAAAAATCAGGGAATTATTCAATTTAAATAAAAATTGAAGTACATATTCATTATTTGCTTTTATAATGAATAGGCTTCTTTTATTTAAAAAAAAAAAAAAATCTGAGAAAATGTTCTTTTTGTAATAACGACCAATATTTTCATGACTAAATTTTAACTGCAAAAAAAAAAAAAAAGTTTAAGTCACAATTTTTTTTTTTTTTTTTTTTTTACATCTCCATAAAGAGTAATTAAAGCCGTCACAGCTTCACTGAAAAAAATATAAAAGGTTTACAAAGATTCCAACACAACACAAACAGGATTGTCTTAAAAATTTCAGTTTTGGGGAAAATTTTTCATGTGTTGAAATTTTTAAACATTTTTTTTAAGCAATCATTTTCTCAGTTTTATTTTAATTACTAGCTGTGGACTTCTGGTTGGTCTATAGTATTAAAAAAAAAAAAAAAAAAAAAAAGAGATCCTCCTTACTGGACAATCATGGAATAAAAAAGTTATTGTGCCAAGATATATTACCCTCTTAATTTATTTAAAGGGACTGTTCAGAAAGAAAATTACAATTCAAAAAAATAAATGCTACTGAAATTAGCAGTTCTGCCCCCCACTTCCCAATAGGCATGCCCCCCCACACACACACACGGTTGGGAAGTTCAGGGTAGTAAGCACCGGCTCTGTCAATTATTATAGTTGACAATATAAACTTGGGTAGAAAAAAAAAATAAAGTAAAAAGTACAAAAAGCAAAAACACTGCCGAAACTAGCCCTTTTGGGGGGTTCCAACCTCATCGGGGGTTCCCGTGTAGTACACACCACGCCAGCCATACAGATACAGGATGTACATTATTAGTTGAAGACTGACAGTGTAAAGAAAAAAACTAAAAAAATGAAAAAAAAATAATAAAAAAGGCAGCTGGCCATAGAACAGCGCTGGGAAAAAAAAAAAAAAAATAAATAAAAAAATGGCAGAAGCTACAATGGCCCTGTTTCCAAAGATTGTCTTGCAATAGTCTTACTCAACAAGGTGGCAGCGATTATATGGATAGATCGTGTAGACAGTCTTCACCTATAATTATACCAAATTTTACACAAGTTATTTGGGATCAGTGACAGAGAAATTTAGTAGTGGAGGGTAGCTCTTTACTGCCAGCCTAAATTTTTTTGTATTAGTTCCATACTAATACGTTTAGAGAAAAGGCATATGACAATGAGCTTCTCCCTTTTTCAGCCCATTTTTACTGAAATTGACTTGAAATTAATATCTTAGCCAATATCTAAGAGAGGAAAATTAATTAACTTCTCGATTGACAAAAAGTGAAAAGCACTCAAAGAGGTGTGTGTGAATAAGATATGCATCTGGAAATGTTTTGATTAAAAGCAGGACATATGAATGGTTTGACAAGTTCAAGAAAGATTAATTTGACTTGGAAGACAAACTGCACAGTGATAGACCATCAGAATTTAGAAATACTGACTTGTAAGCATTTTTTGGCTGATAACCTAAATCAATCAACATTGGATTTTGTGTCAATCTTTCAATAGTTGTAAGATGCTTGCAAAGTACCCGGAAGATTTGAATAGCAGTAAAATCGGTTACAAATACAGATAAAAGGTCAAGGTCATTTCTACATCAATTTCATTCCCATCTTCAATTATAGATCCTAAAAGTACAACTTTCATGCAATTACAAAAAAAAAAAAAAGAAAAAAAAAAATAATCATTGTGAACACAATATTATTTTATTATTTACACTTAAGTAGTCAACTAGTCAATGACGGTGAAGTAAGCATGAAACTGATCATGAACATTAGGTTGACAAGGGAAATGGTGAAATAGTAAAATAAAAAAAATAACCACAGTATGAATCTTCCTAGCTATGGATTAAATAGTAGAGTAGATTGTTCTCTTAAGCCTTGGATGGCAACCAGTATAGGTCAACTATTCAAAACCCTATTTGACCCTGATGAAGCACAAACTATTATGCAACTAATGAAATGATTGTGGAGTTTACTAACTTTTGACTTTGATTGATTTAGCATTTTTCACGCATGGGAAGAGTCTGGGTATTATTTTATTATTACACCCATCACATCCCTGACTATTATTTTCTGTTTTGTAAGTTGTCAACTGGTCAACGACAGTGAGGTAAGAGTGGAATTGATCATACGCATTATGAGACGTGTGTAATAGTAAAATATCACCATTAATATAACTGACACACAATACACAAACTCACTGAATGGCATCTGACCCTCAACTGAATAAATAAAAAGGAGAGGTCCACACCTCTGATTGGTTGCCAAATTATAACATCAAGCATATACAGTGGAACCTCAGGTCATGAACGCCTCACATCACCAAGAAATTTTCTAAACAAGAAAAAGAAAAAAAAAAATGTCAGTTGACAGGACCTTGAGCAACAAACACATAAAAATGGTGAAATTTGTACAAAATGGTGGGGTGGGGCACAAAGTTTTGTGGAACGATAAAGCAATAGCAAACCATAACAAATATTTTCAATGACAATGCCATGTCTTACTTTGGAAACATTTTTAAAACATAGACAAAAACAAATCTCATTGGATAAATTCTTAGTGAAGCAGAGGTCCAGTCAATCTCAAGCAGAGTCAAGTGGCACTAAGAGAAAGAAAAGAGAAAGAAAAGAAACCCCCAGAAAGACAGTTGTTTCATGTTCTTATAAAAGGGGACTCACCTTACAAAAAAAAAAAAAAAAATTCTCTCTTTTACTTCCTCACCATTTTCCATCTAAACCATCAACTTTTCTCCGTACAGGTACAATAAAATGAAGTTTTTCATCTATATTTTATTTGCTTAGTATTGCAAATATCTTTTTTTTTTTTTTTTTTAAGGTTAGATTTAATGATTTTCATTGGTCTTGTGCAAGAACTTGTGCACAAAGTACTGTTGTAAAAGTTTAAATCAGAGGTCAAGGAACAGATTAATCAATTTTACATTGATTTCTATTGGGGGGGGGGATAGTTTCAGTTCAAAAATTTTGTCATGAATGAATTCAATTCATGAACTGAAGTTCTACTTTTTATATACAGTTTAACCCAGATATAAGAGAGACTTTATCTGGTCCCAAATTAGAGCCATACTTACCTAAAGTAAATAGACCAAACCCGGATATAAGAGACTTCTCTGGTCCCGACAACTCTCTTATATCCGGGTTACACTGTATATATATATATATATATATATATATATATATATATACACACACACACACACTTCCCATATATTTCCGCATATAAGTCAACCTTTAAATTCCATAAATCCCCTTCAAAATAGGTGGGGGGTGTCGTCTTATGCTACAATTCTTAAAAAAAACTTAAATTCCAAGTGATGTTTGCCAGTAACCTAACCTCAGCCTGTGCAATATCCAATAACACACATGAAAAGATTCACATTATTAAATAAACTGATAAATAAAACCATTCTATCTTATATATTACTGACATAACTTCATAATAAATTGCCTATTCAAAAGAATAATTCCATATCCATGAAATCAACTGAGAAAATGAAGACCTCAAGTTATGACTGCAAATAAAAAAAAAGATTGAAAGTAGAATGTAGAATTTGAAGTAGAATTACTGTTATTAGCAGCAGTATTCTGTGATTGTCTATGAAGTATAAAGTAAATGGCCATATACTACAGGCATGTGATAAATTCATGAATTTTTTTTTTTTTTTTTTTTACCTAGTCTTATACACAGAAATATAGTGAAAAAAAATATAAGAGCCACTGGCATATTCCGCAAAGAAAAATTGTTAAAATTACCCTTCTCTGTCATGCGATGATGGCTTAATGGTAAGATATTTGACTGATATCAAATTGGTCAAATTTCAATCTCAGCTTGAAGCAATCAGATGTCTAGCCACAATGAAGAGCTGTGAAACAGCAAAAGGCTGTGGATGATGTGTGTGGGTTTATTTATATATATATATATATATATATATATATATATATATATATATATATAATTACATACACACACTTAAAAAAAAAAAAAAAAAAAAAAAAGGGCAACAAAACAGATGCCATTCTCAAAAAAAAAAACAAAAAACAACAGCATTTTCTACACCATCATATTGTTGATATTTCCTAAAAGCATAAATGAATATTGCAAAATAGAGTGAGAAATCTCCAATCTTCCAAGTGGAGAAGGCTTACTAGAAAAATCAGCATTTCAATAAATGAAATACAGATTTTAGACTTAGTTTTTAACCACAAACTTAAACCACAAAGCAGACCAGCTTTTTAAAACAATATCTTCCTGACTTTATTCCTGTTAGTTTTAAACAAAATTCTTCAGCCACAATCCAAACAGCTCAGATACGTTGTACCTACCAGGAGCAGGTGCTATTATTTTGGAAAGGATTGTCAGAAAGTCAATATCCAGGGCTGAATATGCTCGACTATTACCTTACATAAGGCAATGTTTAAAGATGAAAAGAAATGAATAAATGTAAATATGTAATAATAGAGGAATTAATTTTTTTCCTCACTCTTCATACTAAGAAAGGAAATTAAAAAGGAAGAGTCTGGTAATTGCTCAGATACCTAATTTAAAAGAAACCATTTCAAGGTATCTTTGTGCATAATAATAAAATGTTTAAATAATAAAATATATATTAAGAAAAAAAAAAAAAAAAATGGCCGTCATATTTTCTTTCTTTTCTTACAGAAATTACCAGAAAATTACCACTTTCAGTTTCACACAAAAATTGATTTGGATGAATGTACACTTTCTTATACAATATCTATTATATCTGACAGTTTCTTTATCTGCCATATCATTTCAGGACATGGGTGATCAAGAGTCTCCACAGCTTCCCGTCTTTTGTTGTTCTCATCAATACTTGTTCTTTTAAAGATTCAGTGTGGTATTTACTCAAACTTGTTGAAAAGGTTATTTGGCATTTTCATCTGCTTCTCTTGTTTTCTTGTAGGATCTGCAAAGAAGTGGCTCATTCTCCTTAGAAATTCCTAGTTTCTCACATGGTCTGTCCAGGCTATTCTTAACATTTACCTTTGTTACTTTAAATTAGTTTTTAGTTTGCTTTTGTGTAAGACAAAAGATCAAATCATTGAGAGTAGATGTCTCAAAACTTTACAGAGCAAATTCATTCTTGTTTCCCATTTTAGGTGTGTCTTATTTTAGAGTCTCTCTCTCTCATATATATATATATATATATATATATATATTTATTTTATTATATAAAGAGAGACCTCTCCCATCATTTTAGGACAAGTGAGGGTCCAGCAGTTCAGTCCTTAGAACTGAACAGCCAGACTACCTACACATGATTTTTATTATAGTGATGATGGTTTGTGCAGAACCAAATGCAGAGAACTGGTTCACAGTGTGCCACAAAGCATCTCTCCTCAGGTTTTGAATTTAGAATTCTCCTAGACCAGTTACTACCCAAGGTTATACAACTCAGTTTGTCCTGCTATTTATCATTAGCTTAGGGGAGGGGAAAGAGATGCATTCATACCTTTCCCTATGGGTATTAGCACACAAGTGAATGTAACAGTCAACAAAACAAACCACTATCTATTAACTGTGTGTGTGTGTGTGTGTGTGTGTGTGTGTGTGTGTGTGTGTGTGTGTATATATATATATATATATATATCGATAGATGTATATTTAGGCAGCAATCCTTCGTTTATGCATGTTTCATTAAAAACAAGACAAGGTATTACGGTTAAGCATTTTATTTAATTTTTCTTGTGTTCGAACCAGAGCTTTCTCTTCTGGACAAAGAGAATGTAAAAACTGTCCAAATGTTTTATAGTTCCAAGCACTTTTGGCTATACCTTTAGCCATTATCAAGGACGATTCGATTTTCCAGCTTAATTGAGTGTGTGCATTATGTGTATGTCTTAGTGTGGCCTTGTTCATAGTTAATAATGTTAAGAGTTGGCTTTTTCTTTTTTATTATTAAAGCTCCCATTATTTTTTTTTTTTACAGGTGGATGCAGTTTGTGTTTTCTACTAGTAGAAAACAAATAGAAAGTTTAACCGTAGTACCTCGTCTGTCATTTTTAATGAAACGTGCATGTGTATATATATATATATATATATATATATATATATGAATGATTAACTTCCCTAGATGGTGCCTCAATAAAAATACCCGGGGTACTTGGTCTACAGTGAGTGTCGAGTTGAACATCAGGAAGAGCATCCATCCTCATATAAACCTTTTGCTACAAATCATGACATGGCCCAGTATGTTGACAAGAGTAAACAGAGCCTGTCAGGTAGGACTCACATTGCTTTGTGCAAGATTAATCCTGGTCCTGCCTAAAATTTATATAAAAAAAAAAAAAAAAAAAAAAAAAAAAAGTAATGGCAATAAATCATGTCCTCTTTAAGCCAGGTATTTCTAAGCCAGTTTTTATTACCATTATTAAATAAATTTTATATTTTCTACCATATTTGGGCATGTTGCAATACTGTATTTCTTTATACTCATATAACAAGGATTCTGAATCATTATTAAAAAAAAAAAAAAAAAAAAAAAAAAGAAAAGAAAAGGAAGAAAAAAAAGTTTAAAAGTTTTTTTTTGCATTGATTTACTGCTTCAATCAACTTAAAAACACACTGGAAATGTTTTTGAAGCATACCCCACTCAGGCTATTCATTTCCAATAAATTTAACATTTAAAAACATCAATTCCCAAATAGGTGGTACTTGGCTCCCAAAAGAGAAACATCAGTGATATGTACAAGTCCTAAAAGTAGAGGGGGAGGTTAGAAGATGATCATTCAAAACAGGGGTGGGGTAAGAACTCAAGGAAATAAATCAACGAAAATAATGTGACCTGGGATTTAGAATCAGACTTAGAGAGCACATTAGTACATTCTAAGTTTTCATTAAAAAAAAAAAAAAAAAAAAAAAAAAAAGAGACATCACAATCATTATTATTACAAACAAAACACTGATTTTATAGTATTTATGCTCATAGGCATTACAAGCAGAGCAATATAAGAATGATTACTTAAAAACTAGATCTTTAAGATCACTAGCATTTACAATGGATACTTACTCACTTTTAAACTAAAGAAAAAAAGAAAGATAAACTTGATTTACTTTGCTGTCTTCAAAATCAATGAACACATTTACCTTTTAAACTCATTGGTAAACCAATAAGATGAGACTTTATTAAATATACATTCTATTAGTGTGTCTTACGTTATACAATGCTTAGAATTCCATCTCAACATATCTGACAGGTTACTAAAGAATTAAAAAAAGAAAAAAAAAGTTGCATTTCTGATTTAAGAGAAAAAAAAAATTACGTTGACATTAATTAATCAATCTAAAAGCTGGATAATTTGGAAACAAACGAGTTGGAATTGGTAAGTGAATGCAAAGTTGTTTTTAGCAACAAATTTTAATTAGAATATATTGATGTACTTACTGAAAAAAAAAAAAAAAAAAAAAAAGTGTTCAAAATTCAATGCAAATAAATCAGATAGGTGCAGTGATACTGAACTGAGCAAACTGTCATTAAACATCAGTAAAATACACTTGCTGTGTTATTTATTGTGTGTATTATACAGACAACAGATGTGCAGGTTGTATGACAGTTACTGGCATGTAAAGTGGAGTTCACATTCCATCTGACTTGTGCTTATTACCCACTAACGCTCTAAGAAAAAGCATGAATACATTTCTACTATGCCAGATAAGAGTTAAGTAGCCTTCTAGCCCTAGATGTCATCCAGTCTAGAATCTGGAGAAAGGCATTCCTTGCATTGAAGCTTCATCTGGTCATTCATTGAAACTGATCGTTTACCAGCCATCCTGTACGGTTGTCACTGGATCCTGGAGATGTCAAGAGGGTGTTTCTGGACTTGTATAAACTCTTGCTCACCTAGAAAAAAAAACAAAACAATCTACTCGTGCAAGGAGCCATACCAATTTTATAAGAAATATACAAACTATACTTATTTGATCAGAGAAACCTTAATGCACACTTATTATTATTATTTTGACCAAGGAAAGGAAATGTCTCTCTGAATTGATAATGCTTTTCCTCAGTCTTTAAGAAAAATTTGCTGACATCACTTTGACAGCACTGTCCGGAATCATCATTGCATCACTACAATTATTTGAAAAAAAAAAAAAAAAAAAAAAAAGCAAATTATGAATGCACTGGGACTAAGTCATCTGACAGTAATGCTAAGTTTGTAAAAAAGAAAAAAAATGCTAACCCATGAAAGGTGAACAGAGAAGGAAAAATAGAAGGCATTGTCAAAATAAGCTGACATGCAGCTTGAGAAAGAAAAGCAAGAATGACATTTGACAAAGCAAAAAAATTAAATAAAATCACCATACCAAAGTTAAAATCTATATCAGATACATACGACTCCTGGTATTGCTGGGTTAGAAAAAGAAAAGAAAAACTTTCAGAGAAAAATCAAAATTACTTTTCACTTACCAAAGTGTGTGTGTGTGTGTGTATATATATATATAAAACATAACCCTATTCTGTCAGCATCACTAATTCCTGAATAGTTTACTATCTCATATTCAATATGAAAACTATCTACAAATACTAGCTTAAACTTTTTGAGAGGGAGGAGGAAAAAAAAAAAAAAAAATGATAAAATGAGGGCAAAATTCAGTAGGTAATTTTGTTTTTTTTTTTTCTTCCAACCAGAACTAGTTTATAAGTACAGAAAATGGGGCTAAAAAGTAAAACAAAAGACTCAAAATAGTAATAAAGTTAGTGAGCCTACATATCCTGGATTCAAATACTGTTGGTATTAAAATACACTATTATTTGTCACCACACATGGTATTATAAGAGCAAAAATTTCAGACATATTTAGCATATTCAATCTAGGATATCATGATTTTGGCAAACATTTAGAATTTAAAGCTTTTCTTCTATCAAAAATGTATTTCTTTCAATTTAAGGGAAAAAAATACTTTGAACCAGCTGACAAGATCAAGATATGATCTATACATAATCACACACATCTGTCAATGTGTGATGTCTTACCTCACCACTACTTTTCTCACCTTGATAGCAAACTGGAGTTGTACATATCTGCACAAAATGGTAATATTTATGTCTGCCACTGGTAAAGGAGGATTTAAATAACCATAAGCAATCAACAAATAAACATAAAAAAATAAAAAAAAAATGATGAAGAGAGCAAAAGTAAATATTGTTTCTGATCAGTTAAAAAAAAAAAAAAAAAAAAAGTCTTAAATGGTTAAATGCATTTATTCATATTAAGATGGAATCTGGTATTTTTTATTTATTTCTAAAGCTATAATTTATCATCTCCCAAATCAAAAGAAAATGCAAAACCTTACGAACAAAAAAGTTCATAAGAAAAAAAAAGAAAAAAAAAAACTGCTGTTAAAAATTGATAAAATTAATCCATAAACATCTGATGAAGGTTAAACTCATAGTTGATTGTAACTACAAAGAAATACGAGAAATATCTTTTGAAACACAAGTCAGACTAATATCCTTATCAATGATTATTGATTTGTGGAAAGAATAACAAATTATTATATGCTTGACATTTAAAATAAATAAATAAACCACTCAATTACTATAATTATCAGATTTAGCAAACAATCATGAGCAAGGTTACGACATTACATTTTATTCTGCAAACATTATACAATAGTTTAAAAAGCAGCATTTAAAATCTGCATGTCTTTTTGTAGCCTCTGGGTTTGGTTCTGTTTGGAGAAATAAACATGTTCTGAATTTTAAGATTAATAAAGAGACTCAACAGGAGATTTTATGACCGAGCTCTGGGAAAAAGCAATATGAATGCATGTAACTATGTATGAGATTATGAGAGACTTCCTATAAACAAAATTCAGATAATCTTTTCTTAATAGATAGGTTTGTCTATCATCCAGATCACACACCTCCCCATTTTTTTGAACAGGAGTAGAAGTTTATCCCTTGCTTCCTGGTTCCTTCCAAAGTCTACTTCAACTGTATACTTCTAACATCTCTGCTTAAAACTCTGGACTTTACTATTTATTTACATTTTTTCCCCTCAATAGGAGATAGGTTTGTTCATTGTTCAGTTCATACTTCTCCCTGGTCTTTTGAACAGGAGTAAAGGTTTATCCCTTGATTCCTATTTTGGATTGGGTTTCCACTTCCATTTTTTTTTTTTTTTTTCTTTCACTTCCAGTGACCCCTTGCATCTTGTTGGCATTATCACCTTGCTTGGGGTGGCACCTCTTACTCTGTAACTCCCTACCTCAAGTGGCTCTTGGGCCTTGTACAGAGTGAACATCATTGTAATGAATAAAGTTTAATTTTGAGAGGTAATTATCATTCAAAGAGTTGACCAAACTGGTGAGTTTTTTTTTTTGTTACTATCACAATGTTTCTGTTGAACAACTCTCTGGTCTTCAAGTATACAATCTGTATGGATATAATGGGAGAGGTTTATCTCTGTCACCCACCATTTTCTGAATGATGACATTGAAAAGAGTAACAAAGGAACCCCCCCTTCCTACACTCCCCCATAAGAACAGAACACTTGAAAAAAATGTCATACAATGGGTCAACTGAAATATGTTAACTACAAAAGCAATAAAGTAAATGAGACAATCACCATAATTGGAAGAATATTCCTTTCTCTTGGCATTTGTGTTAAATAATTCTAATCAAGTTTAAATCATTTATGAGATTTTAAAAACATCTTTTCATCTTTCATATGGCAAAGCATTACTAGAATAACCTAACATTGTTAAGTAAAAAAATATCAACAAGATACCAATTTTCTTACTAAAAATTGGAATCAAGGTTTCAAATTTTAATCAATGAAGGCAAAAATGTTAGTTTTTTTAATTATTTAAAGTTAACATTCAATTCTTCTAATACAAAAAGATGTTCCTACTTTATTGCTAATGACAATAAGTTAACATATGTGCCATTACTTATATTTTTTATAACAGCCACTAAATTACCTTAATTATTTTATTTTATTTTTTTTTTTTAAGAGCATAGGAGAAAAAACAAAAGCTATTACGAGAATCAGCTATAACCCAGTACTTGTCTAGAATTCTAGTTGTATCTATGTGTATTATAAAGTGTCTCATACACACACACATATATATATATATATATATAATTATTTAAAAAAAAAAAATTAATAACATAAATGTTATAAAATCACTACAAAAATAGCCATTTTGTTTCAACACCCTCGGTGTCTTATCAAGTGATGACGTTGAATGTAAAATAAATGGTTTTAAAAGTTTCAAATTAATTAACAATCCTTCGCAAGGGGAAAACGTTACAAAGGCTAGATGGACCAATCAAAACACAAGTATAGGAAAATTCAAAACGCTTGATAACGAAGTCATGTTATAATATCTATTCAGATTTTTAAAATATGGGTAGTATTAAAAAAGAATTTATTCCAACCAATAATTACTAAATTATATGATAAAATTTAATATTAAAATTTAAAACTGCTAATTACAAAATCAAAATTTAAAATTTATTAGCTATTAAGTTTACAACTATAAAATTACTGAGGAGAAAAGAAGAAATATATGTTATTCAATTTATTTCTTCATTGAAGTTACTTTAGCTATATTAATATCCGGTCTTTTTACAATGTATACATTTTAATCCTCATGGTGTGTGAATGGGGTCCTAAACTCACGCATAAAACAAACGCAGGGTGTTGAAACAAAATGGCTATTTTTGTAGTGATTTTATAACATATTTATGTTATAAATTTTTTTTTTTTAAATAAATAATTATATCTGCTCTACTTTGTATTGAGCACTCTTTTAAGAATAGTAATTGTTGGCTATTGGAATTCATTCCATATACACCAATCATATACTTGTGTGTGTGTGTGTGTGTGTATATATATATATATATATATATATATAAACACACACACACACACACAAGAAAATCCTTAAAAAAAAAAAAAAAAAAAAAAAAAAAAAAAAATCAATCTTGCTTATAATTTATTTCATGAATACATTTATATATTCATCTCTTCAGACCAAAGGTTTTTCTTATTATATTGCTCTGTTATGTACATTGAGCTCTCTTGGGATTAATGTCCTCCTTGGAATTATCACTATTACCAACTGATTATATATATATATATATATATATATATATATATATAGCACATAATTGCTGATGTTAATAAAACTGTGTTCACTGCTATAGAACAGAGATATTAAGCATATATTAATAAATATGCGTATTATCTGTCGCCATTTGCACAACTCAGAGTCTAAAAAAAATATTAAATTTACATTACAGCCAGTCTAAACTCCACACCTAAAGATTGTTTTGCATAAAATTCCAAACTTTAAAAATTAAACATTTTAGATTGATAAACATTTCCTATTTGTTCTTTATTCTGTTAGATACTGATCTATATTCAACCCCAACCAAAAAAATCAGTCAGGGATTTTCTGGGAAATTATGCTTTTAAAGTCAAGCAGTAATTACAATTAAAGTGCTCGGTGCCAAAAGATTGAAGAACAATAGCAATAAATTTAAATGCCTCTACTCAGAGCTTCGTGGTCATGACATGGATCCTTCACTTCGCCTGAAAAGTGGATGGAATCACCATGAAACTCAAAGTAAAGATATTTCATTTTACTTATTACTGCGTACCTGCTTGTATTTATCACTGTATATCTTTCATGTGTATAGATGGCTACACAATGTATTTCACATTTTTATTAATATTATTATTAGTAGTAGTAGTAATAGAGTACATTACTGAGATATAAACATAGCTTTCTGCGTTATATAATGGTGAGTAATTTAATTTAGTTCTGCTGTTAACCAAAAAAAATTAAAAAAAAGTTCCCTTCTTGGATTGTAATTTACAATGCAATATTATATGTAAATAACTGCCTGTTAACAAACAAGTAAACACAGAGAATGAAAGCAAATAGCAAAAGAAACAATCAAGATTTACAGCTACAGATTTAATTACAAACTTAATTAGGCTAGTTACAATACCTCCCCACTTATCCTTTACTGATTTTCAAGTGGGTGGATCTTTTTCCATAACTTTTCCTCCTGATACTCTATTTCACCTGCTCCATCATAATACCTACTTATATCTCCCCCTCTACCCACTTCTATCTGTCCCTTCAAGCCTTTGTGCCACTTTCCCTACCCCAATTGTCCCCCCCATACATACTTTCACCTGCCTCTTCTATAAATTTCCCATTCACATTTCTAAGCTCCTCCTCTTTCCACTTTAATTTCTTAATTCTAGTGTTACTTTTTTGTTGTCCTTTTCCTATTTTTCTCTTCCTACCCCTTCTTTTTCTTCTCTATATTCTATTCTTTCTCCCTTCTGTATCCCTCACTATTAATGTCTTGCCTTCCCAAATTGCTTTGCAACATCATCCTTTATTTTTAGTCTGCCTTCCCCCAAACAACCTCCCTACTAATCTTCCCTCACTCGCTATTCCTTATCTACCTTTTCTCTTCTATTCTGTCACCTGTAAGTCAATACCTTCCTCTTTCTATTCCTCTTCAGATTCTCCTAGTCTCTCCCCTAACCTTTTCATACCATTTCCCTAAGGCTAGATTTGCGCTCAATTCAAAATATTCAAATGAGAGCGGTATCTTTGACTAAAGTTAACACACTTTCTTCATCAACAGAGACTGAGTGAGAAAACAGTCTAGAGAGACTCAAGAGAAACATCCTATTACCCAAATTCAAGAATTCTTTCAATCTGAAAGTAAAAAGTTAATATCCATAAAACATGCTTTTTAAAATATAGGCAAATGATAAATAAATTAACCACCAGTGGAACTGGATTCCACAATCACTGAACCAGATCATTTGCTTTCATTAGATATGTGTCATTAAGTTGTTTTCCAGATTAAGCAGGGCTAACAAGATTTTCCTTGAATAGATACAATATATATATATATATATATATATATATATATATATATATATTACTAATGCAAGTGTAGGAATCTATAGTATTTATATTACTTGATGCATATGAAATATTGTCTCTAAAGGACAAAACTAATAAGATTTGATTACAGGAGTGCATATTTAACATGCATAAATTAGCATCCTCATCTTGGTGATTAAAGTCTAAATGTTTAAGGTGCAGCATCTCCAGGTGTCATAGTTGATTCAAAATTCATGGAATTACAATAACTAAAAATGATTGGGAAGAGCAATTGCCAAAAGGCTGAGATGATAAAGATGTAGACAATGGTTGAAATATAATTCAACATCTCAAATGAAAAAAAATAAAGCAATCAAGTTCCATATTTGTTTAATAAAACTAACTTTTGTAAACTAACCCAGTGTGTTCCTCTGCTCCATCCCAATTCTAGCTGATACCAACTTTGCAAAAACTTTTTCAACACTAACCAATAGAAAAATCCTTGAAATTTTCACATTATGAGTGGAGAGATACAGTGGTTATGTTTGGTGCCATTTCTATGAATTAGAATTATATATAGAATAAAAGCTAGTTAACATGTTTCATTAGTGGACACTGTTCAACTGGCTTAAAAATATTTAAAACACTTTAGTTGCATGCAAGAATTAAGTTTAATGTTATTGGAATGATCTGAAACATCTGTTGTAAAATCAATACCCACCACCAAATGGACACTTTTCCTCTTAAAATCTATGGAATGACAAGTTTGCAACATTGAAAATGGTATCATTTGCAATAAGATTTATAATTCTTGTAATTAAAATGGATAATTCACCACCTAAGACCATAAGTTTTACTTATAATGGATCCTGATTAAGTGAGATACATTACAAGTAACAGCCATTTTTCATAATCAATTCTGCAACAAAAACCAACATGCATATAAAAAAATAAAAAAATAAAGTGTAGTGGGGGATAAACTTAAACTTGTTTTATTGACTGTGATGGACAAGTTTGTGTTTTTTTTTTTTCTTATTAAGTTTTTCTAATGTTCTTACAGTTTTCTTTTTGGGAGATCTAAAAGAGTGCAGAACTTTTCTGTAATGATTATTGCCCCAGGTGCTTCCAGGCAATTCATTAGCCATTTTTAAGCGGTATGTTAATGTTTTTCAAGGTGTGTGCACACAAGCAAGAGAGACTGCATTATTACAATGGCGGACTGTTTAAAGAGGTTCAGGAAACTGAGCTGGAAAAACTGAGAACAGAGAGTTATAATAATAGTATTAGTAAAAATGTATTTAGACTGACATGTGAAAGCCTAATAATATTAAAAATTTAACCTGTAATATTTGACCATATCAGTAACACACAAGGTGGTGTTAAGACCAACCTAGATACACAGGACAGGGTGAAAACTTGAGAATATCAACCCTAATTTCAAGTCATATCAGCCAGAACAAAAATAATTAAATTAATCTAACAACTTCAATATGATGCAAAGAGAAATCTCAGATCTAAATATATTTATGGTACACAATTCTCTTCAGGAAGATTAGAGGAAACAATATTGTCATTTACTATCCTTTGAAAGGACTTAATTTTAGTTCAAAAGTCTCGTGTCCTTACTGTAATGCTTTTAGCTATACCAACAATACAATCTGACAGCACCGCGATAGCTTTTGAAATAACTGATAATTTTCTTCTGGCAATATTACATAATAGATTGGGTGAAAATTAAGGCAGGATTAAAAATAAAATTAAAAAAATTAACCGGGTTTTTTTTTTTATGCCATTCAAAGATATCTTTGTATATAAAAAAAAAATTATTTAATTTGGTTAATCCAAAATAAGTTATAGGCAAATTATGTAAATCAGTTATTATTTATCAACATTAATTTTTGAAGATTTGCATAATTTATCAATAAAAAAAGATAAAGAGAGAGAGAGAGAGACGCTAAAGATATGATCTTAAGAAGCTGCAACATTCCTGGCCTGGAAATGGAATACATTAAAAAGTTATCAGGTTAGCAAGCAACAAAAAAAAAGATCAAGCTATAACAATGATTCTTTTTTTTTTACTCGAGATTAAAAGAATTTTCTAAGACTACAGTCCAACTGAAGTTATGTAAATCACAAACCCCAATAACTCTAATATGCTTAGATAAATTTGGCAAATTTTAAATGATTAGATGTCAAAACAAAACTGGAGTCAAATTTTTAGGTAGTTTTCAACATTTTATTAAAAATATTGGATTTATTATAAAAACTAGTCTAAAATTATGGAAAACCAGAATAAATATCACTATTTACTTCAATAACAAGGTAATAAAATCATGAACACCTATAATAGATCAAATAACAAACATATAGCATAAGAAGAAGCACAGTGGAGTAATGGATAGCGGCTCAGATTGAGAAATCGGAGAGCAAAGTTCGAATCCCAGTCGAATCCATTACATTCACTCACGTGCTAATACCCTTGGAAAAGGGTATTAATACTCTTCTCAGGACAAAGATGGCAACTGGTCTACCACAGAAAGAAATGGCAACCTACTGCAGAAAAAAAAATCTGCCTCGCCAGTCATGTATCGAAAGATACATGATCGCCTAAGTGTGTATCACGCATGGCACATAACTGACTGATATGACAAGTCTTTGAAGCATTTAAAATTTCATATAGTGCCCCTTCTTCTCATTAACAGCCAGCAATCTATTATCCATTGATTTTACTTCAGCGGGTTTAATTCAACATGGATATAATTGCTTCTCATGTGTCTGCTTTGCTGACATAATGTTTACCACCTTCATATAATTCCAGCACAATTGACTGTAGATTTTCAATTGGATTCAGATCAGGATTTTGATGCTAGTCATTCCATTACCTTCTCTCCTGTAAACGTTTTACACTCAAACAATTCACAGATAAACTTAGATACACAAGGAGCATTGTCATGCATAAATACACACTTCACTTTGAAACTGCAAGGTTGGAACTTGTACCATTCAAAGAAAGTCTTTTCCATGAAATCACAATAGTTAACACTATTCAGTTTAACTCCTTCATTGACTTTGAGTGGTCTAATAATGGTTTTGTCAACAATTCCAGTCCATATCACACTGCCACATTTTTTGAGGCTTCCTTTTAGCCACAAGCATATCTGCATTGGATAAAATCCATCCTTATATCACCTGAGATTGTCCATGAAAATTACTTTTACAAAAGTTAATTTTCATGGATTCCTTGGTCCAATTTTCATGGTTTAAAATATTTTGACAGATACCAATTTACAAAGTATTCTAGACATTTTGTCATTGACATCCCGTCAACTCCAGCCTGATAAAAAAGTTGTTGTTTTGCTAGAACTCATTTCACTTTATGTTCCAAGGAGACAATTTCTTAAAGCCATTTCCTTTGTTTCTAGTTCTCAACTTATATTTTCAACAGCCTTCTTTATTGTTTGATGATCTTTACAAAGTGTCTTTGATATGTCCAATGTGGACATTCGTTCAATCAATAACTTTGTTATTTTCTGTTTTTTAGCATTTCTTAGATACTTTGCTTTACCCATATTTCAACATATACCATGGTTAAAAAAAAGTTTTTATTAAATTTCAGAGGCTTTAAAAACTAATATTAGTTTAATCTGCATAGTTACTTCAGACTGTAGATTATGTAATAAATTCAATAACTTTAATAAAACACATTGAAACTACTTAGAATTTTAATTCAAACCTTGTTTTGATATCTAAATTAATTCTTTAAAATTCAACAATTTATCTATGCAAATTAAAGTTATTGAGTTTTGTGATTTGCATAGTTTCAGACAGGCTGTATATTAACATTAACAACATAAGACATTTGTTGTCTTTTTTTCTTTTTTTTTTACTTTTATTGATAAATGTAGTAAAGTTATAACATTTGCCCATATCCTACATTTCACCTAAAATCTAAAAACGCTTCTTCAGTATTTACTGAATTCAAAATTTGGGCAAAAACATTTTAAATATACCAATATGGCATTTCTCTGCACTTCCATTAAAAGTGAAACTGGAGTTAAGGGATGAGAAAAGGTAGAATCAATGAAATAGACAAATTCAGAAAAATGTCATCTGTGTTAAGAAAATGGAATATTTTCTCACAAAAAAGACAAAATATGGGAGGAACTGAGAAAAGCAAAAGGGGGAAAAATATTAAGAAATGTGGATTTCCTGAAGAAATGACAGAGTGCCTGCTACAGTGGCTTAAAAAAAACAAAAAAAAACGACAACAACACACACAACAACAACAAACTAAGCATCAAAGAGAAAAGAAAGAAATTAACATTCTCGGTACATATTAACACTAAATTCCAATATACTACTTAGCATATTCAGAAACCTGCAGACAAATTAGAATCAAATCCTTCATATCTGACAGCAAGGAGAATTGTAATCTGGGAGAGGACTTCTAATAAGAAAAGACTTTTCTCCCATTTTAGAGATTTTCCACACATAAAAAGTAAATGAATACAATTATCAGTAAAATAATAGTATTAATAACAAAATATTTGCCTGAAATGCCAAGTAATTTGAATTCATCTAGTATCTTTTATGGACTGACAAGTTTATAGGGTTCAGCTGTCAATGACTAAAGACAATGCACAGATCTGGGATTTTGGTATCTGAATTATGGTGAGATGAGTGAATTAAACCACAATTAGTTCAAATGATCGAGTCACTAAGCAAGAATAGTGATAATGAAAGATAGTCAAATATACTGACATTTTCTTCAACTTACTACTGCAACAAATCACTAAAATAAGAGTAAATTGGACAACTTTGTACTTTAGTGCACAACCAATTGTCATAAGTCAAACTAGACTCTCACAAATTTGTAAAAGATCTACAACAATCTCTCTCATTGGAGATCTGTGAGAAGTTAATCATAAACGAATAATTAAAAACACAGCTAATGATAATGAACTGAGAGTAACATTAACAATTAGTCTCATTTGAACACTGCAAAAAAATATTAAGCACTCCTTACTAAGAGACTGATCATTTAATCTATATAAAAAACAAAAACAAACAAAGAATCTTTTTTTCGTGTGCCATGTCCTTTCAGGATGTAAACAATCATGGCTCTCTATAAGTTCCTGTCTTTTGTCGTTCTAAGTAACATTTTATCAGCCCTCTTTCTCATTGTTTTGCCATCCATTTATACAAATGACTATAAAATGTCTGATCACAAAGAAATAGGCTACCTTCAAGAATGCCTGGGATATGAAACAGTTCTCTTCTCCAAGAGAAGGACAGTCCAGACTTTTTTTTCTTTTTTAACTTGTATAAGAATAAATAAGTATATAAGCAGAAGTTACTTTGAATTGTAGCACTAAATATATTGATAATTACTTTGTTTTTCATTAGTAGCTTTATATGAGGGGTGCTGAAAAGTTCTGTCTTTGTATGCACCAGTGGTATTTGTAAGGAGTTTCAATTATTTCTATAAATATAAACATATCGTGAGTAACATTTTTTTTTGCAAAAATGACTGTAGCTAATCAATGTTTTATGAATGAACAAGATGTTTCAAAGATTATTTGAATAAACCCTGAAAAATCAACAAAATTGGTAATTAAGCAATCAAAACGTCATTTTTGAAATTGTATTTATCATTAACAGTCAATCAATAATAATATTCAATGCCATTAAAGATAACTATTCCTACAAACCACTCATAACCTTTTTCATATGATTACTCTTACTAGAATAAACTGTGTTGTTAAGTATTCATGGTTTATTGTTTGTATATCTCTTTCCCCAAGATGTTGAAAAAAAAAAAAAAAAAAAAAAAAAAAAAAAAAGATATTTTATTAGTTTCTTACAATTATTATGTTGTGACATTTGAGCCATTTTTTTTCAATTATTAGAGTTACTCAGAACATTATCCAGACACTAATTAATAAACTCCAAGATACTTTTTGGTCTTTTCTATATTTCACAGAAATGAATTTCTTTACATTATTCACTCCATTGGAATGAGTAATGCAAAGAAATGGTCATTTTTGTGTCAAAGACACTGCTCCCGGACATCGACAGTGCAAGGGAGATAAGTATCTCTTCCATTGATGCTATAAAATGTCACTATATAAACACATTTAACATACTATAGTAAGATTATTAAAAGACGTTTGTATGTTCTTATCAGGTTAATGAGAGCATTATTATACTTTTTCATTTTGCCATAGTGTTGTAATAACTCTAAGAGTCATTTCTTCAGTAAAGCTTGCATACAAAATTTTAAGAGAAATTAAATCCTTTGTTATTTTTAGAGAATACTTTATAATTCAACCTCTTAACACTTTTGTATCTGTTCCTTTAACTCATCCACAAGCTACAAATTTCAAGTTCAAACAAGGGAACGTGTGAGAGAGAGAAAATCTCAAAATCACTGCTTCCATTGAAATTTTTTTTACGGATCAATGTAAAATGATAAAAAAAAAAAAAAAAAAAAGTAATCTATGTGATAAAATTAAAGAGAAAAATTAGATAAGCAATTTTTTTTTAAATTTCTGAGTCACAAATCAAAATTCTTAATGTATGACAACAACATTCAAAAAGAAAATATTTGTCTATATAGATAAGCACATATACTGCATACATAGAATTCTAGCAATAGTGTGAGAATGTAAAAAGCACATACATGTGAGCACAGGTATACAAAGATATTTAATTAAGATTCATAATTGATAAAATCAAAGGATGATGGTGATAAAGACAGTAAACTCTTCTTCAAATAGAAAATTTCCCAATGTGTTGCAGCTTCCTTGAGAAAACATAATTGCCAAATTCAAAGATTAATTAAAAATTTGAAACTTCAGTTTGTCTTTTTTACTTTTGCAAAATTTATTTAAGAGTAAGACCTATACAATTCTGTTTTCTTCGTATCAATTCCTATCTTTGATATGTGAAAACGCCAAGAAAGTATACTCCAAAACTATACAATTACAAAAAACTATCACCTAATTTGCATAAAAATCCCAGTTCCTCCCTCTCAAAAGTTTTCAAACTTCTAAAGACACATTTTAAAACTTGCAATTAAACTGCTATATAAACATTTTTCTTAATTTAATATTGCAAACTAATTAACATTCATTACATTAAGTATCACAATAATAAATTAAATATCTTTGTATGAGAATTTTGATTGACTTTTTTTTTTTTTTTTTTTTTTTTTTTAAAAAATCAAAAAGAGTTCACTTAAACCTTTGGATTATCTTTGAAAGTGGATATTAATTTTTAAAATACGAAAAAAAAAAAAAAATATAAATATTACAATTCATCATTTTTAAACTAAAGTATTACAAATATTTCAAAGAATGCACGCGAAAGGATATTTATGGAGGTGATTAAATGTGAAATTAAAATGGGATTTGTTTTGTTTCTACTATTTGAGGAGGAGGAGGAGGCGGGAATAAAACAAACAAATGCATAATATAAAAATAAATTTTAAAAAATCAATTAAAAATAAAAGGCATTAATAATGAAATATGCACAAAAAAAAAAAAAATTTTAAAGAAAGAAAACTTGTAAATTTGAATTTTTTTTTTTTTTTTTAATAAATGAAAAAAAAATATATATATAATGAATAAAATCTTTCACCCAATCAAAACAAACAAAAAGTGAGAATTTAAGGATCTTTCTTTATCTTTAGAATTGATTAAAATAATAATTTCTTTAAAAAAAGGCAAAAAGAAATAAAGTTCATTACTCGACTTGCTTTTTTTAATTTTCAAAAAATAAATAAAATGAAAAATAAAATAAATCAAATAAAAATTGTAAAATATTTAGAAAGTGAAATTTAAAAACTTCAAATTGAGTTGTAAATGTAATTAATAGTGTTTTATTTAGAAGTTTTTTTTTTGTTTTGTTTTTGTACCACCCCTCCCCAGTCAATGAATGGAACAGAGTCTATAGATACTCACCTAACTCATTTTTTTTGCCCATAGATGCAATTCCGTTATTTTACATAAATAGAAGTAATTGAGGCAAACAATATCGTTTTAATTACTCTTTATCTAAATCTTAAGACGTTTATTCTCTCTGTTCAGATTTAAAGAAGAAAAATAAAAGTGCTGTGCGCATTTCAATGCGTTCGGTTACGTGGAGGAGGAAGAAGGAAAGAAATATAAAAACCGAAACCATTATTTAATTTTAAAATTAAATGAAACTATAAAAACTATAGAAGCCTTCTTGAATAATAATTCAAATTTGAATTCGATATAAAGAAAAACAAAAAAACGAAAACATAATCGTTAAAAATGAACATGTGGAAACTAAAGGAAAAGCTACATACAACCAACTCCAGATCGTGTCTGTTTCTTCCTACAAGCAGAGGTTAATTTAAATATCTAAACAGACGATTTAACGAAGATGATACTTCAGGATTCTCACCAGAAAAGACAGCAGAAACCTCGGGGGAGGCTGTAAGTTATTAGAAATACGGATAGAGGCGATCATTATGATATAGTAGCAAGCAAGAAAATAGGAAATTATTATTTTTCATAATATTCACTTCCTAGGGAAAAAAAATCCGGGGAAAAAAAACGGAAGAGTAAAATAGGTAAGAGATGACTGCAAGAAAAAAAAATCAAGCTAGATTTAAAGACAACCAGCGGGTCGTCTTCTGCTATTAGCTGCAAAGAAATAGGATGAAAATCGGGGGAAAAACCCTTTAAATCTAGTAAATAATGTGAGCACTTTGTGAGAAATCGTAAAAGGTTGAACGAAATACGGACCGCCATATTGTGTGTTCTGCAAGTAGAAAGTTTTGGTGAACCCACCTTAAAGAGAATCAAAGAGAAAAATTATAAAAAACAAAGATTGGTTGATTATTTTCGGTTGTATTGATCAGGAAGAGACAGGAAAAGGTGGGAAAATTGTTTTTCTCTTGGATCATGGTTGCTGGCCGTTAGGAGACGAAAATAAAAAAACCACGTAGCAAAGAAGCGCAAATGCTTCGAGTGAAAGCGTACGCCGTAAATGTGTATTACGGTCCCCCCCCAAAAAAATAATAAAATAAGACTTCTTTATTTTTTTTTTCTCCTTTTAAGAAGAAAAAAATAAATTAAAAAAAAAAATAAATAAATAAATAATTAAAAGAGAAAAAAAAACAGAAAAAGTGCTGGAAATTCTGAGAAGCGAAAATAAAAGAGATGAAAAGGAGAAATATAGACTTTTTACCGAAGAGGAGAAAACGAGTTAATTCGAAGTAAACACTAACGAGACATGTTTATGTGGGGGGAGGATTTTTCAAAACGATCGGTGCTACCAGCCATCAATAACACTATTAATTACAAGCCATGGATAAGCGACCAGGAAGAAAGCCGGCATTCAACAACGCCATCAAACGAGCCCCGAAAGTTTAAACTTAACAGCAATTAAAAGAAAACTCATACCTGAGTGTTTTTTCCATCCATATTCGAGCCGTGAATGTCGACTCCATCTGTCGAGATGTGATCTCAAAATGGCACCTATAGTATTGTACGCATGCGCGACGCGCGACTTGTGGGAAGGGGGAATGAGAAAGACAGATACTTCGTAATAAACGGAACAACCAGAGAGATAGGGATAAAGACAGTAATGGTTATGAAGAGAGAAGGAAAAGAAAAAGAAAGTAAATGTTATAGCTAGAGAAGTGAAACAAATTAGAAACAGTTAAAGTTTAATGTTTTGATGAAGAGTGCGTGGTAGGAGGAGAAAAATAGGAGAGATGGGGGAGAAATTAATAAAAGTTAAAATAAAAAAATGTTGAATGATTTTTTTTCTTTTATACCGTAGAAAAATAAAAATAATCTTAATCCTAACAGTAAAATAAATAACAGACTTTGGGAATATGATTAGTTTTTGTTAGTCACATCACATGTTACTCAACTGTGTTAATGCCGTAAAAAAATGAAGTTATTAATTTAAAAAAAAAATTTAAAACTGAATTTTCACCTTAAATTCTACACAAGCGAAGCAACGGTTGAAAATAAATTTTATGTAATCGTTAAAAATAAAAGATTTTTGTTTTGTTTTATTACTTTTCTGCAACAAAAACAAAATTTAACGTTATTTAAAAAAGTTTTATTTTCGTTTTTAGCAGTAATCAAGAAAAAATGTTTATGGCATAAATTTTATGACTAAAATGAAAATTAATATCAGTAATAATTGCGTAAAATATGCATTATTTGCTGTGTACAATTTTTTTTAAAAAGTCTCAAATAAAAAAGAAAAAAGTAAAAAAAAAAAAAACAGTTCCAGTAAAGTTATTGTTCTTGTTTCAAAGTTTAAAAAATCCTTCCCCTCCACAAAAAAAAAAAAAAAAATGTTTAACTCTGAAGGAAGGAAGCAAAGTTCAGGATTTCTGTTTTATCTCCATGACAAAGATAATAATTCTAAGTTATACCTCGATATATGAAATAATAAAAATCGTGAATAGTTACCCTCCATCCCCATCGCACATATTTGCTATCACTCAAGTTTCAAACTTAAAATTTCATCTAAAAAGCATGAACGTACTGAAAGTTATTTGTTTTACTTTTACTGCTACAAAAAAAGTAAAACAATCATGAACATATTTTGCTGTCGGTCTTTTTGTCCCACGTTTATAATTCCACCAACAACGCACAAAAAAAAATGGAAGTAAAAAAAAAAAAAAATGAACGCAAATAAATAAATGACCCCCCCCCCACACACACACCACCACCACCACCACCCCGCGCGGGGGCCACATTATTCTATCGTTTTTATGATGGCATATCATGAACACCAAATAAATAGCAGAAAAGTAGAGACGTTTGAAAGGAATACAAAATGTATTTCATTTCAATAATATGCATAAACTCGGTATTTAAAAGTCAAATTTTACACGACGTCGTACAGTTACTTACATTTTTTTTTTTAAATAACGTGAGTTGAAAACTTGAAATCCTACACATTCACTTTAATCTTCAAAGGAGAAAGTGAAAAATAAAAACTTCCATATATAACGACATCGAATAAAATTTCACCGATAAAGACAATAATCGGATGAAAAATTTTGAATAATCAATGAATATTCCGATCACTCGAACAATTCTGTACGAACCAGACTAATAATAACGCAGAGACGACAATGACTTCGAATTTTAATTACATACGTTTTTTTGTTTTTTCTTCTTTTTGTTAATCTCTAAATGGCATAATAATGAAGATACCCAAAGTGAAAGAAGAAGAGTAACAGCACTTTAAAAGCATTCTAATTTGAACAGATTTGCAACTAAAACGATATTCTATAACTTAATTTATTTAACCCCGTCTTCTCTAAACAAAAAGATTAATTTCATTCCGTGAAATGAACATTAACGTTTGTAGATAAAAAGAAAAGTTAGAAAAGTAATTTTCCCGAAAAAACGCATACATAACTGAACCAAAAAATTAAACACAGAAAAAATAGCGACCAAAAGGAAAAGTTTAAATTAAAAAAAAGACGAACTAACTTAAAAATTTTTTACTTCGGATAATTAAACCACATTAACAAACAAACAAAAAAAAGGTAACCATCAAAACGGATAAAACGAAATTATATTTCTTCCTTAAAATATTTTTGTGGATGAAAAAAAAATCTTCCTTTGGTATTTAATATTTCGAGAATTAAACACATTCTTTAAGATAAGTAGATGGAAAATGATTTTAATTTCTTATGGATGTGGAAAAAGACTTTATGGTTCGTCTTTTTTTTAGGCGTTATTGATTTTACAAAATGTATTTTTAAAAAAAATAGTATCAAGAAAGAAAAAGAATTTCATCTTTTAACACATTTAGTTTGCGTTTAGTTTGACGGTTAAGTTTCAAACAAAATTTTATCAACCCACGTAACGACATCAACATTAACACAACAATAAATACTTACCTCCACTGTTTCAATCAAGAGATTATATATGATACTTGTCAAAATTATTTAACTACTATAATAATTAAAACAAAAAGTTTAGTGCCCAGAAAATTTTATTTTATTCACGGAATCCAAGTACCTGAAAGTGAGAAACTTTCTTTAAGTCGTATTAATGATTTTTTTTTTTTTAATATGGGTGATTTGTAAAGAAAGTTAAAGAAGTAAATACCATGAAGGAACCAAAAAGTCTTTGAAAAACTTTGTAGTGCTTCCGCTTAACCTGAAATCTGGTTTGATAAAAAGCGTTAAATCAAGTTAATTCAAAGTTAACAAGATACTTTTTTTTTCTAATATATATAAATATATACAGACTAGTTTTAAATACAAAAGTGTGTGTGTTTTTTGTTGTTGTTTTTTTTGTTTTTTTCTTAGTAACTTAGGTATTTGAAGGAATTTTAAGCGCTGTTTTATCAATGAAAACCTTCTGAGAAAAGTTATAAAAATTTAAAATATAACAGGGCTTTTAAATAACTTGCTTTAAAAAACTTGTATTAGAAAATTCAACTTTTAAGTAACTGAATGAGAAAATAAGCATTTAAAGTATATTGATTTTTAAATTTTTAGCGGGAAAATTAATATACATTTTAATGAATTAAGTTTGGTCATAGGTTTAAATTAATACGGAGAAGTTAAATTATTTAGTAAACTCGATAATTTGCTCTTTAGAAAAAAATGTGTTGATGTACAGAAGGAATTTTGCTGGAAGTAAAAAACTGGCATAGTACAATGGAGACATTCCATGATACAAAAACTCAGAAACTGTTAAATGGCGACTTTGTAAAAGTGTATCCAAAATATTATTCGCAATTATAAAGTAGGGATTTTTTTTTTAACGCAGAAGCAAAAGTAAAAATTGACAATCTTTTTAAATAAATCTAAATTTTTAACGAAAACTTAATTTTTACTATAGCGATTCTTTGAGAAAAAAAATCGTTCTTTAAGAGGAAGTGACGTATTAGTGACACTAAAAAACGTAAAATAAAATTTTACCCCATAAGAATTCGTTACATACACTTACGCACAAATGCCCTTGCGAAAGGTACGACTGCGTTTTCCCTCCAGCTATGGATTAAACTTGTATCTGGAAAAAAAAAATCATTGTTATTTGCAAAAATGTAAGATTATTCTTACAATCTAAAATCAGCTTTAAAAATAACCTTTAAATGGTTGATAAGCCGTAAAAACAAAAAAACAAATCGGTTAATTAATCACTACCCCAAAATAATTTACATACTAAGTTTTTTTTTTTTTAGTTGTACAGTGTCTGAAACTTTTCTAGGTGTTCATCTAAACTTGCCGTTTCTGCTCAAAGAAAAGGGCAACTGGCACTGATAATTAAAATTGAAAAAATAGGGGTTCATGTGCACACAATCATTGGATTTAGTTAAGAGTACAAAATTTTAAAGAACATTAAATAAGTAACTTAAATAGTATTTTTATTTTTTTAGGAGTTCCTTAACTTTGTTATTTGTCCAGTGTTAAATACCTCATTCGTGTTTAACGCGACAATCGTAATATTCATTTTTTTTCTTTCTGTGTTTGTTAGTTTTCTTTCACAATAGTTAAGTAAAGCTCCTAGTTTACTTACGCGACAAACAATTATTAAATTCTATATACCTCGCTTCTGGCGCAAGGTATAATTTTTTTTAAGTTTAACGTAGCATTTGTATGCTGTAGTGTACTGTTTCATTTAAAATAAATTTAATGATTTTTTTAAAATCTTCTCTAAAAAAAAATCCTATGTTCGTCTGACAACGCATGTGTGCTGTGAGAAATTGTAATGGATACTGGTCAGTCGTAGATTTTTCTTAAATTATTGTTTAAAAAAATAAATCACGCCATGTGCAAGGTGCACAATGGGTTTGCTTACGGAAATAATTTCATAAAGTTTTATTTCTATTGGCCGCATAAGGAAACGCGTGTTTTTTAAACAACCCAAAAAAATGTACGTATTTAAAGATGGAATACGAACAGAAAAAACAAAAAAAAAATATGATCAAATTAACAAAAAGAATGAAATGATTGAAATGCTACGCTATTTTTCCGATGTAATTGAAGAATATGGTGACAGAAAAAAGAAAGGATTGCTTCTTTCTTTTGTTTTATTTCCTTAGTCAACTTGTCTAGAAATGTTCAAATCGATCCTAATTTTGTTGAATGTTGCTATTTTTACTAATCTTAGCTTAGTACTGGCACAAGAGCAAAAGTACAGTATATGGAACCTAAGTAAAGATCGAACTTAGTTTTCAGTCGTAACGATCAACCAGGCTAGCTCACTAACCACAATCCAACACCGAGGAAGTCACTAACCTGGTTTGCGAGAAGTATTATTAGATAAAAATAAATAAATATATATGAAGCAAAGATAAGTAGATATATAAAATAAGATAAGCTTATAGCCATATTCAATAACATACATTATTTTTTTTACATAACAGACACGGACAGTCTCAAGTGAGGAGAGATACTGCGATCGGATAAAAATGGGAAGGGTTGAAAACTGGAAAAGAAAAAGAAAAAGAATGTGTAGCAGACGAGTAAAAAATTAGCCCAAGAATTTTTTTTTCTTTTGTATACACTACAGGATTACTAGATTATAGTCGGGCTACATACAAGTAGCAAATTACATGGGCTACAGTTGAAAGCCCACCGCTACTACATTTTTTAAATTGGCTTTCTTCAATAGCCTAAGTTAGCCCAGATTCTTAAAGTAACCCAAAAAAAAGTCGCACGTAACATTGGTCTTTCAATTTAGCAATTCACTTTTTATATTAATATTTTATATCATTGCTACCAATAATAATTGTTATACATTTCTGATATCAACAATAAATACTGATTTTTCATTTCTTTACTTTTTTAAAAATAAAAAAAAAAAGATTCGCATACGTTTTCATTTTTACTTTTAGTTTTATTAAAAGACTTGCACTTATGCGTCTTTGCCACCGTTATATATTTTCCAAGTAGATTATTTCAATACACAGATCGATTAAAAAAAATTTAAAAATATCCCGCAAAAAGTGAAATATTTAAATTACCTTATTTTGTTTCTTAAAAATTAATGATTATAGTTTCGAAAAAAAAAGTGAATTTCTTTATGCAAGTATCCCGTTTTAAAAAGCACTTCATATCGGGTTTTTAGGATATTCACAATATTTATTTTACATTTAAGGGAGAGTCCTGGAATAATTATCTCTAATTTTAATCCGATAAAAAAAATTCAAGTGACACTTTTCAAGTAACAATTGTTCCACTGTGTGGTGTGATGTTGGGGTGGGAGCTGCAACACGGGATAAGTCGGAAAGCTATAAAAAAAAAGGCGGAAAAAAAAAGTATAGTTGATTTATTTAATCATTTCGAATATTTTTTCCAATGGCTATATTTTGAATCGTTTTCCAACATATGGTTAATTAATATTTTACAAGATTTTTCTTTTTCTGAATAAATTTATTAGTTTTTTTGATAGTTAACTTTTATGTGCAGAGACGGACACATTATGAACGGCCATTTTAAAAGTATACATTTGCTTAAATTCTTATCCATCTCAACATAGGCAATATAGTCCATTCTATATTTTATCTACAGTGTAACTCGGATATAAGAGACCCGGATATAAGAGAGATTTTCTCTGGTCCCAAATTAGAGCCATACTTACCTAAACAAAATAGACGGAACCCTGATATAAGAGAAACCCTGATATAAGCGACTTCTTCTCCGGTCTCGGCAACTCTCTTATATCCGGGTTACACTGTTTGTTTGTTTTTTTTTCATGAAATAGGTTAGTTTTGGTCTCAGTTATGTATGGTACAAGACCATGTTTTGAGGAACATTAAATAATAATTTAACTCAATAGCGAGCAACTGACTCTTGCTTGTTCATTAAGAAGTCAAGAGTCTTCGATAGACAGAATTGAACTAACAACTTTCAGAAACATTCATTTAACATTATGAGAAATAAAATTCTGAAAATAAATGTTATCCATTTTAATTTTATAAAGGAGAACTAACAAGAAGCCAGTGACTTTTTTTTTTTTTTTTGTACACACTTTTTTCCTAGATATTTTTGACTAAACATAATTTTAAATCACTGATGAATTCACCAGGCGCATCATCCCGATGTATTTATAGAATCTAGATATATTTGTTTTTAAATATATGTTTTTAATTTTACCGTGGAATAAATGGTAAGAACACACTTTGGGTATAGAAGAGGATACATCTTCGATTCCTGACGGGAAGAACATTTTTCTATAGTAAGATTTCTTGATCAAGGACGGCTAACATTAATTTCACTGTTTAAGAAAAGAATGCGATGCCAATTCAAATACGTGTACACCCTGAAAACAACGTTTATAGTTAAGTAATATAATCGTATATTTCGAAAGCAGGTTACAGATATAGAAGCGTTTTTTAAGTAACATAAACTAAAAATTCACTAAGGTCATTTAAATTTCATCTCTTAAATAAAACCCGGAAAAGAAAAAAAAATGTCTGAAAATTACTTAATTATTTTTTGGTAAACTGACATCTAAATTGGACCTGAGATACGATAAGTTGAGTTTAACCACTGTCCTCTGAAACCGACTCCCAAGAAGATGTTTCCTCGATCACTATAATCACTGTTCAAATCTAGAGTTAAACGTTACCTTCCCCTCCTATCCATATAAACTAACCCTTAACATAACCCTCTGCCTTGAGTGGCCCCACGCCTTGTACAGGGTGAACCTTACAATAAACAAAAATATTTTTATTTTAATTTTTTGTACCATAGAAAAAAACATTAACGAAGAAAGCAGTATTTCTTGCTCATACTTTTTTTTATTCATTCAACTAGTTATTTGACAGCACTAATATACTCGAAGGCGTATTAGACGCGCTGCCATTTTAACAAGATTCCGGGAAAAAGCTTTTGTGTATTTAAGCATGCAATCTTTAAAATAAGAAAGCGTTGCAAAAATACTTCAGGTACAGTAAAAAAAAATCACTGTATATAAAAAGCAAGCTAACTGTTTAGCCATTCTACATCACTGGGAAAACGATATATAAATTTTTATATATCAAAACAATTTTGGAAAAAAGGAATTGGTTATCTTAATGAGTTTGTTGAGCATAATTTTGATTAAAAAATGCTGCTCTAATTAAAAGAGAAAGCAATTTATTAAGACGAAAATGTATAGAAAGTGGTTTAATCGCTAGATCATTCAGAGTAGATTTACGTCCAGGTTCTTATAACATTTCACCTTTCTTGACAGATCTTCTGTTGTCATAATATGGGATGTTTGAGAACGAAAGTGATAAAAAAAAAAACATAAACAAAATTAAATCGCAAAGACTATATACTCAAAACCGAACGCATATATAAACAAAAAGCAAGATTGTAAATTTAAATTGACAATTTCAGCGTCCTCTCTCCTTCATGCTAATCACATCAACGTAAACATCACTTTAAGTCAGATGAATTCTTAAAGGACGAAACGCGTCACACGAATAATTTGTTTCCACTTTGTCATAGATTTTCCTAAAATTCTACATGACTACAATAATAAAACATTACAAGTGAAAACAAAGCAAAAACTATTCGATAATAAGCAAGCTGCCACTACTGTTTAACTTAAACCAAAACACAGTTTTACTATTACGGGTATTCCCTTCCAGTTAGGTATTTTTCTTCTGTAGTTCTCAACAGGAGAAATACTTTCGCCAGCAATTTGTTACGATAACTCCTTTTAGAACTAACGCTGAGAATAATGACGATGTCGTTTGAGTAAATAAATATTATGGAGTTTGGAGTCGGATAACACTGACGCAACCATCCGAGGTAAAATTATAACCCACGGAAGAAAAAAACAAAAAAAAACAAAACAAAACAAAAATAAAATACTTCGTTAGAAACAAAGTAAAGAGTACTGAACTGTCACGTAATATCAGTCATCCTATATGGCAGTCATTGCTTGACAATCTCCTCACAGATGAAGAAGAAACTTGAAGCAACAGAAATTTGTTTTTTTACAGGAGGATGTTTAGGATACCATGCATTGAACAACGACGAAGTTTTAGAGGAAATGTTAACAAAAAGAAAACTCTTACTTAACATTACGAAGAGACTGTTGAAATTAAGGCACATAATGAGGAAAGAGGGCTTGGAAAATTTGATACTCACAGGACAGGTTGAAGGCACGAGTGGCAGAGGAAAACAACGAATAACCTACTTGGTGAGCTTGAATAAATGGATAACTGGATAGGGTCTAGCAGAGATAACAAAAAGGCAAAATTTATTAAGAGCTACAAAGGACAGGAAATTGTGGAGAGCCATGATCACCAACGTCTTGAAGTGATACGGCACATAGAAGAAAAGGAAGTGTGTGTTGGGGATAGGTCAATTTCATATATAAGACACAAGGTGATTTATAAAAAAAAAAAAAAAAAAAAACGTGTCTTATATATCGTCACATACGATCAATGCATCTTTTATTTAGTTTTACCAACATTACTTATGCAAGATGTCCTAAACAATTACGAAATACTCAAAAGTTTCCGGATTATGGCCATATCACGTTGAAACACTAGTTCTCGAACAATCACCGAAGTTAAGCAACGTCGATTATGATCAGTACCTAGATAGATGACCGTTTAGGAATACCAGATGCTGTAAGTTTGTATGTGGGAGTGCCGTAATGCGTAACGGGAGAGCAGATTTCCAATTCCAGTCGAGTCCGTTATATTCCCTTACGCGCAAATACTCTTGAGAAAGATATGAATCCACCTCTTCTTCCCCCAGCTATGGGTTAATTAATAAGGTTTGTATCTGTAAATCTTTATTATCTCTACCACATCACAATTTCTTGCAATCTAAAAATATGTTCTTTAAATAATCTGCAAAGGGTTGATAGACCGTAAAAAACAAATCAATAATAAAAAAAACTAACACCCACAAATGAACACAGTCACTCAAATTATAAATGAAAATCCCATACAGGACATGAGAGATTATATACAGATTATTTTTTTTTTAATCCAAAGATATCGAACAAGAAATTATATTTAAAAAGTAGAATATTTAACGTATGTTTTTAGAAAAAAACTGTATACATGTCCAGAAAAAAAGTAGAAGATGAAAAGTATAAAAAGTGGGTTAATTAGTAAAACTTGCATCAGTAAATCATTATTTAAAAAAAAAAAAAAATCTTAAAATCTAAAAATATTTTCTGGCTTTAAATAACCTGCAAAAGGTTGATAAGCCATAAAAAAAAACAATTCAATCAAAATACTTTACATTTTAATATCTCGTTAAAATGAAAAGATTCTAAAAATTTCAATTGAAAAACAAAATTCAGACCATCCTGGGTATGACGATAAACTACACACAGCAGCAAGGCCTTTGATCAGGAAGTTTTGAGGAGCGTGGAACCACCTCTTAATTGCTGGCAGCATCTGTAAGGGTAGCAGCTATGGGCAAATAGTTAACCCCCAAACTGGAGTCAAAACACTGTGAAAGTATAAAAATAGGTTTTAATACCAGCAATGAATTTTGAGGAAAAATTATTACCAGCAATAAATTTTTGAAGGAAAAAATGCTACCAGTAATATTTTTTGTAAATAATTATTACCAGCAGTACATTATTACCAGTAATGCATTTTTGGAAAAATATTACCAGCAATAAAAATCTTGTCAGCATTAAATAATCCATTGAGGTTGATATGCCGTAAAACAAATCAAACCAAACACAACCAAAATTCAGAACGTAGCAAAATCGTTTCATTTTTATTTATTTCGGTCGCTTTTTAGGAATAAAAGATGCAGATAAGAAATTCTACAACCTAGAAGATCACGTCCAGTCCGTATTCAAGAAGATAGCCAAATTGAAAAGAATGTTATTCAAGATCCTGAGATGTTCCTGTGGTTTTGTGTGCATTAGAGACGCCTATAGGTGAAAATTTATGCGTCTCGCCGTAGAGGAGAAGTATTTAACAAGATAGACTCACAGACTAGTCCTTCTATGTTTTATTTCCTCAGGACGTATGTGAAGATGACTCTCCACAATCCTTATCAGTGTTAAATTCTCCAAGCCTTTTTTTTTTTTTTTTTTTGCTTAACAAAAAGAAAAAAATAAAGAAAAAACTTCTTGCACTCCTTCGTGCTGAGGGAAAATAATGAAAGAGATACTTTCTTTTATTTATTTATATATATATATATATATATATATATTTATTTTTTTTATTTTTTTTATTTTGTCGTGACTCGTTTGTATGTTGCACGTGACGATCGAGTACCTTTTTATCTACATTTTCCCAATTTCACGTTCTTGTGAGATATTTTCAGCTGATACCAGGATGGGAGAAGTAATCTATTCAAGGAACTGACATCAAATTGATCCCGGATTTGGAATTCAACACACATCTGGAGAAAAAACAAAACAAACAAACAAACAAAAAAAAAAAAAAAAGTAGGGATACAAAAAGTGATTATCTCCCTTAACTTGAGACAAAGTCACGAGAATTATGTGACGTCCGTCAACGGACAAAATGAAGAAGGGCAGTTGTGCGGTAATGCTTGGAGAAGAAGGACGTCGCTACCCCACAGCGGTTGGTCTTACAGAAAAAAAAAAACACCAGGTTCATAGAGAAACTGCTGTAACTTCACTTTTCCTTTCGGGAAATATTACAAGTAAGTTATCTTTTCTACACACTGCTTGCTGTTGTAGACATGTGATATAGTTTCTCTCTGGGGGACAAGGATATTTATCTATATATAATTTTGTGTACAAGTTAGCATCATAAAATTCTCTCGAAGAACAAACTTTATTTGGCATTCCTTTTTCTTCAGCTATTCCGTTCCATCCGTGAAATACGGTGTTATTACAGTGATTTTCCAAGCGTAGCTCAGATGTGGCACAAGACCGAAAGCATGGGAATCCCAGTAAGGATCGAACTCACTACTCAGTCGTAATTGTGCTAGTGAGACAAGTTTGGTAACCATTGCACCGCCTCGAGGTGCCCAAATACAGTGTTATTATGTCATGGATATAATAACGCCCATAATGGGGGAAATGAAAATGGGAGAATAAATCTTTCTTACATAGTTCACCCATTAACGGAATTACAAATAAGAAAGTCTAATAACTTAGAGGAATAAAGTGGCGGTTCGTGAATTTGATGACGTAGTAACTGTGAGTTCAATCCTTAGGCTGAGTAGTACAGACTTCGATTTAGAGCAATAAGTGAAGAGTGCTAAATATGGCACATGACAAGATATCGAGCGGAACGAGAACAATCTACCCACTCGTAAAATAAATGAAAGTGTTGAGTCCGAAGTTCCTCGAAGCTAACCCGGGTCGAAAAACCTAAGGACGTTGGGTATAATGAAAAGACGCAAACAATAGTGTGAACATAAATAATTATAGCTCCTCATCACAGAAATTAACTAAATTTCATTATTAATCTTTAGCTAGCCGATTTTTAGATCGAGTATGGAATTTTTAGTATTCTGACTAGTGTATCAATATTAACCTGATTTTTATTGAAGTTCTTATAGGGTTTTTTTTATGGACACGTAACACATTTTCTTTTAAATAAACAAAGTTCACGCGTGTCTGTCAGTTGATATAGCCTACTTAAGGATGACCTTGAATTGAGTAAGGCAAGAAATTCTTATACTATATTTATGGGGAAAAGTGCTCAATATCAAGGACAGAGCGTATGTAAATATAAAAGTGGACAGTGATGTGAATACTGACGGGCGACAGTCTGTTTCATTCTTGAATGTAATCAAGACTTGTATTTCATATATTAGAAGCTCGTCTCTCTTGAACGTTTCCTTAATCAATTTGGCAATGGAAGAACAAAAATGCTCTAGCAAAAGATTGATAATTAAATTTAATTAATTTCTAGGGATGAGGACTTATTTGCATTCGAACGATAATTATTTACATTCGAGCAACAGTATAGTAACATGAAAGTATATGTCTATATTTCTGAGATGAGGTATTATGTACATTATTCGGACTATTGTTCTCATCTTTGTCGTCATATTTATTACAACGTTTCGGCCTTTCAGTATCTATCTATATTTCTGAGATGAGGTATTATGTACACTATTTACATTATTCGGACTATTGTCCTCATCTTTGTCGCCATATTTATTACAACGTCTCGGCCGTTGTACTCTCCGGCCTTCTTCAGGTGGTTGGAATGTCGTACTGAACCCTTTATTTCGCTCACTGGGGTAGACTGTTCTAGTTCCACATGCCATGTTTAATGGATGTAACTTATCAGTTATCCCCTGTTAATTTTCCCTCTGAAAGTTCTCCACTGCCTTAGCCGGGTATTGAACTCACACTCTTTTGGGTCCTGTTACTGGATCTAACCAACGCCTTTATCCACTGTGTCATGTGTTCTTGAGGACACATCCATTAAACATGGCACGTGGAACTAGAACAGTCTATCCCAGTGAACGAAATAAAGGGTCCAGTTCGACATTCCAACCAACTAAAGAAGGCCGGAGCGTACAACGGCTGAAACGTTGTAATAAATATGGCGACAAATATGAGGATAATAGTCCGAATAATGTAAATAGTGTAACAGGAAAGTGTTTACAAAATAGAGATGCGGCGGTGAATTCCTCCATGCGAAAGAAAATTGTACCTATTGACTTTCATCGTCAGTGTTTGAGCGTTTACGGCAAGCAAACTGTAGATGTCAACACTGTCGGTGGGTAATGCATTTCAAGAATGGTGACAGTGACATTTGTGACAAGTCATATTCAGGGCGACCCTACGCATTCTTCAGGTCTGAAGATTGTATTCAAGAATGAAACAAACTGTCGCCGCTAGGTATTGACATCAATATCCACTTTTATATTTACATACGTTCTGTCCTTGATATTGAGCACTTTAACCCATAAATATAGCATACATTAAAGCTATATTTTTATCATATATATATATATATATATATATATATATATATATATATATATATTTATACCTTTTTATATATATATATAACTAAGAACATGTAATTGAGGCGAAAACAATCGTCCAGCATCCAAGTTCAGAGTCCAAAAGAAAAAAACCTTCAAAACGAGTAAAGCAAAAGTAACTAAGTGCTCAATACACTAAGAAGAGCAAAAGCTAACTATGAACATAAAGAGCCAGACAAACCTTCCTAGGTTTCACCTACGCGGATTGTCAGGGTACACTGATGATCCGCATAGGTGAAACTTAGGTAGGTTTACCTGGCTCTTTAGGTTCACAGTTATATATATATATATATATATATATATATATATATATATATATATATATATATATATATATATATATATATATATATACACACACACACACACACATATATATATATATATATATATATATATATATATATATATATATATATATATATATATATATATATATATATATATTAATAGTAGTAATAATCTTATAAGTATAAGAAATTATACTCGTCCGGAAAACCTTCGGTGTCTTGATTTGCAAATAATCAAACCAATACCAAAGGGAAAAAAAGGTATAAAAAGAAGAAAGAACCAAGAACACGTACGTTAGCCGAAAATAATCGTCTAGCATCCAAGTCCAAAGCCCAAAGAAAAAAAACTGATACGAGTAAGCAAAATAACTAAATAAAGTGCTCAATACAGTAAGTATAGACAGCCTTCCCTGACGATCCGCTTAGGTGAAACATTGGTTGGTTTGTCTGGCACTTTAGGTTTAACTATATATATATATATATATATATATATATATATATATATATATATATATATATATATATATATATATATATTTATATATATACACGCACAAACACACGTACACACACACACAATATATATATATATATATATATATTTGACAGTAAAAAGATTAACATTGTTTTGAGTTAAAATAGATACAAAGCTCTAAAAGGACACAACACATAAAAAGAAGAAGAGTATGGTTGAGTGCGACTGTCATTCGGCAGAAAGGCGATTCTGCTTTCTGCTGTTTCGTGTTTTAGCTTTTAACGCGCGTGTGATTTATTTATTTTTTATTCGCACATCTAATAAGAAAATACTTTAAGGACAGACGGTGATTTTTGAAAGAAGAAGCGAGAAATCGATGAACAACGTGTAAAGTTTCTCTACAAGGATCGGATTCGCTTCCGCTGTCGACGAAGAGGACGAACAATACGCCGTAATTACGATGCATCTGTTTTGTTTTGTTTTTTTACCTCTTCAGCCACCGGAGCATCAGCTGTAAAATTTATTAAACTCAATATTTCTTCTACTTCTCGTCGTCATTACCTTTCTCACTCTATAATCGTCATCATCATCATCATTTTTCTTCTACGTCCCCACCACCGCTGTCGTAATATTAATAAAATCCATGCGAGTAAGAACGCCAGCGAGGATCGAACTCATTGCTCTAGTTACAATATTACCAGAACCAACCAGTTAAAATTTAATCTAATATACTCAAGGCCTATAAGGCGATACCCAGGCAATACCTGTCCCTCAGAAAGGGGCTAGAGCCATTACCTCGTGCCTGAGGTGTCAACAAATTGGAACTGCCGAGGGCGGTGAGAGCAATTTTTTCCCAAGCCTGTTACGCATGCATAGAATCCCATTTTAACCCTGATCTCGTGCCACATTCCGTTAGAGATGGCGTACGAAAAAATACTCCTTATTAATAGTAATCGCCTTGGAGAAATAATGTGGATAGGTGGGTGGTGTAATGGGTAGCTGCTTATAACGAGAAATTGGAGAGCTGAGTTCGAATTCCAGTCGGGTTGCTCGGAAATACCCTTTGGAAAGTTATAAATTATAAGTTATAAGTTAAATGGGTTAAACAGTATGAATTTTATCTGAAAAAAAAAATCATTGTTATTCTCTAAAATTGTTACTGGCAAAAAAAAAAAAAAAAAAAAAAAGAATTGTTCCTACAATCCAAAATATATTTCGGCTTTAAATGATCCATAAAGGGTTGATAAGCCGAAAGATGCTTGCACTGACAGGGATGTGATCTTACCGAAGAATGCTAAGAATACCATGTAAAGAACATGTGAATAATGAGGAAATTTAAAAAAAAAAAAAAAGAACTTCAAGAAAATGTATACTTACAATCAGAAAGAGATAGTTGAAATTACTGTGATACATAATGAGAAAAGGCGACCTAGTGAATCTAACACTCAATATGTTGCAGGCAAAATAATCTTTGAAAAACGCGTAACCTACTTAATAAGTGTGTGTAAATGGATATCAGGCATGGATAAAGAAACGTAATAAAAAGTCACTTAGAACAACAAAATAATAGGACGTTGTGGAAAGCCGTGACCGCCAATGTTGTCAAGTGATATGACACATAAAAGAAGATCACTTGCCCACGCGCGGTATATCTGTGAAAGTAATTTGGTTATTTATTAAGCTTAGTTTAATCTGAGACAAGATCACAATTGCCTGGGCGCCAAATTGGAATCTAATTTCATTACAGTACAAATGGCTTTCCCCATTATCTCAATAATGATCGGCTTACAGTCGCAGCACGTTGTGACACCAGTTCCCATACGATCACCGAAGTTAAGCAATGTCGAGCTTGGTCATTACCTAGCTGGGTGACCGTTCGAGAATACCAGGTGCTGTAAGCTTGGGTGGTGTAATGGCCCGGAATTTTTAATCAGAGAGCCGAGTTCCAATTCCCATTGATTTCTTTATGCTCACTTACGTAGCAAATAGCCTCAGTAAAGATATGAATCACCTCTTACCCTCCCATCTAATGGTTGATTAGTAAGACTTGTATCACTAAAACCATTATTATCTCAACAGAAAAAAAGTCTTATAATCTCTAAAATATTTTATGGCTTTAAATAACCTGCAATGTGTTGATATGTCGTAAAAAACGAATCAATCAGTGGTTGCTACATGGTGAGACGCTCGCTTTAACTTTTCCACGATGATGCAAATAAACAGCCGAAATGGACGACTCCCAAACGATTCCTGAAAGGAATGAACTGCATCGTATTTTGCCAGGAAACAAAACAAACATTTTACCAAAACAAGACGGGGAGTTTCCATTTATAGTTTACACAGCAGCTTGACCTCTGGTCAGCCGTCAAAGTGATTCATCCACTGATCAAACTGTCTGAAGCAGCAGACAGCACTCGCTGATTTAGCGCAGTAGTCAGGACACACAAATGAGCGATCGAAAAGCCTAAGGTCCATTCGAAAAACGTTCATATTCTTTTATTGTAGCGTATACCGTCAGCGACACATTCTATGTTCACTTTCATTATTTCCTATAAGTTCGTTATAAGTGATCCATAAACCGGGGTATTTGAAATGTTTAAATGTTATTAATTCTGCATTCTGAATTTTTATCATGGATTATGTTTATCTCCACTTTAAGAGAACTATTGTGTTGGTGCTTAATTATAAGGCGTTTTCTCATAATAAATATTATTTTAAAACGTCTGATAATTATGCACCAATCCAATATTTCTAAAGAATTAATGGATTTTATTTTTTTAATCCGACATTTTTTCCACATTAAACGTTATTTTTAGTGGATACCCGCAATTGAGTAGATTCGTTTTTTTTTTTGGATTTTTTTTTTTTTTTTTTTTTTTTTTTTAAACAGTGTGTATTTTGTCTACCGGTCTGCGTACCCGAGAAAACTTAAGGAAATGTAAACACCGAAAGGATTCCAATCTGCTCTCCTCTTTGCCGAAGGAACCACTGTACTTTGACAGCCCGGTCATGAAGAGCTTCATAGTCAAGCAAGACTCTACTTTCCTTAAATCACATTTATTCGTTCAGATTTTCTCGAAAGTCATATCTGTTTCGGATACGAAACATAAACAGCGGTTAAAGCACGCCTGATCAGACGGCGGCTGCTCCTGAAAAGTGGAACACGGGTTCGAATCCTGCCGAAGGGCACATTTTGTCTAGTAGGTTTTCTCAAGTGAGAAAGAAATAAACACTGTTTTTAAAAAAAATCACTGGCCGTCTACTCAAATATGGATGTCCAGTAAAAATAACGTTTGAAGTAATAAAAAATACAAAACTATAAAAAGAAATTATATTTTAACTCTTTTAGATTTAAAAAATGAAACAATAAACGAAAAAGAAACATATGTAAGGTGCCTAAATTTAATTATTTTTTTAAAAGTATGGTATTCTCTGAATGATTCTATGCGTCATGGAATTGTAGATTGTTTGCGTTAAACTGTCACCATTTTTTACTCTTTTCTCTTCGATAAATATACAAAGTTCTATCTTTGGCTTGTCTTTCCAGCCTTTTTTTTTTTTTTGCAGACAAATCCTCCAACAAATGATGAATACCAGTAAAAAGTAATCTCATGAATCCTGGAGTTGCCAATTCGTCATTTAGACTAGAATCCTGCCGTCCTGGGTATGACGATAAACTACATCTGACAGCAAGGCTTTTGATCAGAAGGTTTTGAGGAGCGTGGAACTACTTCTTAATTGTTGATGTTCCCAGGTTCACCATGACCTGGGGTGGTAGCACCTGTCAGGATCTCAGCTATGGGCAAATACTTAACCCCCCAAAAGGGGCCAAAATACTATAAAAGTATAAAAATAGGTTTTAATACCAGCAATAATTTTTTTGAAAAAATATTACCAGCAATACATTTTTTAAAGAAAAAATTATTATCAGCAGTACATTTTTTAAAAAGAAAATATTACCATTTTTAGAAAAAATATTACCGGCAATATATTTTTGAAAAAAAAATATATTACCAGCAATAAAAATCTTGTCGGCATTAAATAACCAATTGAGACTGATATGCGCTAAAACAAAACAAAACAAAACAAAGCAATATAATCTGAGATAGATAGATAGATAGATAGATAGATAGATAGATAGATAGATAAAAAATATGACCAGCAATAAAAAATATTGTCGGCATTAAATAAGCCATTGAGGTTGAAATGCCGTAAAACAAAACAATTTAGAACCCTGAATGAATAGTACACGCATCTTTGACAAAAGTTTAAATCATCAATGGATCTTCAATGAAATATCGATTGATGACTCTCGCCGTTTAAGAATTAAGAAGTTAAAAATCAAGCGCTAAGAGTTAAAAATGAGGACCTATAGAAGAACAGTGGTCCCTCATACAGATCTCTTAATTGTTACTTATTGGAGTCTCATCCCCTTTGTTTTCTCATTTCATGCTCCCGGGATTGTGGTCCCGAATATCTATGAAGTGAAAATGGATCACAAGCAGTAATTATTGTTTCTATCTGAATTTCTGGGATGAGGAGTTATCGTTTTTTGTTTTGTTTTTTGTTTTGTTTTTTTGTTTTTTTACTTTCAGACTAAAGCCCCATCTTTGCTGTTATTATCACAAAAATTTTGGCCGTTGTGCTCTCCGGCTTTCTTCAGGTTTCCGTCTGTCCCGTGACAATAGCGTTCGTTCGTGAATTTAGAGACATAATAATTGTGAGTTCAATCCCTGGACTAGGAAGTACAACCCTAAGTTCAGTGGCAACATGGTGATCAATAATTGCTACAATACTAAATAAGAACAAGACGAGGTATCCTTACACATAGAATGAGAACAATCTACCCCCCCCCCGTAGTATAAATAAATAATGGTACTTGGATGGAAAGAGACATGGAAAAGGCCAGAAGACACAACAGCCGAAAACCTTGTGATAATAACAGCAAAGATAATAAACCTATTCCAAGTGTAAACAAAAATAATTATTAATTCATTTTAATAAAGTTTAAATCGTAGATACATCTATGGTTTGTTCTTAAGTTCTCGTTTAGTTACGTTGCGTTATTTTTCCTTTAGTTATAAAACTTAGTAATTCCTTTTATTGTTTCCTCACGGAATGTTCTCCACCGCCGTAACCAGGTATTGAACTCACACTCTTTTGGTCCTGTCACTGGAGAGGGGAATTAACAGGAGATAACTGATAACTGACATCTATTAGATATAGCACGTGGAACTAGAACAGTTTACCCCAGCGAGCGAAATAAAGGATTCAGTTCGACATTCCAACCACCTGAAGAAGGCCGGAGCGTACAGCGGCCAAAACTTCGTGATAAATATGGCAACAAAGATGAGGATGATAGTCCGAACAATGTAAATCGCGTACATAATACTTCATCTCAGAAATGTAGACAGATACGGAATGGGATATATTAGAAATTTTGATTTGACTAGGAATTATTGAAATTAAAAAGTATTAAATCTCTAAGTTTGTCATCTTATTTTTCTTTGATGATTCTTCACGTTTTCGTAAAATGGACTTATGGTGCCTGTATTTATAACAGAAGTAAGAAAAATTACTGAACCATAAGATCAACTCGATAGAATTGTAGACAAAAACTGTTTAAGATATAGTTACGTATCTCCAAAGATTCGCTAAAATTGATTAAAAAATGCCCCTAACTTAATAAAAAAACGACAATCTTTAAATTATTATTAAGAGGAAAGACCAAATGATGTTTTGATTATTAAATTATCTTTTTTTTATCCTTTTTAATACCTTAAAAATGTTGGTTATTTTTTTTTTTTTTTTTTTTTTACTTTCGTCATCAGACTGTTAATTGCCATACGTGATACACGCTTGTGCGATCATGTCTCTTTCGAGTCATGACAGAAGATTTTCCCGCAGTAGGTTGCTATTTCTTTCTACGATAGACTGGTTGCCAACCAAGGCTATAGAACCCAGTATGTTCTGCTGCGCAACCGATAGCTGTGAGGAGAAGAGATGGATTCATACCTTTCCCAAGAATATTTGCGCGTAAGTGAACATAACAAACCCGACTGGAATTCGATCTCATTCCATTTCTTATTAACAAAGGTGACCATAAATTAGTCTGGAAAATATTAGCTTGTTTTTGCGGTCGATTTTTTTGTTTTTTGCACATCGATTTTGAAATTCTTGCAAAAATCAAATAATTGTTGCATTTTAATGAAACTTTTAGGACTTATTCACAAAGGAATAAAATTATTTTAGAAACGTTTCTTTTTTAGGAAAATCTTCGCAAAAATATTTTTTTACATCTGTTAGTCACCCTCATTTATTTAATTTCATGAAAATTTCCAGAAATTAATTTTTGTAGCATAAAGCATATTATTTTGTTTATGGAAATATTAAATTTAATGTATTAGCATGAAATTAAAACTAAAATAAAAGCTTCAAGAAAGATTTTTCATTTTTTAAAAATTTATTTTAGACCTTAAGTAACGCTCTTCTTTGGAGGTACGCCCATAGATTTGTTAGTGAATGTTGGAAATCAAAGAAGCACTAACAACAGTAAAATCATACGAACGGGATACAAAGATCTGCAATTAAACACAATAATGCATTATAAAAAAAAACATAATTGGGAAATTAATAGCCATAAAATGTCACAAGTAACTCTACATTAGGCCTATGGTTAGCATGTATTCAACTAAGTATGAGAATGAGTGACAGCTGGGTCTATAAACTTGACAGTATGATTGACGTTTTCATATACATAATGTAGTATAAAAAGAATGTCGGCCATTTTTATAAGTTGCCTAATCACACGTCAGAACGGAAGCAAACATAGATGGGCCAATTGAAATAGGTCTAGAATTTAGAATGTCCTTACTTCCCTTAATAGATGCGGAGAGTAACCCTTTCGTAAAGAATATTCCTGATTTCTGTCTGAATTTCTGGGATGAGGTTATCGTTATTTAAATTATTTACATTCGAAGCAAAATCCTTATTTTTGCTGTTATTATCACACCGTTTCGATCGTTGTAAAATCTGATCTTCTTCTTGTGCCTTTTGATCCAGGGTAACATTTAAGGAATTTCGAACTGAACCCTTTATTAAATCTAAGGCGATAGATTGTTTTCCTCCCGTTGTCCACGCCCAGGGATATCTTGTCTCGTTCTTATTCAGTACTGCCCAATTATTTCTCGCCCTGTTTCCACTGAATCTAAGGTTGTGCTAGTCTGGCCTGGAATTGAACTCACAATTACTATCTCACCAAATTTACTAACCAATTTTTTAATCCACTCGGCTATTGTTCAGTTGAAAAGATACCCGAAGAAGGCTGAAAAGTACAAGGGCTGAAACGTTAGGATTATAAAAAACTAAGATGAGAACATATACTACACGTACATATTTTTAATTTTATGCCCGTTAAAGCGTCGTTACACTCACTCATGTGCAGATATCCCTCTTAAAGGTATGAATTCATCTCTTCTCCCCCAACTATGGGTTAAATAATAGAACATGTATTTGGAAAAATCATAGTTACGTCCAAAAATTTTTAATTTAATATTCACTCACGAAGTAAGACAGGAATTATTATTCTTACAATCTAAAATATGTTTCGACTTGAAATAATCCATAAAAGGTTGATAAACCGTAAAAAAAAAACAAATCAATAAAACATTCCCTTCAAGATCATAACTCTCCACCGCTTCCTTTCGTTTATTATCAGTGAACTGCCATGGTTTGTCGAGAAAGAGAGTGGAGTAGTTTCCTGTTGCTTTCTCCATTGTTTTGAATTTAGAGAATTCCTTCTCCTAGACTAGTTGCCATCCATAGCTGTGATGTGGGAAAAATGGATTTATATCTTTTTCATGCTGCTAATCGTTGCACTACCCGTACATCTTTGTAGATGTAATTTGCCCATGATTACAAAAATAATTAATGAGCAGTTTAACGTGGAGGGGGGGGGGCTTTCATTTCTCATCTAAGTCTGGGCCTGTTACCAGCTTTGTATGGGCCCGTCTAATAGGTGAATTATTTTCATAAGCATGTAAGATGTTATTTTATCGTAACATAGCCGGCACGCCAATGACTATCTTTTAACTGTTCAGGAGCAGAGACCAAATATCAAACAAGGGACCATATTTCTTAACTTGTAGATTGCATTAATTTGGTAAAGTAAAAAAAAAGAAAGAAAAAAAACCTACAGGGTGCCCAGTCAAAAAGTGACAAATTTAGTCTTCGAGTAAATACACCATCAGCTGTAACTTGTCTATCTCCATGGCTCTGTAAAAGCTCAGATGTGAATGTTATGGATTACTATATCTGGAGCATACTCCTAACTCACTTGCAAAACCGTCGTCGTGATGTCGTCGATATTAATTCATTGAAGTGGAACGTAAGTGAAGCTTGGAATTAAATTCCTTTTGACACTATCCGCAAGGCTACTGCCTCCTGGTTATCACGTTTATAACTTTGTGTTGAACATTCAGGCAAACATTTTGAACATCTACGATGATTGTTCAGTCTGTGCATGAATCATGATAGCTAAATTCCTTTCTGAATTTACCGCTATTTTACTGGGCGCTCTGTAGTATCAATTTCTTTCTTCCACTTGTTTACAAATATCTTTGCCTTGTGTCTATTAATGTCTACTGAAGTCTTCCAAGCGAAACGTAACGTTAAATGGGTCATATGATATTTAAAAAATACACGCGATATTCGCGTCCAATCTTGCTTTTTTTTTAATGATGCAATTTAAGTAAATCACAACTACATACATATAATGGCCGGTTACAGTCGTTTTCCGTGCACACCCAACTGCTAGGGCGGCTAGCCAATCCATGTCGTAAACACCTTATCAGGCATTTTTTTGTTTCTTCAACACCAAGAGAACCCACCCGTGGTTTCTACTGCAACTATGCGGAATTTACTTACAGTCTCTGGGAGGGATCGCATAATCTGTTATAAGGAGCAGTTTTAACAACACCTGTACGCTCAAACACTCAGCCATGATGACTTATATCTTCGTGTTAGCACAACCATTGAGCGCTTCCGAACAATTCAGTCTACCTAATTTCATTCGCAAGGTTGGGTTAACCCGCGATATAGTTTTAAGGCACTTTTCAGATATATATATATATATATATATATATATATATATATATATATATATATATATATATATATATATTGAAAAAACCTTAGGTATTTCGGCTTGTAGTTGAACAAACCAGTACCCAAGGAAAAATGAGGAATAAAAAAAGTAAGAACTATGAACATGTAATTGAGGCGAAAACAATCGTCCAGAATTCAAGCTCAGAGTCCAAAGAAAAAAACCTCCAAAACGAGTAAAAGAGGCCAGTTTACCCTGAAGATCCGTTTAGGTGAAACCTAGTTAGGTTTACCTGGCTCTTTAGGTATACATATATATAACTTCCCAAGAGGATAGAATTCAGGTAGATATCAATGTCCAGGACAGTGTAAGAATGTAATATAAAAGGCTCAAACGCGAATATTTGTGTTTGATCATTATATATATATATATATATTAATTCAATTTCCAGTGAACAGTGACCGACTACAACTAACAATTTCATGCGTTCTCGCGCAATCATCAGGCAGTTATCAACAGTTATGTGTAAAAGTGGGCACTTTATACCCATTAGGCATAAAGTATAGTGGTATAAAGTGAACATTTTCGCGCATAACTTTACCGACCTCCTGATGATTGTGCGAGGACGCATGAAACTCTTAGATGTTGTCGGCCACTGTTCAGTGGAAATTAATATATATATATATATATATATATATATATATATATATATATATGTGTGTGTGTGTGTGTGTGTGTGTGTGTGTGTGTGTGTACAGGTATAGGGTTAGTAAATGGAATAACTAGATATTAGCGACCGTATACGTACGAGCTTGCGTGCATATATTGGTAAGCAAATAAATTTAGCCAAGCAGTGTAGACTTAATAGTGCTCAATGTGATTAGGCAGAGCAAAGAAATATATATTAATAAATACACATACGTTTGGTGTACGACTAAAGGTTCGTTGGTTACCCAACTCGTCAGGCACAAGATATAGCTTATTGTTTATAAAAACAAACAAACAAACAAAAAACGAAACTTTAGTCGCACACCAAACGATATGTGTATTTATTAATCGCACAGGGAGTGCTAGTGGCAATAAATATTCTTCTTTTTTCTTTTTTTTTTTTTAATTTAATGGCTAGTTTTCAATTGATGGCTGACAAACGGCGAAAAACAAATATAATTTTATTAATAATACATGTATATTATACAGGGCATGAGGAGTAAAGTGTTGTCATTTTATATTTTTAATTTTGCGCATGCGCGTTGTTTGTTTTTGATTTTGCCGACTGCACCGTTGGGTACCATCTGTGAGAAAAAGAGCACCATGACACAATTCACTCCGCCAGAAATTTGGAAACGGCATGCTGTACTGCTTGGCATTCGCGCCAGAATCTCCAATACGAACATTTCAGAGTGATTGGGTGTCAATCTGAGGACAGTTCAGAGGATTCAGAAAGAGCTGGATGATATATGCAGTGAATATCATGGTGTTTGAAATGAAAATTAAAACTATAAAATGGCAACAATTTACCCATCGAACTCTGTGTGTGTTTGTATCTGTCGCCTCTGAGTGTTGACTTCAATGTTCACTTTTATATTTATATTTACATACGTTCTAGCTCTGATATTGAGCACTTTATCCCATATATAGCACACCTTAAAACTATATATATATATATATATATATATATATATATATATATATATATATATATATAAGTGAATATTGAAGTCAACACTCAGAGGCGACAGGCTGTTTCATGCTGGACGCAATTGTCGGGCCGCCCGTCGGCCTGATGATTGCGTCCAATATGAAATAGCCTGTCACCTTTGACTGTTGATTTCAATGTTCACTTTTATAATCATATTTACATACGCGCTATCTATGATATTGAGTACTTTATCCCATAAATATAGCACACCTTAAAACTATATTTCTTCATATATATATGTATAGGTAAAAAAAAACATCCGTGGGTAAGTAATCCAAGTAGATCCTATTTATATAAAATATTAAAACTGATCCACAAAAGAGAGCTCAATATAATTTTTCTTATAGAGCATACAAATGAATGACAATTAATGAATTAATTTCTGGTGAAAAAAAAACGCTTTATTCATTTTAGTAAATGTATTTGCATTGATAAGTCCATGGAAAAACTACTTTCTCATGGACGAAATGATCATCTGTATGAGGTAATTCATTTGGATTTCATTAATTTTAATTCACACACACACACACACACACACACACACACACACACACACACACACACACACACATATATATATATATATATATATATATATATATATATATGAAGAAAAATATACGGAAAAAACACTAGACCGAAACGTCCGACGTTGACATTATATTAACATTAAAACAACATAATTGCATATAAGGATTTTTGTTTGTTTTTTCCGTATATTTTTCTTCATACTGTCGGATCTATATCTATATATTTGCTTATTTTTATATATATATATATATATATATATATATATATATATATATATATATATATAATACGTAAATATATGAGACGAAGAAGCAAAACTTAATGTAAAATTTTCTACTATCCCCTACACCAAATAACGTGATTTCAATAACAGACCCATGAGAAGATTATCAGTTATATATATATATACTTATTTTTCATGGATATTGTGAAATGTGGCTACACAAAACGATAAAGAGTAAAGAGCGATCGATTCCCTTCGTTCACGAAACGGCGCTAAAAACATCCCTAAAGTAGTGCGTGTATTCTTACGCACGGCCTACAATGTGAAAACACCATAAACAAGGGTAACGGTATCCAGAAGAAACGGGACTTCATTAACATTCTCAAAACTAAAATTGCTAAGAAACTAACACCCATACTAAGACAGTTAATGAAGTGAAAGTTGAATCCAAGACTGTCAGAATAACCATGCATAACGACCTGAGCCATGAGGAGGTCCCTTGGCGTAACGGTCTATGATTTAAATACACCATGACACCAAAGGAGGTCCTCATGGAGTACATGAGAATGGTCAGTTACCTTAGAGAATCACGAGTTCTCTGTTAAAAGAGAACGAACCGGAAACAGATGCTCCCATTACTCAACAAAAGAAAAGATTAGTGCATATGCCTACAACAATCTCCTGAGATACCATATTTTGCCATTGTTGTAACCTAAGGAATGTTACTGAAAAGAATAATCACACGAAGTTTGGTAAGGAACGATAATACTTAGGACACGAACAACACATATAAGATTGGCAAGCGGCGCGTAGAAGTACACAGCTGCTAGAAGTGAGTCAAGTGAATTTCACAATGAATCTCCAACTGCAGGATATCTACCAACCGCCTCACGCGGTCAAATGTGGCACAAGGCCGAATTTAATGTGGGGTATCCGAGCCCGTAGGCTCGTACAAATTTCGCTGTAGGTCCCGTATAAAACTGGATCGGGTAGCTGTTTCTTGAGACAAGACTTTGCTTTTTGACATAGCCTCGTCTGGGGACTCCAACATATGTTTCGGTTTAAATAACCCACAAAAGGAAGATAAGTCGTAAAAATATAAATCTTGGAATAATAAAAATAACTTTATTTCGTAATTTATGTCTAGTCTCAGAAACAGTGGAAGCAAATTCTATTATTAAAGACTAGCAGTAGAGCCCGGCGTTGCCAGGGGATGTAACAGTAAGAGATAGATCAAGTATCGACCATCATAAAGACTGAAAAATAAAATTGACAAAGATTATTGTTTAAGGTTGACGGACACGGATGTCTTAATTAGTTTTTTTTTTTTTTTTTTTTACGAATTGGTCAAACCCAAACTCAAACAAAAACATTGTTTTCAATCGTTATGAGTCTACCGATTGAATAGAATTTTTCAATTTTATTATAAACAATTGTCTTGTAAATGGAAAGGAAAAAGTGTGCAAGACAATAAGAAACACTACTTACCAAAAACAATGTAGGAAAATGTAGGAAAACCGATCCCATATATAAACGAACACACACACACACACACACACACACAAACAACCTGGGTTTTATAATAAGTATAACTCGATATGAGATGTCCCCCTTTCATTCTCGGAACAGCGATGCCTCTTAATCGTGTTTTCAAATTGATTTCGTGCAAAAACAATTGTGTTTTTCCAATTTTTGGCACTGTCAGAACCACCGCAAGGTAATTTTCCGTAGTCCTGTGAAGTTTTGTTGAAATCGGTTGAAAAATGTAGGAATTCCTATCCAATATATAAACGAACACACACACACACACAACCTGGGTTTTATAATAAGTATGATTAAACTAAACTTTGTAAATACCTATGATATTAATGGATGAGTGGCCTAGTAGATGGTGACCCCATTAAAATAATTTGAGAATTATATTATAAGGCATTGTTAGTAAAACTGGGAATAATACGAATTTATTAACTCCATAAAACATTATCCTTTTGCTAAATGGAGGCTTCTGATTGTCTATATAAGTCACCTGACCATCTAAGCTTTTAAATTAAAATTATCAGATTATACGATAGAGTGGTGAAAATTCCCGATCCAACCAAGTCCAACCTTCCCCCATAAAAATATCTGTTGTTTGGTCATTTGGGAAGATTTTAGGAAGAGGGTCAGATTGAGAACTTTGCAGCACATTCTCGTACATATTTATTATTTCATATTTTATCCATATAGCATAATATATCTTGAAAATATTTATTAATGAATTCCTCAAGATAACAAATGAGTCATTCACTGCAATACCAAATGCATTGTTTAAAATAAATCCAAACATGCAATCATGGAGTAAAATTATGATTTATTATCATGAAAGCAAGAGAAAATCCAATATTTTATTGTTAAGAAAAGCCTAACAATGAAATATTGAATTTTCAGGGTAGTTTTACTTTGCGCTAGGTGTATCTGAAACACTATAAGGTATTTACAATGTTTGTTCTGAAAATACCTATCTAATTAATATTAATGAAAAAAAATAGCTGCAGCAATAGAGCTTTAGTTTCTTCAAAGTACTGGCATTGGGATATTGGACCCTTATTGCCTCTTTCAATTTTAGAACAGTCTACAAACTCTTCTTTTTGAATCGCCATCTTAATGTTGTCCGTGGTCTGAAATTTACTTTTCACCAGTTATTTTATCTTTCGGAAAAGCCAAAAAATTTCAGAAAGACAAATTTTCTCTGTATAGGGGCTGAGAGAATGATAGGGTGTTTCGCCTAAAAACCACTGCAAGATAATGTGGCAGTCCCACAGACTCCCTCAGTCTTTCGATACATGACTAACGAGGTATATTTTTCCCCAGTAGGTTGCCATTTCTTTCTGCGGTAGACCAGTTGCCATCCAAGGCTGTAGAAATCGGTCTGCTTTGCTATTTACCCATACCTGGAGAAGTAGAGGGCTCACACCTTTCCCAAGGGTATTAGCACGTAAGTGAATGTAATGGATTCGACTGGAATTCGAACTCGGCTCTCCGATTCCTCAATCCGAGCCATTACTCCATCGTTTTAATTTCGGGTGAAAATAAAGACAAATATTGTCCAATATTTGGATATTTTTTCTTTTATTAACTTGTTCCTTGATGGCTCACATGAGGCATCTTCAGAATGGTTATATGGACATTTAAACAAATATATTCACCATCAAAGATAATATTCTGTTATGTTGACATAGAAGATTGCTATGCGACGATAACGGTCGCGGAATAGCAGACGCAGGTTGTAAATTCATGATGCGCGTCGTACCACGTGAGAGAACGAAATATTAACAACAGAACCATATGTTTAGATGCAATGTAATGTGTTGTAACTAGTTTGAAATGTAATTTTGTTTAGTGTGGGTTGCGTGTGAGCCGAAAGCTTAGATCAAGGAAGAGCTTATTAAAAATATCTAAATGTTGGGCAATCTTTATCTTTTTCATTTTAGGCAAAAATACAATTTATTGAAAAAAGTTTGAACAAAGTAACTATAAACAATTTTTTTTTTTTTTTTTTTGCTATCCCCTTCCAGCCGCAATGATGGAAAAAACAATACCTTGCACTATCGCCAATGAAGCACGCTGCACGAGCCACTCCGTTTCGCAAGGCTCGCTCCTTAATCGAGACGCCATCCCGCTAACCTTCCGAAGGAACGCCATCGAAAAAGGGCCAATAACCCAAGAAGTCTCCACTGACACAGGAGTCAAAAAAAAAATCTATCAGCAAGACAGGAATATTTAACTATATTTTTTTTATCTCCGCCTGCCGAGCGACAAACCCCGGCTCAACCGCTGACTGATCAAATTAACGGTAAATTAATTTTTGTTTTTATTTTCACCCAGAATTAAAGCAACCATACGAAGTATAGAACGGCCGTCGTCAAACATAATAGACATTCATTTTCTGTTATATTTAACTATATATATTTAAATAATGATCTTCTGCCCCAATAAACTAAATATGTTAGCTCAATCACTGATATTGTGTGCTTTCCAATAAGTACCGCACATTTATAATATATAAATAATATATAGAAAAAATTGCATCTATATATATATATATATTTATATAATTTACATGTAATTTATGTATATTTATATATATAGTTAAACCTCGAGAGCCAGACAAACCTACCAAGGTTTCACCTAAGCGGATCGTCAGGGAAGACCAGCTTTCCCTGACGATCCGCTTAGGTGAAACCTTGGTAGATTTGTCTGGCTCTCTAGGTTTAATTAGGTCTGCTCTACTCATTGTATTGAGCACTTTATTTAGTCGTTTTAGGCACTCGCATAGGGGTTTTTTTCTTTGGGTCTTTAATTCGTATGCTGGACGATTATTTTCGGTTAACGTACATGTTCTTGGTACTTTCTTTTTTTTATACCTTTTTTCCCCTCTGGTATTGGCATGTTTATTTGCAAATCAATACACCGAAGGTTTTCCGAGCGAGTATAGTTTCTTATACTTATAAGATTTCTATAAATAATATTTATATATATTCATATATATTTATATATATATTTATATATATATATATATATATATATATATATATATATATATATATATATATATATTATATATATATTCATATATATATATTTATATATATATATATATATAAATATTTGCATATATATTTATATATATATATATTTATATATATATATTTATACATGTATATGTTTATGTATATATTTATATATATATTTATATATATTTATATATTTATATATTTATATATATTTATATATTTATATATATTTATATATATATATTTATATATATATATTTATATATATATCTATATATATATTTATATATATATTTACATATTTATATATATTTATATATATATATATTTATATATATATTTTTATATATATTTTTATATATATTTATATATATATTTATATATATATATTTATTTATATGTATATATTTATATACATATATTTATTTATATATATATATATATTTATATATATTTATTTATATATATATATATATATATTTATACATTATATATATATATATATATATATATATATATATATATATATATATATATATATTTAACTCTAGAAAGTATAGTTTCAATTGAGCACTGTTGAATGACAAGCTAATTTTAAAAACGACAGTCACCTGCATAATTGCGAAACTCTTTAGTAAAATGAATCGAACACTTTGGCTGTTTGGCGTTTGTTTGCGTTTGTAAAAATAATATGCTAGATTTGGCTGATTCGTTTTGCCAAGTAAAGATGGCTCAGTCATAGAAGCTCTGACTGACGTATTCGGTTGTCTAGTTGTACTGAGGAGCTGTGATACAGCGAAACAGTACTGTCTGCGAATGACACATATATATATATATATATATATATATATATATATATATATATATATATATATATATATATATATGCTAAGAGCTATATATATGTGTGTATGTGTATGTGTGTGTGTGTGCGTGTGTGTGTGTGAAAATATATAGAAAATATGAAAGAACTCGTTAGGTAAATAATCCAAATTTCTTTAGTATTTTTTTATTATTTTAAAAAAAACGGTGCTTGATACAGAAGTAGAGCCTAAATATAATTACTTATTGAAAAATATGATTCCTTAGCGAAGGAATCATATTTTTAAATAAATAATTATATATATATATATATATATATATATATATATATATATATATATATATATATATATATATATATATAATTATTTATTTAAAAATATGATATATATATATATATATATATATATATATATATATATATATATATATATATATATATATAGATATAGATATAGATATAGATATTGATAATATTAGTGGTAAATATACATATATATGCAAAATCCACAGGAGCATATATACACATGTATATTTTAGAATAAAAAATGTATTTTTAGTTTAAGCCTTTTTATTATATATATATATATATATATATATATATATATATATATATAGAGATATATACTAACAGCTGACAGGAAACTGTAGAGAAACCATGAATGGACACGACACAGAAGAATATAATGAAGGTAGAAGGTGTTTGTAGAACGAATTTGGGATAATGCGTAAGAGAACGGAAACAAAGCGGGAGGGTACAAAGTTAAATGTTGCTTAAAACTACAAAGGAAAAGGAAGGTGTGGAGACCTATGATTACCCATGTCCTGAAGAGACACGACAAGGGACCTAGAAGAACAAGGACAAAGCCAGCGTCAGGTATATCCAAAAATACCAGGTAAAAGAGAATATTTAATTCCTGGGAATACTGACAGTTTAGCATCTTCTCTGTGATGTTTCTTCCTTTAAGTGAGATCAAAAAGAATGTTGGCCGCTTAATTATTAAATAATTTTTTTCTATTTCTATAATGATTCTTGTTAAGTTCATAAATAGAATATTCCATTTTATTATTAGTTATTGATATTAATCACTTTTAGGCATAGTTTATAAATATTAAATTAAACTTGTTGATCAGTCAGTTATGTGCCATGCGTGATACACGCTTAGTCGATCAAGTATCTTTCGATATATGACTGACGAGGCAGATTTTTTCCCAGCAGTAGGTTGCCATTTCTTTCTGCGGTAGACCAGTTGCTATCCAAGGCTATAGAACCCGGTCTGTTCTGCTATCTACCCATAGCTGTGCGGGAGAAGAGGATTCATACTTTTCCCAAGGGTATTAGCACGTAAGTGAATGTAATTTAATGGATTTGAGCTGAATCTGAACTCGGCTCTCCGATTCCGCAATCCGAGCGGCTATAAAGGCATAGAATATATAGGGATCCATACTATACGTGATTTCAGGCATTTGCTGAGAGTCTTGAATCATATTGTAAAATCATTAGAATCCTCTTAATTTCATCATTTTAACGTGTAACCTTTACACGTATTGTTTTCTGCTATTGCAGTTATCAGCACTTAACCCTCATAATAAGTGATAGATTGATTTGTTTTTTTTGTTTTTTTTTACAGCTTTTATTAGACCTTTGTAGGTTATTTAAAGCCGAAACCCATTTTGGAATTTCACACGCAGCCCACACTAAACAAAACTATATTTTAAACTAGTCACAACACATTACATTGCATCTAGACATATGGTTCTGTTCTTAATATTTCGTTCTCTCACGTGGTACGACGTCATAGAAACGCATCATGAATTTACAACCTGCGTCTGCTATTCCGCGACCGTTATCGTCGCATAGCAATCTTCTATGTCAACATAACAGAATATTATCTTTGATGGTGAATATATTTGTTTAAATGTCCATATAACCACTCTGAAGATGGCCCATATGAGCCGAAAAGCTTAGATCAAGGAACAGCTTAAAAAAAAAAATATCCAAATATTGGACAAGGAGCTTATTTTTTAAACAATATATTTAATTATTTTCGTTTTCAGGAATATTCGAGAAATCTTATTAAAGAAAAATTGCGCATTCACGCACTATTCGAACCTTCTCTACCCCCGGCAGAGGAAACCGTCGTTAGATCCGATGTACTTTAACCGACTCGTCCACGAAGAACCTTTGCCGCTCAAATAAGGCTGAATAGTGTCTTTAAGCAAAATTCTTCTCGTTATAGACGCTCGAAATTTCACATCTGCCCAGTATCGTATAAACGTAAACAAAGCAATTTCTAAAGAAGTAATGGATCTTTTATTTATTAATCCAACAGATTTTATCACTTTAAACATTATCTTTAGTGGATACTCATATTTGAGTAGACGCTCCGTTTATTTATTAAGGAGCATATTTATTTGTTTATTTTCGTGTACTATTCGAGAAATCTTATTAAAGAAAAATAAGCAATCTCCGGTAGAATTCGTACCTGCACCCCCCCCCCCCCCCCACACACACCAATCTCCGCTGGGCAGAGGGAATGGTTGTTAGGTCCAACGTGCTTTGAAGCAAGGCTGAATTCTTTAGAAATTATTTTGATGAATAAAAACTCAATAGATAACCAGATGAAAAATATTTTGCACGACAACTATCTCTTTTCCTTTTCTTATTGTCCTTTATCAGTTTATCAATCAGTTGCACTTGTAGGCTTCCTGTGAGAAGGGGGGGCTACAACCACGCTAGGTGTGTGTAGCTGTCGTTTCAGTAGCAAGTAGATTTTACGGGATGGAGATGCTAGCTTTACACGAAGCCGGTTTTGAATTCAGAGTTGTCTTTCTCCTAGGCTGTTGCCAACCAAGGCTAGAGTAAAGTCTATCAGTCTATTTAAAACTTAGCTGGAGAGAGACGTGAAGAATTCATGGCTATTCCACGAGCATTTGTGTGAAAGTGAACGCCACAATCTCGGCTGGATTTAGAACTTGAACCACTACGATATGCGTATATCTATCTTGTTCTTTGTCAATGCACTTAATTCAGTGGTATTAATCTGTCCTACATACATTCATATAGTTATATACTGGAATCAGTGTTGGCACAAGGCCAAAAATTATGGGGCCTCTAATGAAGATTGAGGAAGCACGGTGGAGTAATGGATAGCGGCTCGGATTGAGGAATCGGAGAGCCGAGTCCGAATTCCAGTCGAATCCATTACATTCACTTACGTGCTAAAATACCCTTGGGAAAAGTATGAATCCTCTCCTTCTTCCTCATCCCTAATAAATAGCAGGGCAGACTTGGTTCTATAGCCTTGGGTGGTAACTGGTCTAGGAGAAGGAAAACTCTAAATTCAAAACATGATCCTCCAGGATGGGGGTTGCACAGTAGGCTTACTCACTTAAAATCTGACTTGTTATAGAAACCGCAACGATATCTTGCGACCCTATGTTCCTCAACATGAATTTAAAGGTATAATATGTAATGAAGATTAAACTCACCACTCGGAAATAAAGACGCGAGTCACCAGTTTGCTGGTCATTATCTCACGGTGAGGTTCCTCAGTGCTATTTATATACATACTGACTTGTTTGAAATAGAGTATCATTCCCGCTTTCAATCCTTTGCAGCGGTCAAAGATAAATATAGTTTTTATTTATATCTATTGACAATTACGGGAGATTCAGAGTCGGGTCGGTCATATTCTTTTCTTGTCTTTTCCTATCATTTGCTTCTGAGTGATATCGCCATTAATCAGTTCAATTTCAAGCACGATATTTGACAGAATCAAAAAAAACAAAAAACGCACGTGCTATTAAAATCCTTCCATTTCAGTAAGGCATATTCAGAAAATTGTTTTCATTAAGAGTGCAATGTATAAAACAAACTATTATTACATTACAAAACTTATTTTTCTTCTTTTTATGTACCATGTCCTGAAAGGACATGGGCGATCATGGCTCTCCACTTCCCCCTATCCCTTGTAGCTCCCAATAAGTTTCGTCCCTCTGCCACCTCCCCCGAGACCACTCCCTCTAGGTATGTCATGCATTACTTTCCCTTGTCTCTCATTCCCTCTATTCGACCTCTGAGTATCAGATTCGCCAAACCCTCCTTACGTGTTTCTGAAATTTCAGCTGCCTCTTCCTGATGTTAAGTATAAGTTTCCTCCTTGTTTGCATCCTCTTCAAAACCTCAACGTTGCTCATACGCTCTGTCCATGATATCCTTAGCATCCTTCTGTAGAACCATATCTCCACTGCCTCGAGTCTCTTCTTCATCTTTGAGGAAACCGTCCAACATTCGCTGCCGTAAAGGAGGACAGATGTTACGTAGCAGCTCGGTACTCTTTGTTACCAAAGAAATCCTCCTGTCCCGTAATACTCTGCTTAGCTTTTGGAATGCGCCTTTGGCCATCCTAATACGTCTTCGAATCTCAGAGTCGCACTTGCCGTCCTCTGTCAAAACACTTCCCAGATATTTAAATTTCCTCACCTGCTTGATTTTAGTATCCCCCACCTGTAAATCGCATTTCGGGCCATATAAAATCTTACAGAATCATTTTAACCATAGCAGGAAACATCACTGTATATAAAAAGCAAGCTAGCAGGAGAAATGAACATCAAACTTCTTAATGATAGGAAATTGTTCAGATATATTTAATTTGATGAAAAAGATGATACTGACGAATGCCACCGATGCATTTTACGATAATTGCTTTTACAGTACTATTGCTACTACTACTACTACTACTACTACTACTACTACTACTACTAATAATAATAATAATAATAATAACGCTTAAAGCAAGCTATCAGCACATCACAAAACATCACAAATTTGAGCATTTTTGTAAGGGATTACCGGTAAACCCAATTAAACCTCAATCTTGAGTCACATTTGGTAGCGACGTGGGCGCACTGAAAAATAAGAGGGTAAGTCTGAGTTTATCCACATTTCCGCCATGACATATCTTTAGGTTTGTCACACTGCCTTCTGTTTATGCGTGCTTATAATTGGTACCATTGTGGTCACGGGATCGAAATTTGAGCTTGATCGCGCCAGTTTTCTTGCTGCTATTACAGTGTAAACATGGCCGCTCCGCTTGTAGTGTGTAACAAGGAGGAACAAACAGTAGTGATCCGATTTCTCTGATCGGAAGGTGTGTCAGGGGCTGAAATTCATTCATGTGTATGAGTGGATCGAGAAGTTTAAAAGTGTCTGGACAAGCGTGATACACAATGAAGGGAGAGGCCGCCCGTCAACCTTCACCACTGACGAGAAGATTCAACAAGCTCAAGTGATGGTAATGATGAACTGGCGAATTATAGCCGATGGGGTAGCATGTTCTCATCGGATTCCGATCACTGATCTTTGCGATCGAGCTCAAACTTCGATCACGTGTCTACTAACTATAAGCACTTATATGCAGATAGCAGTTTTGACAAACCTCAAGATCTGCTATGGCGAAAGTGTGGATAATTTTTGTCTTACCTTTGTAACTTTAAACCAGTATAAAATATTAAAAAAAAAAAACTACGCCTGTTTCACCTACACATGAGGCATAAGTTATGAAAACATTCACTAGTTGTTGTATCAGAAAATACATAAATTTCTTTTGTTTGCACATAGAGATGCCGCCATTTTGCAAAAGAAAAATAAACAACCCTGACACGTATTATCGCTTCCATTGACTCTCGCGTATCCGGAAGTCAGCAGGCGCGCAAATTTCAGTTAGTTTCGATTTAATTTCTTGTGAAAATACCACGTTATATTTATATATATATATATATATATATATATATATATATATATATATATATATATATATCTATATATATATATATATCTATATATATATATATATATATATATATATCTATATATATATATATATATATATATATATATATATATATATATATATATTCATTTTCCCCAGTATCATTTCCCTTACCACTATCTTGTCCTTCATAATTCGCTTAGCGGGGGAGTTTCAAATTAACATTAGGTGGAGTCCCAGGCTGTCATCTCCCCAGGCAGTACCTCTCCTTCGAGAGGGGCTTGAGGCCATTACCCGGCGCCCGAGAGGAAATGCCAACGGAACTTGAGCAATTTTTAACAGCTCCCGAAATCATCTCATACAAAACCTGACCTTGTGTCACCTTGTGTATGTCGTGGACGTACGAATGATACGCCCATAATGTCAGTTTATGATAGAAGTAAAAGAATGTGGAAACAGCTGGCAGGGAAAAGTTCCATTCTACTCATTTGTCTTACACAATAATTATTATTGAGATTTCTATGCTTAGTGAGATAGTCTCGAAGACGATAACAATTTACGTGAATTCGAGTCTCGTTGGGTGCCTCTTACTAGTGTCACTGTGCCGTACTAAATAAAATTAGTAAATCTCAAAAAGACACTCTGATATTTATAACAGATTATAATTGTGCTTGTCCCTCCCTTAGTTAACACGGCCGTTACGCCCTGCCAATATCTCATAAATAATGGACTATTCCGTTTTGATCGCATGGAAATACTTATCAGAGGCGCTACTTGGTTTCAGTGAGAAAAAGAAAGAAAGAATGAAAGAAAGATAGGAATGTTTAACGTCTGTCCCAGTGAAATGAAAAAAGTACATTTCAATTTTTTCATTTGTACCCATTTCTTAAAATAACGACCAGCATTCATATTTATCATTGTTATTGCAATATTTTACCGTTCATTAACTTAAAAATTAAGATTCATAAGAAAATGAAAATAGGAAAACCGTGAAATTTTCACAGGTATTTGTACTAAAGAATTAACGTTAATAAATACCTCTCCTGTGTACTGTATCCCTTCAAGATGGCACCCCACAACCTCCTATCCATTGTTCACGGGTATTTCTAGTTAATTATAATCTAATATTACATTCCTTCTCAGGCTGTAGACTGTCAACTTCATATATGTCTTATAGAGATGACTCTGGGCATTTAAAGAAGTGCGAGTGAAGATGCAAATGGGTATGTGGGTAGCGTAACTGCTGCCAGATTAAAGCATGAATCTAGCTTTTCGTCTCTTTGGGTTAAATTAACAGGGATCTCTAACGTTTGGGTGGCCGCTCTTCTTGCAGAAAGACCAACTCTAAAATTTAAAACTGTGGAAAAGTCAACGGAAAACCACTCCATTATCTTTCACAAGAAGTTATGGCAATTCACAAATTATAAAAAAAAATGGCATTTGTGGATAGACAAGATCGTCTAAGTCCTGACCCCCACCAAAAAAAAAAATAGTAGCTCCTCGAAGAATTGTCGCTATGTCCGCCCAACCCCGATTACATTATCATCAGCCATCATCATCCTAATCATCTTCATTCATCATTATCATTATCAATAATCATTAATCATCATCAGCAATCATTATCATCAGTCATCTTGATCATCATCATTCAACATCATCATCATCGTCGTCATCGTCATCGTCATCATCAACATAATCATCATCGCCATCATCAACATCATCATCATCAAAATACTCCTAATCTCTAAGGACAGAACGATAATAGAACAGAGATGCGTAAAGGAATGAGAGAAAAAAAGAAAGTACAAAACCATGTTTCTTTTTCGTTTTTTTTTTTTTTTTTTTCACCGAAAATGGAAAAGGTCAGGTTTGACTTGATCTCCGGAAAGCCGGTTATCTTGACATGAGCCAGCTCGACAATATGGGTAACCAGCAGTCTGTCTCGTTTTCTTTGTTTTGAAAATGAATCTCTCTACACACTTGTCCTCTCTCTTCTCTCTCTTACTTCTCCTTTTATTTCTCCTCCTCCTCCTACTCAGCCTTCTCCTTGTAATCATCATCATTGCTATCTATTTATTTATTTCGATTTTCTTACCCTACTATTACAGTTATTTTAATCTTTGCGTCGCCGTAGAAGTAGTTTAATAATAAACTTCTTTCACTAGTATTAGCAGTACTAATAGTATAATTTTAAATCCTTTGTCTGTTTGTATATATTTTCATACCACTATCTGTTTACTCCTGCTGCAGAAAAAGTGTCAGCAATTCTCTTTATGAAGCACCCCCCCCCACACACACCGCCACCCATCCCATGGTTATTATTATTAACACTAATTTTAATATTATTTTCTTACTAGGCATGATATGTACTGAAAAAATATACATAAACAAAACTGAAGACATAAATTCCGCATTTAGTACTCTGTTACATTTTGCCTTGAGCCAAACGAAGTTAATGCATGTCAACATTCCGAAGATGGAAGCTATTTTCCTAATCCGCGTGATGTTAGATTTGACACAAGGTCACGACGTATAGTTGTTTACGCATACACACAGGTAATGCCAAAAATTGTTCAGGTCCTTCGACACTTCTTTCTTGGAGACTCCATAGGAATCAGGAATTGACCCTGATCCTCCTACTTTAAGTTCAATAGGGAAAGTGCTTTTTATTTTAATTAATGCTCACTCAATACAAAGCCCAAGAGGCACTCAAGATAGAGCGTTGATGACGGAGGTGTGTTGTATGGACGTAACAGGAAGAAGTAAGAAGTGAAGATTATGAGGATAAGGAGGAAAGATAACGATTGAACCTCGACTAGAAGAGGTTAACATTGTAGTATATTCCTCAAAATAGCAATTCTTGGGAAAATAAACTAAGTGGAACTTCTTTCTTACAAATGGAATACAATGAGAATGAGGGCGATTCAACCCTGAGGTCTGAACTGGTGGAACTACAGAATGAAATTCGTCAGAACATTAATCATGGAAATACCAATTGTGGCCCAGATATGGCATCTATATTCCATGGCAGTATTAGCCCTATCCAACAACAAAAAATATGTTGAAAAATTGGTTTTTTACTAAGCTGAATTGTATTGTGTCAGTTTTCCAAGTAAGGAGTGTCTGTTCGTCTTGATAATTTACTTAGCTAAGGACAATTAGGGATGTCATGTAGATTGTCACGTCGATCTCAAATTACGCTTACTATATATCTTCCTCGATAATCGAAAAAACAAAACGAAACATTTATTTATCTCATTATTTAAATGGTCGTAATATCATTTATCAGTTGATAATATGATTTATTTGTTTGAATATCCAATTCTCAAAGTGGAACATCATAGTAGCAATTATCTTTCAATTATTTTCTCCATTTGTTGAAAGACTCCATTAACCAATTGTCAGTACAAAAGCGTAAAGACCCCTTGTTTGGGAAATGAAATTTGCTACAATATCTTTAAAAAATAAAGCAAAATATTATTAAGAATTGCTTTAGCAAATTACGGTAAATTGTGCGTTTGCCGGATGTGCGGGTGGTGTAATGGATAGCGGCCCGGAATAAGAAATTGGAGAGCCGTGTTCGAATTCCAGTCGGTTTCGTTATATTCTTTACGCGAAAATATTCTTGGGAAGGGTATAAATCCATCTTTTTTCCCCACTAGATATGGGTTAAATAGCAGGACAGACTAAATTCTATATTCTTGGTTGGCAATCAGTCTAGAGATGGTGACTCGATGAAAAAGCATCCGTCCCTCAGCAGCTATACGTGTAAATGCGTCTTTGGATTAAGCACTACCGATTACGAATTTTAAATTATATGAGCATATTATATTTTATAATGAATTTACATGACAAATGTAAACTCCTATTAATTTTGTAAACTCCTATTAATTTTGATAAAATTTAAAAATAATCATATATATATATGTGTGTGTGTGTGTGTGTGAGAGAGACAGCATTATGTTTTTTCAAACATGTTTGATTAAATCTTTTTAATTTTTTAAATATTAAAAAAAAATTACAAAAGTTATCCGCTTTGCATATGCGAATTTGGAACGTTGTAAATGAGCCGCGAAAAATATTTTGAATTTACGGAACTACTGTATATACATCCACAGATACTTTAACCCCCTGAAGATGGTCTCAGATGAGATTGAAAGTAGTTGGGAATATATATATATATATATATATATATATATATATATATGTGTGTGTGTGTGTGTGTGTGTGTGTGTGTGTGTGTTTTAATGTAATAGGTAAGAAGAGTTAGATTAATGTTCCAAAGTTATTTAGTATTTATGTTTTTATTTTTTAAAAATAGTGTTCGATACACAAGTAGAGCTTAAATTATAATTATTATTTTTTTTTTAAATATGATTTCTGTCGCAACACAGAAATTACTGTTTCGAAAATTGACTCAAGTCCCAAAGTTTAATTTTAATATTAAACTTAAAATTTAGAGTACAGTTTCATTCTCAAACGATGTTTCAGAATAACTCAATGAAGAAATACTTTACTCATTTATAGATTGGAAATGGAGGTGTAATGTGGGTTTTTCTTTCGTTATCAAGGGGTCACTACTGTGATGAAAGTATGAATGTTTATTATATGCCAATTTTTTGGAGTCGTGTAAGGTTTGGTTGGGGTTTTTTGTCTAGCTACAATGGCTTTTTTTCAGGCTCTCTTGTTTTTATTAATACTGGTTAAAACTTACTGACTGATGTTTTAATTACAGTATTTTTGGTGTTAATTCATTTGTTTTTTCGTTGAAGATTTCTTAAAGGGGTGCTTTGATATGATTGGGTTGTATTTTGATTCTATAGTTTTATACGTGTCTGAAATTTCTTTAATCTGCTAATAGATTTTATATGGTTTTGTGTAAGTTTTTTATATATGCTATTGTGGAATTTTTCTTATCCATTCATAAATTGCTAATTGTTTAAAGCATATATTTGGTGGTGTCTGCAAAAACTCGTTATTTCATTTCTTTGATTTAATAAATTTTTGTTTTTTAGAAACTTGATAATGTGTAGTTTTTCATGTAGGCATAAAGGGTATGGGTCATCCCAGGTTCTACATGTTCTTCTATTTATTATTTTCCATTGTATTGTTGTTGTTTTATTTGTTTGTTTTAAATACAAAAAATATTTAGATAGGGATGTTTAGTTTCTGTTTGTAATATTATTGAAGGAATTTTGGTGTTGTCTCCACCTCATTTTAAATTCATTTCTTGTGGATCCTATATATATCTTTTCCATATTTGGATTCTCAATGAATGAGATTGTGCATTGGTATATTACGGAATTTATTCAAATTGCAATTTTCAGGGTTTCTACAATTACATAATTTTTCATTATTGTTGTTCGTTTTCATTTTAGGATCTTTGTTTATTTGATTTTGGCATACGTATTTTTTCAATATTTTATTATTGTTTTTATAATCCTTTCCAAATTTTCAGTGCAGCGATAAGTTAATTTTAGGGTGTTTTTTTTTTTTTTAATTAAAAATCTTTCTAAGTTTACTGTTATTAAGAAAATGATTTTCGATTAAAGCAATGAATTTTTTCCCTAGCTTTATACTAACCATTTTGATGAACGGAGAGTGTAGCAACTGAAAAAGAAAAATCATTTGGTACACCCCCCTCCCGTTTAACCAAATGGTTAGTAATAAGCGAGGACAAAAATTCCTAATTTAATTATTTATTGGTTTAGATTAATTTATTTTACTTGTTTCTATATTCATTTCATTTATATGAATTAATTTATTTTTGTTTATTCTTGTTCGTTTGTAATTTTCGATTTTTAAGTAACGTGATATTTTTGTTTGCATTTTGAAATGAATTATGATTGCGCTCAAACGAATACACATTATCATCCGAATGCCACATGGACAAATTAAAATTATGATAAACATGAATTACACACACAAGCCCTGCTTGACAGGAAAGATACACGTGAAGTCTGCTTAACGAATTAAAAACAAGCAAAACAAAAATAAAAATACCAGAATTTTCTTTTCTCCTCCATATTTTATTTTCTGATGAAGCTTAAATAAAAGTGAAACATGTTAAATTTATAAACGTTTCTTATTTGTTCCTGATCCTACCAATAATGTGTATCAAAAGTATTCCCGCTTTTGAAGTTCCGCCATGGGATACGAGTCTTGAAGTTGGTAGAAGACGTTCATCTGCAATTGAGAATCAACATCTGAAAATAATAATCAAACAAAACCCACGTCAAAAAGAGAAATGTGTCAGATAAGACGTGTTAGCATTTCAACAATATCGGATTATGTAGAAAAATTGGCATGGTGAAGATACTCGATAAATTGGGATCCACATGTCCTCAGTGGGAATCAAAGAGTTCGCCATTTTGAAGTGTGTTCGATGCTGCATTTGCCAAATTCGAATGATCCATTTCTTGATGGAATAGTAACATGCGATGAAAAGTGGATCCCTTATGACAATCGTTTCGACGGCTTGATTATGACAAAGGACCCCAAAATATTCCAAAACCAAAAAGATTATGGTTATTTAACCAGGGCATTAATGCTGAAGTTTACTCGAAGCAACTGGATGAAATACAAGTTACGGGAACAGATTGTTTCATGTGATCTGGCCCTAATTTTGTTGCAAAGAAGTCGCAGAAATTTCATTCAAAGATTTCTTGGCGCCCAACCCTTTAGTGTTTTATATATAAATATTTTTACTTGATGACATAAATGTCTAGATGTTCAGAGTTCCTATTTCGACTGCTTCCTGACAACGGTCGGCCACATGGTGCTATGATGACACTGCAGAAGCACAACGACTTTGGATACCGATACTTTCTCATATCCACTTATATTCCATTGATCTCTCGACCATTGACTACCACATTTAAGTATTTAGACAACTTTTTAAGCCAAAAGACATTCGGTTGCAAAGGATTGAATGACTGATTCCTTGATTCGTTTTCTACGGTTTATCAACCCATTGCAGATTAACCTAGAAAATATTTTTAGATTGCAAGGATCTTAGTTGTTCTTCTTGGTCCAACTGAGAATGTTTCAGCAACCCTGCAATATATATATATATATATATATATATATATATATATATATATATATATATATATATGTGTGTGTGTGTGTGTCCATATATATATATGCGTGTGTGTGTTTCCATATATATATATATATATGTGTGTGTGTCTCCATATATATGCTTGTGTGTGCACGTGTGTGTCCGTATATATGTGTGTGTCCACATATATATATATATATATATATATATATATATATATATATATATATATATCTGTGTGTGTGTATGTCCATATATAGGCAACATCTTTATGGCCAAACAGATGTAGTCTTACCTCATCTGACCAAATGAAACACATGGCGTCAAAGGTCAATTGACATCTTTCCTTCTAATCTTCATGAGCTCCATTTCTTACTACCTTTTCTTCTATTCATATCATGCACCTTATTCTGCAATACGTTTTTTTAATTTAATCTGTAGAGGCTCTCAAGGCTTGACCTGGGTGAACTTTAATATACAAAAAAAATATAGCAGAAAACTGAAGTTAAATGTTATTAACTGCTAAGATTTGATTAGCACAAGTTTCATGAGTTTGATTATATTTACCTGGTGTGTTCATAAAGTCACTCAGTGGTTGTAGGAGATAATAATGACTTAGTGATACAAGTCTTACTAATTAATGCATTGTTGGAGAGCTAGGGAGGAAGAAGAGATGGATTCATGCCTTTCCCAAGGGTTTTTGCGTATAAGTGAATATAATGAACCCAACTGGAATTAGAACTCAGCTCTCCGATTAACAATTCTGAGCCATTATCCATTACACCATATGCACATCCAAGTTTACAGCACCATGGTAGATGATCAGAGTTTCTATTTCGACTAATTTAAAAACTAATTAAATACATTCGTTCATAATGAAAAGTGAATCTCAAATTGGATTGAACAATCTAATATATAAATTGACTCCCCAAATTCTACCAATTAATAAAAGTGGATTCTATTAGGTTGGTGCAAAAATAATTTCGTTTTCTCACATAGTAACATATGTTAGAAAACGAAATTATTTTTGCACCAACCTAATAAAACCGGACATTATTTTCCGTACAATAGATATATAAATTGACACAGCAAATTTTGAGAGAGGTAAAAAGAAAACAATAATCACAATTTTATTTAACGCCGATTGCATTTAACCCTGTCACGAAGAGGTTTTTTTTTTATTCCTTTTTTTTTTTTATATAAGCTGCCCAATTACGACACCATAGCTCTCTTAATCTCGCTTTTCTGCACATGCTACTTGCATATTTCAACTGCTATGAAAAACAAAACAAAGAGTGACTATGGATATTATATGTGTGGTAATTATACACGTACAATTACTCTAAAGATATTATTGCAATTGCGATAAAATATTTACACAATTATTTTATTCAGGATAATGTCATGGCTGCGCATAGTTTCTCTACATCTCAGAATATTTTTAAAATGCGTAATCAGCTAGCAAAGAGTGGTCGAGTTCCAGTTAAACTTACAGGCAAAAAACAAGAATTCGATATTCCCTATACTTTAAATTTAAAAAAAAAAGTGAATTAATTATTGTTAAAATGAGATAATTTTCGTAAGAAATACATGAGAAAAAAGGAAAACATCTTTCAAGGGATGACAGTCTGTAGTAAGAATAGATTTGACATCGCCAGATGAAAAAAAAAAATATTTAAAGTAAAGCATGAATATTTTCGATTGTTTTAACACCCGAATAAGTTCCAATTCCGGTCTAGTTCGTTATATTCATTTACGAGCAAATATCATTGGGAGAGGGATTAATCCACCTCTTCTCCTCCAATCTATGGGTTAATTAGAAGAACTTGTACCAATAAAATCATTATTATCTCCAAAAATTCTTACGATCTAAAGATATTGTCTGGTTTTAAATAACCTGCAAAAGGTTGATAAGCCGTAAAAATCAAATCAATAAAATGAAGACACGAAAGTGAACACATTTTTATTCTCAAATTCTAACTGAAGAAAGTCTCTTTTATACCTATTAAGAATAAATTATATCTTATTAAAAGTCACAAAATATTCAACTGGAAAAAATATATTTTTAAAAGAAAACGTATACATGTCCAACTTTAAAAAAAAAAAAGAAAAGAAAAGTAAATTTTTAAAAACTTAAGCATAAAAATCCAGCCTCGTTATGGTCTTAGAAGCGATTGCATATCCGAATAAGATGATTCTTGTTTCTGTTGTTTATCGCGTTTACAATGTCGGGGTCTTGAACGACTCTTTGGTACTGTACAGCCGCTGATGTGTTTCCCTCTCGACGCAGCTCTAAACGTAGTAGTCCGGGCATCCAAATCAGAAAAACTGGAAGGCCACACATTGGTGTTCATATCCGTACCTAAGTCATGTGGTCAGTGTGGGAGGAAGAAGTGTCCCGCTTGAATAAGTATGGCCACCCCGCCCTCGATCCAGATCTTGACCACCGTGTGCTACACCTCTATGTAGGCGGTGACATTGTTACTGAGCCCAGCGTTGAGAAGTGGGATGACATGACATTACCCTCGTCACTCTCTCTAAACCCACCCCCAGGACCATCACCAACGACGTGATCTTTCTATACATCGCCGTGAGTACCGCCATGTGGTCCGCACAAAGCAATTTGTCGTAGTTACTGTTAAACTGACCCCTTTCAAAAAGCTGGATGACTAGTGCTACAAGCAAAACACGCCTTTTCATTTCGTATGTCAGAGAAATATTTAAATTGGGTACATGCTGCGCAACATTACGTTAGGTCGTCTTCCATATATGGTTCGCTAGAGAAATGTTTTTAAATACTTGGCGCACCCTGTATGAATCTGCTCTTAACTCGTCAGAAAGAGAAATGCAAAATATTACTTCAGGTCGTCTTCCATTTATGTTTCGTTATAGAAATACTCTCAAAAGGCTAGCGTATCCACTTTACTGGGGCACCTAGGCTAATAAAATTATATCCCACCCTCAGACAGAACCACCCTATAATTCGCCGGCATCTGCCTTGAATTTTTTATTCATGAAATATTTTAACAATATTTGCATAAATTGAAGTAAACTTATTGCAAATTCATTAAATAAATAGATTTTTTTTCAATAAAAACGTTCTTTAAGAAATAACACTGTTTTGCTATTTATTGCAAACCGAATAATTATTAACACATATTTTAACACAATCGTTTTATTAAAAACGGATTTTTATAACCAGCATTATAATAACAAAACAATCAAAATAAATATGATTTTATCATATTGATAGAATTTCAGTTTATTAAACTATTTCGAAGTTATAACATCTAGAAAATTAAAATCACCGCTTTATAAAAATTTCTAAGATTTAAACATTCTGAACTAAAATCAAAGATGTTATCTAATTGAAACACAATGACACAAACTAAAACATTCTTTACTTTGCTTTGCTTCCTGCAAAATTAAATAAATATGAGTTTATCATTTTAGTTTATGAAACTATTTAGAAGTTATGACATCTTGTTGCAGATTTGAATAACTTCAAATAAAGAAAAAGGCAAAAAGGTGTTTAAATATTTAAATATAAGATATTTTTATTCTCATGTTTTTTTTACAATTAAATTTTTTTGGCATATATGAATGTTAAAGTTCTTATATTTGTCAAGATACAGTCCTTTCCTTGAAGTTGTTTTCCAAGATGAAAAGAAATAATTGTGATTTCTTTACGTGTGTGTGTGTGTGTGAGAGAGAGAGAGACAGAGAGAGAAAGAAGAGGTGAGGGAGAAGTGAGAAGGAAAGTAAGTGTTCCGTAGCTTTCTGAGGAACATGTGTGAATGTGTAATGGAATTTCATTTGCGCCAAGTGTCATGACCTGTGACGTCTGTCTCTCCTTCTGGTTTGTCTGTCTGGAAACTTTACTTAAATACCTGGTAGGTGTATATAACATAACTAGGGCCCACATAAATAAGGGTGTGTCACATTGATATCATTTCAGTTTATGAAACCAATTAGAAGTTATAGCATCTTGCAAATTAAAATCATAGCTTTATAAAAACTTGAGAAGCCCTAGACGGCAGCCTATACTAGCCTAAACGAATCCGAGCTTGCGTCACTCAGTTATGTGCCATGCGTGATACACGCTTAAGCAATCATGTATCGAAAGATACATGACTGAAGAGGCAGATTTTTCCCTCAGTAGGTTGCCATTTCTTTCTGCGGTAGACCAGCTGCCATCCAAGGCTATAGAACCCGGTCTCTCCTGCTATAGCTAGGGAGGGGAGGATTCATACCTTTCCTAAGGGTATTAGCACGTAAGTGAATGTAATCGATTCGACTAGAATTCGAACTCGGCTCTCAGATTTCGAATTTGAGTGTACTCATCTAACCTGGACGATGGCAAACCGCTTCACTCGAAAAAATTCACATTCTACAGAATATTAAGGCAGAATATGTCAATTTAGTTTATAGTGGGTCAGCCAATTTGTATTAGTTATAAAAAGAAATAAAAACTGACCCTCTACAATTTTTACAATATCAAATGTAACAAAGACAACTACAAGAGAAATAAATAATCAAGTAGAAGAAATTATGAATTTGTTCAACAATAAATATTTTTTATAAACACAACAAATACATAATATACAGTGCAAAAGTTGATAAACACAATAGAGTTCTTTTGTTGCTGAAAGAATTTGAGTTACTGTACTGTATGTGTGAAAATGAGAAGGGGTAGTTAGCTATATTTGTTTTTATAGGAAAATTAAACAGTTGTTTTTGTTTTTTGTATTAAATAGAAAAAAAGTATTGTTCTTGACTCACTGATTGTTATAGAGTCATCGCTCATGAACCAGAGATTCTTCTTGTGGAATAGAATATTTTGTGGGAGTGAGTGTTATGCCTGGAAATGGTTGACAAGGTTTGTTGTTGTATTGAAGATAAAGTTTGTCTCCTTTGCTGTGTTGATTTCCAATGAAGTAAAGTGAATTGGTTCAATATTTTAAGTGCCCACTGACCAAGTCACGTCGAAGTTTTGTTTTTATTAGTTCTCTTGGTCACGTGGTGAGGCTCGTGAACATGTTTACATTTTATGGCGTCAAATAGAGGTCAAAATTTGGGTCGGTACCTTCGGACGTAGTTGACGACACTTAATTAATATTTTACAATCAAAATACATCAGTTTTTATATTTGGTTGGGAGCCTCTATGTGTTTAACTTGCACAAAATTTAAAATGTAAAAAAAAATGTAGGAATCTGATTCTACAAGTTCACACAAGACCTGATATGTTGGCGCCGAAAATAAAAATAAATTCAAGCTGCATTCAAAACTTTTCAGCCAATGAAAAAAACACAGTACACATTTTTAAACCAAAGAGAACAAAGTTGCTCACTTCAGAAAGAACAACGAAAAAGATAGTTAACCAGTGTACGTTGGACTCCATAGTAATCCGCCTCAGTTGACAAAAAATCACATTTCTCACAGCATTAGTACAGCATTAGTACAGCATTTGCTAAATAAATACATTTTCAACACCTAATTATTTTTTAAAATTCTATGACCGCTCAAAACGTAGACGATTACATCTCTTCAGATATTCCGTTTCTTTAGCATCTTGTTGTGTCCACTAAAATATCAAATACAATATTTATAAACCAATCACACTCAAGAAAATACTTACACTTTAAAAAAATACACCAATAAAATCATAGAATACAAATCAGAAAGTTTGCATCATGATTTTTAGTTAGATACCGCCCAAATATAGTGCGGACGTAGTAGAAGACATAACACGTGGCATTTTAGGGTCAATTAGGAAGAAATAAGTAATTTAATTCTGGAGCTGGTTTTGTTACGAAAAAGTGTATAAAAACATACGAAATACGTCCCCAAACAGGATACGCACAGGTGTCACCAAGTTCCACACCCCTCTCGCTTATGATCTTCACGACCGCATGCTAAAAGCGACAACGTTGACAAACTTCAGTTTACGACAATACCGCCAACAGTAAGAAACAATTTCTAATTATTTCTTGTATCCTCTTTACTATGAAATATGCACACACGTGTTGACTTTTTCATACAGATACACATATAATAACATTTCATTGTTTCTCACATACGTACACAAAGACAGTTTATATTTTATTTCAGAACTTTATCAACCCAAACAAAAATTACTTTGAAATCTATCACCAACTGCTTGTATTCATGTCGTTATATTAAATTACGAGCAACCCCGCAAAAATATTTCATGTTATTTTATTGGATCCCGACACTCTGAATTTTAACATTCAAGGAAAAACCGAGTAGAAGGATTCCTACAATCTCTTGAATTGCCATGACTTCTTGGAAAAAATAAGTGTTGTGGTTTCCTGTTGCATTCTTCACGTTTTTTTGAATTCGGATTTGTCCTTCTTGGCCAGAGGTTCCCACCCGGGGTGCATATGAACCATGGTAGGTCCATGTAACATTACTGAGGTCCACACGAAGAAATAACAATCAGGGAGTCCACGGTAATACTTCAGTGGTCCATAGGGCAATTTCACTTCGGAGGGGATTGTTACAACTGACAATTGGAATTTCTACAGTTATCTATGACATATTCAAATACTAAAAATAAAAGAACAACTCTAAAACTAGTGGAAAACAAGATCAAGAGATGTACTTTAGCGTCCCTTTTACTCTGCCGGGTGTTTCGATTGTAAAAGTTGAATAAAAAATGAGAAGGATATATAAAGGATACATTATAAATATAAAGGAAAATTATATAAAGATTCATAAACTTATCTATTAGTAAAAAGTATAATAAGCCTTTTGTTTTTCATTGAACGTTTATGGGGTCCACCAAAAAGAATTGAGTAAAAATGGTCTATGGTTAAAAAATAAGGCTGAGAACCAGTGTTCTAAACTGTCTGTCATCCAAGGCTAAAGGAGCCCAGTCTGCCTTGTTTGGTGTAAGGGAGATGGATCGATGCCTTTTCCCAAAGACTTTAGCGCGAAAGTGAACGCAACTGTCTTAATCGGAATTTGAAATCATCTTGCCGATTCTACATCCCGCGCCGATAACAGTTAAGCTACCTGCATATCCTACAGCTACATTTTTAATTCCAGCTCTCTTCAAGACGTAGGCGAACATAACGCTCTACAGGTCCGTTTTTTTTTCTTTATTATTAGATTGGTGCAAAAATAATGACGTAATAATGTCGTTTTTCTACCTATTTTTTAACGTCAAAAAACGACATTATTACGTCATTATTTTTGCACCAACCGAATACATCTTAATTGTTATGCATTCTCAACTGTTTGGAATTCTTGTTTTCTTTCTTCTCGCAGAAAGGTTGGCATCTAAGGCTATAGAGCCCTGTCTACTCTGCTATTTAGCCCATAGATGGTGTGGTTTAGGAGATATGGATTCATGCCTTACCTAAGGGCATTTTTGTGAAAGTGAACGTAACAGACTCGGTGGAAATTTGAACTTGTCTCGGCGATTTCATTTTTCATGTTGATAACCGTTACACTACCCGCACGTACTATAAGTACATTGAGAAAAAAAATTTTACTCATCCAGAGCTACTTTAAATTAAAAGGAAATTCCTTAATTCTTCTATTGATCAAATACATAAGGAAACGTTATTTCATTATTAGACTAAATTCTTCAATATTGTGTATCTATGATGGAAAGCAAAATAAGATGGATGGACTCTCCCGTCGAGTTCGACGTATGAGATTCCGACGACCACGAACGAATTATTTGTATGCCTATGACGAACATGAATTTTGAGACCGGCTCGAGAATTGCACAAAAGACCACAAACATTACAGGAGAATGTATTGTATCCAAGTGCAGCAGAAACACTGTTAGATGTCTTATTTTGCTTTCTCGTTTTATGTAGTCGACTGATGCTTACTTCTCAGTGCAGCTACATCAATGTTGTACTTCTTTAGCTCTAATGCGACCAGAGCTGTTTTTCTTTCTAGTGCTAAGTTGTTGTCCTGGAGAATTCGTACATTCCAAGTGTCAAGATGAAGTTGATGTTTCGTAGAGTTATTCGCAGTAGCCGAATATGTGTGGAACTAATTAGATATAGTTGTCAGAAAACCAACACAATGATTTGTTTCAAGTGATGAAGGTTTGTGTCGCACCATGCACACTTTTTGGATCTGTCGATAAAAAAGAAACGGTACAAAAGACTTGCCACGGAAACTCCGAACAACAGTCCTCGTGTGTTATTATCGCGGAGTGTGTGTATATATATATAGAGAGAGAGAAATATAGTCTTAAGGTGTGCTATATTTATGGAATAAAGTGCTCAATATCAGAGATAAAGCGTGTGTAAATATAAAAGTGAATATAGAAGTCAACACTTAGAGGCGACAGTCTGTTTCATGCTATATGCAATCGTCAGGCCTGACGATTGCATATAGCATGAAACAGACTGTCGCCTCTAAGTGTTGACTTCTATGTTCACTTTTATATATATATATATATATATATATATATATATATATATATATATATATATATATACGTCATTTAAACTTTTGTCATATTCAAATATTTAACAAGTTCTGAATTGTCATTCAAAGTTTGAAACTCTCATTGTTTCTGCATTTTTCTTATATTAACTCTTTGTTGTTTGACGCCAAAAGTATCACCATTTTCTTTTCAGCTAATTGATTGATTCGTTTGCTACAGCTTATGAACCCTTGGTAGGTTATTTAAAGCCAGGAAATATTTTAGATTGTAAGAATTTCTTTTTTTTCTTTGAGATATTAATGATTTTACTGATACAAGTTTAATTAACCCATAACAGGAGGCAGAACAGGTGGTCTCATATTTTTCCCCAAGGCTATTTGCGAGTATGCGAATATAACGAACCCAACTGAAATTGGAACTCGGCTCTCCGATTAAAAATTACGAGCCATTATCCATTACACCATCAGCACATCCAAGCTTTCAACAACTGGTATTCCCAAGCGATGACCAATCTAGGCACTGACCAAGCTCGACGTTGCTTAACTTCGTGATCGTACGAGAACCAACGTTTCAGGATAATACGGCCGTAAGCCATTTTCTTTTCAAATGTCATTTTTTTTTCTCTCTCGTTACTTTGAAGTGATATTACTTGGTGTAGGAGCAGAAGATGAATCGGGCAGTGATTACTCTTGTTCTCGCCCACAAATTTAATAAACACTGTTGCTCATCATCGCAGCTGTTTCGACTTGAAGGCACATTGTAAATCAGTGGGATGTCTCATCTTCAGCATGACTGTTCATTTTCCGAGCATGCCTATTTTTTCAACATCCACAAAGCTAACATGTGATTTATACTGTAACTATGCCACGGTCACTTTGACGTGGCGTAATGTTTAGCAAGCTTGTCTCGCTAGATCGACTACGCATAGTGAGTTCAATTATGATTGAGTAATGAGTTTGATTCTCACTGAGTGCTCCACACTTTCGTCCTTATACCATATCTACGCTACACTCATTTATACTTCCCCGTCTTCAGCTGGGGTCGTTTCAAAATAATATTAAGCTCAAGTCCCAGGAAGTCATAACCCAAATAATACCCCTCCTTCGCGTCCTCAAAAGGGAAGGAATGTACCGAGAGGCTTGAGCAATTTTCCACGGTATTATCGTAAACCCAATTTAAACTGGCCTTGTGTCACATTAGGTAGTGATGTGGGCGCTCTGAAAAATCCGACTTTGTAACGATGCTATGTACACTTTGACGTGATTTAATGATTATCTCACTAGATCAGTTACGACTGAGTAACGAGTTCAATCCTCACTGGGTGCTCCCTTCTTTCGGTCTTGTGCCACATCTAAGTAAAACACTATGTTGGAACTATACTGATCGAACCTTAATCACAAGTATGGGTTTCACCACGGTTACATACGGTTTGGAAATTCAGAGTTGTCCATCCTCCGATAACAGATTCGTTGTTGGAAATAAACTATTTTTTTTTCTTCAATTTGGCAGCTAAAAAAAGAAAGGTTCAAATAACGGGACTTGTGAACAGACTTCAGACACTAATACAAATTCCCGAAGTATGAGCTAAGAGTTACAATTTTTTTTTAAACCTATTCTGAAGGAAAATTCTATGAATTCAGAACAGAAGAAGGTTTACATAAAAGCGAATGACGAGCAGAGATATCACTGGGAATAATATCAGAAATAAATTTAAAGATTAAAACAAATTCTCTAAGAATCTCTTTTAAAATAACTTAGATCTTTCGTATTAAGTTCGAGAAGTTTATGAAAATGTTATTTGGAAACGGACTAAAAAAGACATTATGTCCTTACCGTTTATCTAGACTAGTGGTTCTTAATGTTTTTTGCCATGTGAACCCTTTTCACCAGAAATCAGAATGTCACTTCCTCCGCCATTCCAAGATTGTCCGATTCAAAAGGTGCATTCCAAATAATATGCATATATTATTGAAAATCTTAATTCTTTTCTATATTCGTACATATACATTTATGTGGATTATTTTTATAGAGGAGTTTCATAGATTTAATAGCAACAGAATATGTACAGTAATTTGTTTTTTTTCATGACTGATCATTAAATGAATAAAATGAAGCATACTTCAATAAAAAGTTCAGTAAAATGATTATCGAATCCAAGTTCGAGAGAGCTGAGGTGTGACACTAAGGCAGAGCTGAAGCCCGATACTAAGGCAGAGCTGAAGCCCGATACTAAGGCAGAGCTGAAGCCCGATACTAAGGCAGAGCTGAAGCCTGATACTAGTGGAGAGTTGAAGCCCGATACTAAGGCAGAGCTGAAGCCCGATACTAAGGCAGAGCTGAAGCCCAATACTAATGGAGAGCTGAAGCCCGATACTAAGGCAGAGCTGAAGCCCGATACTAAGGCAGAGCTGAAGCCCGATACTAAGGCAGAGCTGAAGTGTGATACATGACTGACAAGGCAGATTTTTTCCCGCAGTAGGTTATCATTTCTTTCTGCGGTGAACCAGTTGCCATCCAGGGCTATAGAAACCGGTCTGTCCTGCTATTTACCCATAGCTGGGGGAAGAAAGAGATGGATTCATACCTTTCCCAAAGGTATTAGCGTACGTAAGTTTCGTTATCGATCTCCGTAACGACAACGAACGAGGGCGCGCAGCCGCCGTTGGCAGGCTTGGTGTGCGTAAGATGGAAGTAGTGAGCCTTTTACGATCTCATCCTATGCGGCAACGGAGGGATTTTTGAACGAGCTTGGCGCCATATATGACACCTATATGAAAGTCTCGGTCTGATGGGGCTATTTAAGGAAATAACTTGAGTTTTTAGGTTAATATTTTGGCTTTGTAACAATTTATGGTGTTGGGCAAAACTAACCTTAGAGCAACCTCTTCTCTGTTCAATTTGCTGGCTTACGGCCATGTCTCGTTGAAACACCGGATCTCGCCCGACCACCGACGATAAGCAACATCGAGCCTGGTCAGTACCTAGATGGGGAACTGCTCCGGAATACGAGGTGCTGTAAACTTGGATGTATGGGTGGTGCAAACGGATCGAAATTGTAAGTCGGAAAGCCAAGTTCCTATTCCTCTAGTGGTTCGTTATATCCACTTACGCACAAATACTCTTGGGAAAGATTATTGATTGTATCTCTTCTCCCGCAGCTATGGGTTAAATAGTAATACTTGTATCAATAAATCATTGCTATGTGTTGCAATAAAAAAGTACTTTCACTATTTACATTGCTCGGATTATCATCCTCATCTTTTTTGCCATATAACGTTTCAGCTGTTGTACGCTCCGGCCTTCTTCAGGTGGCTGGAATGTCAAAATGAACCTTTTACTGTGCCATGGACACATAGCACAGTGAATAAAGGCGTTAGTTAGATCCAGTGACAGGACCCAAAGAGTGGGAGTTCAATACCTGGTTAAGGCAGTGAAGAACTTGGAGAGGGGAATTAACAGGAGATAACTGATAACTGACATCCATTAGACATGGCACGTAGAACTAGAACAGTCTACCCCAGTGAGCGAAATAAAGGGTTCAGTTCGACATTCCAATCACCTGAAGTAGACCGGAGCGTACAACGGCTGAAATGTTGTGATAAATATGGCAACAAAGAGGATGATCGTCCGAGCAATGAAAATAGTGTACATAATATCTCATCTCAGAACTATAGACACAAAAATTACTTTCTGGCATAAATAACCTGAAAAGGATTGATAAGCCGTAAAAAAACAAACCGATTAGAGTTGCTGCTTGCCAACAATGGCCTGCCCTGTTATTTAATCCATAGCTGGGGTGGGGTGAGAAAAATAGATTTACACATTTCCTGAGAGTACTTTTTATATCAAAGGGAATGTAATGTTGTTAACCAGAAATCGAACCCAAGTACCGATCATTCGTGTTGAGCCGCTAACCACCATATTACGTTCATATTCAGGTTCAGCTGCTACGGCTAAAATTTGAATTAACGATCAAGACATAAAATACATTATTAATAAATTATTAAAGATTGACAACGGTCGACAATTAACGGCAAAATCTGTCACCGACCCGGTCCACCATCTTTATTGCGCATGCGCGCTAGATTTAAAGAAGCAAATACCTCGCGTTACTTCAAATGAAAAAGATAAAAACAATCAGACAACATCACTCTCACTCTCTCTCTCTCTCTCTATCTCTATCTATCTATCTATCTATCTATCTATATATATATATATGTCACTTCGTTTGTAAAGGTAATTTATTTATTTATTTAAAATTGTCGATAAATGCTTCGCAAAAACAGTAGGGCAGCTCCATAATTGACTTGCATAATCGAAAACTTTCACGCTATAAATTATTTTCTTCATAAATAAAACAGTTACTGGTAAACATTGCCATGTCTTTTATTTTTTATTACTTCGGTTTTTTGGTTGTATTTCCGAAGCAGAAACATTCTCATTTTACAGCTTTAGCTGTTTTATATATATATTATATATCTATTTCTTATTAATCTAAAATGTCTTTTTAGTGAGTGTTAGAGTAGACACCTTTTTATTGAACAGACTATCAGACTACGCATTCGAGGTGGATGCGCGGGTGGTTTAATAAATAGCAGCTCGGAATGAGAAATCGGAGAGCCGAGTTCGAATTCCGGTCGAGTTCGTTACCTTCACTTTACCTTGGGAATGATATGAATCCATCTCCCTATAGCTAGTAGGGCATATATATGTATAATGCAATATTTACTCACAAAAAAAATAATCTTTCAATCCCAAAATATGTTTCGGCTTTAAATAATCCAGAAAGGGTTGATAAGCCGTAAAAATATTAATCACTCAATTGCGAACTTTGAGAAACTTAATCAAGCAAATGTGCTCTCCAACAAGACTCGAACATGCGTCATCTTTGTGAAGAACCCACCAGAGGAGGTATCTTTAATTCATAGGCTCGTAAATGTAATTCACACTATTAAAAAAAAACAACAACAACAAAAACAAAAAAAACAGGCGTCTTCTTAAACATGGGTTCCACTAAAAAAGAATGCTTGGAGTAATAATAAATTAAGTCGGATTAAAAATAAAATCCATTAATTCCTGCTCTCTCTCCCAACCCAGCCTCTCTCTCTCTCTCTCCTCTCTCTCTCTCTCTCTCCCTCTTTTCCTCTCTCTGTGATAAACTATTATCAAAGAATTTCGTTGATAATATTCTGACTGTATGTAACGCGTTATGTTAGTTTGATCTTTTTCAAATGTCGCGTCTTCATATATCACATCTGCTTTATTTTTATTTTATTCTTACATGTTATATATATTTTAATTCTTATATATATATACACACACACACACATTCATACACACATATATATATATATATATATATATATATATATATATATATATATATATATATATATATATATATATATAAATCTTTATTTATAAAAGTACAAATTTAACAGCGAAACAACAGTGCCGAAAAATTTTTTTTCGTTTAAAAAGGCCAGACGACATGCGTTGAACGGATGTCATCATTCGTTTGAAAAGGCACACCTACGCTATCTTGACATAACCTTCTTTCGAAAGTAACTAATATTTTGATACAATAGTTGTCAGTGAAAAAGAATACCCTACCGCCCCTTGTTAAAATGATTGATTTCCCATATCCTTAGAAACTAATATTATAAATGTATGTGTTTAGTTTATAAAACGCAGTAAATTTCAAAATAAGTTAATCCAAAATTCGCTTGAAAGTGAAACAAAACTAGGGACTTTAATTTAATTCTGTCATTGAATTTGAAGATTTTGACTTATTTTCTTGAAACATACGAATTCATGGAACTATATTTTTAAATAAGTAAATTTATATTTATGATCTGTAGATTTACATTGAGCACTGTTTTGTAAAAATAAAAATATTAATAAGAACACCGGATTATATATCTTACTATTCTTTCTCTTCATTATAATATATATATATATATATATAGTCATCCACATACAAGCCTGCATCCGATTGCTTCAAGCCGGGATCGAAACCCGACCGATCTGGCACAAGTGTGAGATCCTACTATATATATATATATATATATATATATATATATATATATATATATATATATATATATATATATATATATATATATATATATATATATATATATATATATATATATAGAGAGAGAGAGAGAGAGAGAGAGAGAGAGAGAGAGAGAGAGAGAGTTAAACCTGGGGCCAGACAAACCTACCAAGATTTCACCTAAGTGGATCGTCACATGGAAGGCAGCCCTCCCTGAAGATCCGCTTAGGTGAAACCTTGGTAGGTTTGTCTGGCTCACTAGGTTTAACTAGGTCTGCTCTACTTACTGTATTGAGCGCTTTATTTAGTCATTTTGCTTACTCATTTTGGGTTTTTTTTTCTTTGGGTTTTGAACTAGCATGCTGGACGATTTATTTTCGGCTAACGTACATGTTCTTGGTTCTTTCTTTTTATACCTTTTTTTCCCTTTGGTATTGGTTTAATTATTTGCAAATACACCGAAGGTTTTCCGAGCGAGTGTAGATTCCTATACCTATAGGATTACTATTAATACCAATAATATATATATATATATATATATATATATATATATATATATATATATATATATATATATATGCAAGACTCTTCGTTAAGACGAATCGAGTCCTCCAGTCACTGGCATTTTTACCTAAAAATAAATGCGACTAAATTCGCATTCGCTCCTGCCGGGTGCCAATGGCTTAGGGGCAGATTGTCCGATTTGTTCCAAATCGGTCGATTTTCGATCACGGCTTGAGGCAATCGGATGTCTAGCCACACAGATGAACTACGCAAGAGTCTGTCAGTGGATGATAATTCGTGTATTTAGGCAGCAAATTCTCTTTTAGGTATGTCTAATTGAATAAATTACAAACATTATCACTACTTATTTTTATCATATTCCTTTCATATTCACAAATATTTTCGGTATATTACTATTGAATAAGGCAATTATTATTATTCAATTGTATTATACGGAAAAATATTCGTGAATATGAAAGGAGTATGATAAAAATAAGCAGACATAATATTTGTAATTTATTCAATCATACATGCATACATACATACATATATATATATATATATATATATATATATATATATATATATATATATATATATATATCAAATATGTGGTGCAGTTCAATTTATATTACAATGAATCATTCATACAAAAAGTACGTTAGTAAAGTTAATGATATAAAATGGCGAAATCCTTTCGCAAATAAAATTTTAAAGTTGCATTAGCCTAGAAATCACTCAATGAATGTTATGATCCTTGTTTTTAATAACTATAAGCTGTATAAGGTCTTTTTTAATACGCAAGTACTTTCAACTGTACATACAGTCATCTTCAGGTATGGAAATTATTTTGTTTTTAGTAAAATCCAGATAGCATCAGAGACGAAAAAATTAAATGCGAATCGAAATATATTTTTTTAAATGTGTTATTGTTAACGGATGCAAACTTTTGAAGCGTGCAGCTTATAATTATTAAAAACAAGGATACTAACATTCATCGAGTGATTTGTAGGTTAATGCAACTTTAAAATTTTGCGAAACGATTTTTCCATTTTATGTCATTAACTTTACTAATCTACTTTTTGTATGAATGATTCCTTGCAATATATATATATATATATATATATATATATATATATATATACCCTTTCTGTGAATGGAACTTGCTGAAGATAATGGCTGCGAGGATTTATTGTTTACCTGAGGATGAGAGTACAATCCAAACTTTCTCCCTTTCTGCCAAGTCTATTCTACCGTACCGTTTCTTCTGAACGCCAGGCCAAAATGCCTTCTCTCAACACTGTTATCTTTACGCCTCATTTCTCTCTCACTGTTCATTAGTTGTGTAGAAGCCTTATAACTTTTCTGGCCGTTGGCTTTGAAGCACAACTATATGACTTTTGGCACGCGATCCTCTGCAAACACCTCCTTATTAAACGTAAAGAGGTGAGGAGAAGAGCGTTGCTTGATATCTGCAATTTAATTACATTTTGTTTTTTTTTTGCTCGCTTTAAAGAAGCGACTTTACTTCAGTGTCCTATAGTTAAACAGACCCCCATCCCCACAAGAAAACACACAAATTAAATAAACTACCTTGTGTCACGTTTTTAATTATTATTGTGTAGCTCAAAGTTTTTTTTTCGGTGCGTATTACTTTCGAACCCTCTCCCAACCGGGAGCGAGGGGGGAGCATGATTGCACCGACCTTGCTAATAGTTATTTATTAAACTTGCCTTAGCCTGGCACAAGGCCAAATGTGTGTGACGTATAGTGTAAGGATCTGGTTTGTTTACCGCTACGTTATGGCGAGACAATATTTATCGATCTTTAGTCCTGGCTTAAGGCCACATTAGTGAGCATCGTACTCACTACACTTGCGAATTCGTTTGTTAGACTGTCTTGCTTGCCACGATAAGCACCCCTTGTTGGGTTGCCAATAAACATTCTCTCCCACCGGGCAATTTTCTTTCCCCTTGGCCGCATATCTAACTGCAGTGTTCCAATGCCTGTTCTGTGTCTACGGACATCCATTGAAAGCGAAGAATGTTAAAATGCGTTCATAATGGCACGGCAGCAAAAAGAATTGTGAACGAGAGGCGGAGAAGACAGAAGTGCGCATTAAAGTGGGGGGGGGAGGAGAGGGAGCCGGGAATGCGAACGTGTGATACAAGGTCCGTTTTGACGTCGTCAGATTAAATTTATTGAAATGAATATAACTGGGTGAGAGGGTTGATGATGATGGCCGGCTATCGGCTTCGAAGCATGATCATCATTTCGCAAGGTTAAATGCTGTCTTTCACAGCGACGAAGATGCTATAGTCTCCCCGAAATAAGAGTCGGAAATTTACTTTGCGACCGAAGATTACGTTTTTCTTAGACCGTTGCTAATTAATTTTACTTTATTTCCAGACTTTTGCAAAACGACACCGGGAAATAATAATAATAATAATTATTATTATTATTCCTTTGATTTCTGGTGAAAACACATTTCTTTCAGGGTCCCAAATGGCTTCATGGCATTTTCCACTGATCATTTTTATAAAAAAAAAACAAAAAACTAAGATCACAAACATTTTACATAGATAAAGCCCTTTGTAAGATGTGAGCTGTACTTGTAAGTACAATTTGTTTTTGTTTTTTGTTTTTTTTGTATTTCTTTAAGTCTTGGCCTATCAAACACTTTTCCTATTAATCAGAGGGTGCCATCTACAACTGGAATTGTTGATGTCTTCATGTGCCACATTTCTGAGAATTCTTCTTGAAGGTTCTTGTATTTTAATAGTTTGTTGAAGTTCTTCAAAGATAAATTACAGTTTGCAGTGACTATCAATATGAATAAGTAATAATATAATTTTGTTTTTGTGGTTTCTAACCACGATGTCTGGGTGATTAGCTTTGATTGTTCTGTCTGTGTGTCCTATCTCTGTAACTGGGTCTGAGTGATGTTCATACCAGTTTCTATCAGTTTTATTTTCTTAAAAGTTGCATATTTTACAATGTAGATATTGGCCCACTCTGTCATGTCGGGTTTTATATTCAGTTGGTGCCATTAACGTGCAATCTGATACAAGATGGTCAATTATTTCTGTTGCGGAGTAAAGAGTACACCGCCGGTGACTATGAACTCGTCCAATACGATAAAGTTTTCCATGGTATGCGGATTGTAGTCACATCAGAGTCAGTATCAGGCTCGAGAAAAGACAAGACCCTCTGTTTTCGAGCAGAGGGTGACTCGGTCGGGCTCTGTCTTCGGATTTAATTTGTTATTCTCTATGACACTTACATGTTGCGGAAGGGAGATGATGATTATATCTCAACTTCTACGTGCAGCTTAGAGACAACACTTTCTTTAACACATGAATTGTTCCAAGCAGTGCTGCCACCTGTGCACTCCTTATAATGTCAGGTATTTCCAAGCCATCTTCTTGCAAGGCAGTAAGATTCCTGGAAATAGTCTAGAATGCGCCAATTACAAAAGGTTCGAATTGAGTTGCTGATTTGTACATTTATTCGATTTGCCCAGCTAGGTCTTGGTACCTCTGTAAGTTTGCCTGCTCTCCCTTCACAATGTTCTTATCCCCAAAGTACAGTAACATCTGTTAGGATCCATTCATGACTTCTCTTGGGCCACAAGTGTGATATCAGGGCGATTGATCTCCAAGCGCTTGTAAGTAAAGATAGTTGTATCTCCGAGGCTTCACTTGCGCATTCTCAGCTATTGACGGTGTTATGGGAACTTACCTATATCGATAATGGACTCTTCCTGACACTATAAATACTGCGCGTCTCAAGAGGTATAATGAATGAATGGTGTAACGAGCTCTAGGTCATGACTGTTGAACTCTCTGCTTTGGCAGAGAGGAACTCGGTTTTGTCTGGGGAGGTAGACAGGCCCTGAACCCGTCTAGGCGGGTTCAAAGGGTATATTTTTGGCTGAACCTACGAGCTCGGGAAACCCACGTTAAACTCGGCCTTGTGCCACATGCAACCCACGTGGGGGGTGGCTAGATACCGAATGAATGGTGTAACGAGTCGATACAATATTAGTTCACTCTAAAACCAGACGGACAGTCATTACTAACACCTTCAACTTCTTGTACTATATTTCTGTTGTAATATATCTTTGTTATTCTACTCTTGTGTTCGTGTTGTTCTTCCTTGTTTCTAACCTTGGACCATAACTGTGGTGCGAAGATATTGGACCATAACAAACGAGTTATTATTATTATTATTATTATTATTATTATTAATAATAATAATAATAATAATAATACCGTTCTATCTGCTTCTAACGTAAATTGTGCATTTTTTCATCCCTTATCCTCATCCCATTCCATTTTATTCTAGTTAAATACTTACAAGGATACAAAGAGATTATGCGTCAGCCCATGTATGTATATAAGGACTAAAGGGAGATTTGGGTTTACTCAAAGAGTATAATTTCCACAAGGAAACACCACTCCTAGAATGAGTAGGCCCCCATCCCCTTCAACATTTTAAATCAAAATTTTAACAGCCATTTTCCCACCTACTATATTTTTCTGCTCTGACACCTATGATTTCACAAGTTTATGTGGTAGCTAGTGTATATTTACGCACTGTTAGGTGCACTTATGCACACAGCGTATCTATTTTTGTATGAGCCTTTCCCCTCTTTTTTCTTGTATTATTATTATTATTATATTTTTTTTGTATTCCGTATCCCCCGTTTTCTGACAATGGCTTTCCAAAGAATTTTTTATGAAAATATTTTACCTTTTTTTTTGTTTTTCTTTTTTCTTTTTTTTTCAGTTCCTTTTCTCTTTTTACTCTTTCATTTTATTTTTATTGCCTTTTGCCACACACATTTCCTACCAGGCCAAATCTCTCAACACACACGGGACGTCTTCCCAACCCCAAATCCTATGACCCTCTTCCTCTATGTACAAAATCTCACTCCCCTACTACCCACACTGATAAAAGACAAAACAGCCTAACACCTTCACACCGATTTCAATTTTGGAATCTAAGTTTATTTAAAAAAAAAAAAAGTTTCGCACGCAAGGAATCAGACAGAGATCGGATTTTTACTAATAATACTATCTACAACAAGATTCATACCAGCCACAAGGACAACCGTTGTTGAGTCTTCTTCGTTTCTCTGTTTATTTCTCGCACCGCTGATAAAGGACACAGGCGTGCCCGAAAATTCCGGAGATAAAACCTTAATTTCTGCGCTTCATCCCTGTCTTGTGGCTAATAATTAATATTAAATTAAAAAAATTTCGTACTGATCACATTGACACCCTTTCGTTTACCCTTGTTTTATTAACCAACCCCTATCTATTTTGCACACAAACACACACACACACATATATATATATATATATATATATATATATATATATATATATATATATGCATGTGTGTCTGTGTATGTGTTACATTGAATACGACAGACAAGGTATATTTTTAGCTTTTAATTCAATTTATCTAGCGTTCATACAATGTTTGTGTTAACAGAAACTGAATTGTTATATATATATATATATATATATATATAATGTCATCCACAGACAGACTGTTTCGCTGTATCACAGCTCATCAGTGCGGCTAGACATCGAAACCCGACTGAATTGGTATCAGGCGGATATTCTACCACTAAGCTGTCGGCGCACGGTCGGGACGAAGGTGGATTTTTAGCGTATTTTTTGGGAAACACACCCAGTGACCGACAGTGACTCAATTCGGTTTGCGAAGAGTCTCGCTATATAGCTATAATAGTCACTGTTTACAAACCCATACCTCAGCCCGAGAGTGCTCATATATATATATATATATATATATATATATATATATATATATATATATATATATATATATATATATATATATAAACTTAAAGAAAATATATGTAAAACAATATTGCATTTTTATTAAATAAGTACTTGTTATTTTAATCATTAAATTGTTTTCAAAATAGTGGGAGTATTTTATATGTTAAATAATAAAACTTTTAATTTTTCAAAAGAAAAAAAATAATAATGAAAATTTATTGTACTAAGCTGCGCACCCTAGTAAAACCAACCCTTACCTGTTTGCACTTCTCCTCGAA
>OZ010590.1:18399685-18407185 GCA_963932145.1 Acanthosepion lycidas | reverse complement strand
ATAGAGAGGAAGCCAGACGAGATTTTGCCGAAGGGCAGAGTCTCGTCTGGGGAGGTTGACAAACCCGAACACCGTGTATGCGTGGTCTAAGGGGAATTTTTGCCCGAGCCTACGGGCTCGGATTGCCCATATAAAAATCGACCTTGTGCCACATGCCACCTCGTGGGGAGGTCGCGTATATATCACAATCTTTACAGCTACAGACGAATTTGTAAGTATTTACTTACATTGTTCTTGTTTTAAAATAAATCCGTATATTTTGTAAGTTGCCGTTCTAGTTATTATTTCAATAACCACCCCGGATAACATTACAAAACATATATATATATATATATATATATATATATATATATATAGGTAAAAATCCGTGGGTATGTAATCCAGTAAGTAAGAAAGAGTTTTTTCTGAATTTTCAGAAAACTCTTTATTTTGCAATCAACACCATCACTTGACAAGACACCGGAAGTGTTGAAACAAAATGCCTATTTTTGTAGTGATGTTATCACATGTTTTTTTTATAATTTTTGTATAAATATTATTTGCTCTACTTTGTATTTAGCACTTTTCTAAAAATAGTAATTTTGGTTATCGGAATTTTATTACATCTATACCAACCCTGTATATATATGTATATATATATATATATATATATATATATATATATATATATGTGTGTGTGTGTGTGTGTGTGTGTGTGTATATACATATATATATATATATATATATATATATATATATATAGGATAGGATAAAGAACAAATAGGAAACGTTTATAAATCTAACATGTTTTGCTTTTATCAGAGAATGAGATATGGTATTTCAGGAGTCGAAATCAACAGACGTTCGGCGAAACGCGGTGTTTATAGCTTTTACACTTTGTCTCATAATCTCCATTATACATTTTACAAACATATATATATATATATATATATATATATATATATATATATATATATATATTAGTATTCCAGGATGAAATAAACATTAAACAAGAAATCAAAAGAGAAGATAAACTGAAAGAGGTAGCAACTGGATTTATCAGAAGCCACAGTAAATAGCTTCTTTATTTTCTTATATGCACACTTGAAAGCTCTCATGAACATATCCGGTTCAAATGTAAGGGAAGCCACCTAGCGGCAGAATATTTTTTCTGTTGGTCATGAAAAAAAATATATAAAAACAAACCACAGTGAAAAAATCCTTGAAAAAAAATATACAACCAATGATAAAGTCGAGATAGAAATAATTAAAAACCTTACGAGGGAAGTTTTAATAGTTATAATAATAATAATAATAATAATAATAATAATAATAATAATAATAATAATAATAATCTCGTTTGCGGCACGATATACTGAATTTCGATTTGTCAGCCAGTAAAAATGCAGATACGAATTTAATGGAGATTTGGCAGAAATGCGTAGCAAAGAAAGAATTTCAAGTAGGAAAGAATTAAAATAAAACATGGAAAAAAAAAATTTTTAAATGAAAATCCTGTGGAAGAAGAAGAAAGTGACGATATCTATATTTATACGAATTCGTATTTAATAGAGATTTGTCTAAAATGTGTAGCAAAGAAGGAGTTTAAGGTTGGAAAGAAGTAAAATAAAACAAGGAAAAAGCAATTTTTAAAAACGAAAATCCTATGGAAATGGAAGAAAGTAGCAAAATCTAAATTATTGGGAGAATATTATATATATATATTACATTATAATGGAAGAATATTATGTATATATATATATTGTCATCCACAGACAGACTATTTCACTGGTATCACAGCTCATCAATGTGGCTAGACGTCCGGTTGCCTTTAGCTAGGATCGAAATTAGCGTCAGTCAGGGATTCTACCACTAAGCCGTTGGCGCACGTCAGGGACGAAGGTGAATTCAAGAATATTTATTTTTTAGATACACACAAACACACACAAACACACAAACACACACAAACACACAAATGTAATGAGAAAGAAAAGAATATAAATTCAAACATCCATAACATTAATTTAAGAGGGCCCAATACAAAAAGTAGAGCAATGGTTATACATTATAAGTTGTTATATACGAACAAGATATCGCTACAAAGATGCATATTTGTTTCGATGCCTAATATAAGCAGCTCATCAGGTGATCAACAACGATGTTTATAATCGTCTTTGTTCACCATCTGATGAGATGCTTAATAACTTATATATATATATATATATATATATATATATATATATATATATATATATATAATTTTATAAAGCGGATTATTACATATTAGGCTTGTGCTTTAATTTAAAAAAATAAAGTTACCAATGAATACCTACAGTCATAATAGTGGTGCTTGTTGGCAACTAAATTAAAACATGGAGGGCGGATTGTTTCAAATACTTTGAAGATTTTGTTGTTGTTGTTTTACAGTAAGGTTCACCATTTACAGGACCCGGGCGACACTCATGGTAGCGGGTTACGTTAGGAAGCAATTTGTGCGTATAGGAGTGGAAGATAACGCTTAACCCTAACCTTAAACATGTTCAAATGATTGGGGAAATATCTTCTTGGGAGTCGGTTCCACAGAGAAGCGCTTCGCAGGAAGAAGAAATGAAACTTATTATCCAATGGAATACGGGGAGGGGAATACAGGTGGTTCGCTAATATGTTAGTGTCATGGTGTGTCCTTACCGTGAAGGTTTGCTTCAGTGTGACCAGGGATTGTAGTTCGTCCGAGCACTTTCCGTGAAAATCCCAGTTATGAGCAAAATAGTTAACCCCCAAACTGGGGTCAAGACGTGTAAAAATAGGTTTTAATACCAACAAAACATTTTTGAAGAAAAAATTATTACCAGCAATAAATTTTTGAAGAAAAAATTATTACCAGCAATACATTTTTGGAAAAATATTACCAAAATTACTTTTGGAAAAAAAATTACGAGCAATAAAAATCTTGTCGGCATTAAATAAACCATAAAGCCGTAAAACAAGCCAAACTAAACCAAACCAAACCAAACTAAACCAATATATACTGAGATAGATAGATAGATAGATAGATAGATAGATAGATAGATAGATAGATAGATAGATAAAAAAAATATTACCAGCAATAAAAATCTTGTCGGCATTAAATAACCCATTGAAGTTGATATGCCGTAAACCAAACCAAACCAAACAAAACAAAACAAAACAAAACCAAACTGACCATCAAGAGTTTTAGAGGTGCGCCTGTATATCATCGTATCATCCGCGGACATGTTCACAAATGATCTGAGTATATTCTTAAGCAGATCATTTATGTAAATCAAAAAGAGTGTTGGTCCGACGAGTGACCCGTGGGGACGTCTACGTTGACCGCTAGGACTCCGGGCGATTGGCCATTAATAAATATCTTCAGGGACCTATCAGTTAGGAAAGATTTTATGATCGAGAAGAGATTTAACAGAAATAGAACAATGTTGTTTCTTCAACTAACCTTGTTGGCAGGGCCGAATTATGACCTTTTGTGTCCCCTAGACAAATGAAAATCAATAGCTGAACATCGGTGAATTCACGGATAAATACATAATAATAATAATAATAATTTATATTATAAAAGTACTAATTCTCTGTCCGTCAGAGACTACCGGCATATGACTCTGCATGCGCTTATATAATGTATTATAGGATTTAAAAGCTTACGTGTTGGTCAATGTTCGTGTTCATAGATAAAAAATAAAGAAACAAGCAAAAAACAACGGACCCTTTATTCCTTTTTATATATAAACTATAGATAAGCAACGTTCTCAATGTCTTTTGGATATGTCTGTTTTCTTTTTCTTGTACAGAAGTAAGTTAGGTCATGAAAAACCTAGTTATAATGGTCGAACTCAAGTCAACCTTGCGCAGAGTTGGAACGACCAAAGTAAAGTTTGTACTTATTTCATCGGTGGACAGTCAGTAAAAGAACACGTCCGAATGCTATGAGTTGCGAAGTGGAAGAGAATTTATTTTTCTTGTCCTTTTTTTGGAAGTGGTGTTTTCTTTTTGGTTCATAAGTTAGGGTATATGATTATAAGGTTGGTTATATTGGTCGAGCTCAAGTCAGCTTTGCGCTGAGTTAGAATGACCAAAGTACGGGTTGTAGTTACTTCATCCGTCAGTCGACTGGGGGAAAGGAGACGTTTCCCTTCATCTACGTTCTGTTGAATCTTGGAGTAAGAGGAAGAAAAGAAGAATCAGAAAAAGAAAAAGATATTCACCAGCAGTGACATATTCATCCACGTATTGCTGCATCTTGAAGAAAAAGAGAGGTAGGGGAAGGAAATATCTGTCTTTTTATAGAAATTAAACAGCGCCACCTAATGGGTGTTTGTAGAGACGAAGTGCGGAAATCAAATTACCAGCTCATTTATTACTAGAATCATGGAAAAATGTATTTTTCTTCTTTTTTTTTATTCATCATTATTATTTTATTTATTGATTTTATGATATCTTATTGATAAGATTGGAATAATCCATTCCTCTCCCATTCAGTCTGGACAGTCAGTCAGTCAGTCCCTACCCTGAGATAAGCAATTAAATCAGAGATAAGTTAGAGACAAGAAAAAAAAAAACAAGTTAATTTTTTAAACACTAAAAAATTGGATAAGATTTTATTGAACTTTTCTTAAATCAGTTCAGTTATATGCCATGCATTATACACGCTTAGGCGATCATGTATCTTTCGATACATGACTGACGAGGCAGATTTTTTTTGCGCAGTAGCTTGCCAAAGTCTTTCTGCGGTAAACCAGTTGCCATTCAAGGGTATAGAACCCGGTCTGTCCTGCTATTTACTCATAGCTGGAGGGCGGAGGTAGAAAAGAAGTGGATTCACACCTTTCCAAGAGTATTAGCACACAAGTGACCGTAAAGGATTCAACTGGAATTCGAATCGGGTCTCCGTTTCTTCAATCCGAGCCTTTATCTATTCTCCCACCATGCCTCATTTTTCTTAAATACTCCGCTTAAATTCGTGAAGTTGCGGTACCTAAAAAGAAACTCTCATCAAAACAATTGTCATAAAAATATTTTTAGAAAAGACACAAGGAAGCTACCAATAATATTGCGAGTTCTTCTTTTGATTTTGTCAGGAATATCAGGATAAATAGAAGAAGTATGAAACCAGATGTGGCAGCAATATTCACAGAAAATATGCAATATGTAAGGAGAAAAAGATGAAAGACAGTTTTGCTTGGGAAGGAAACATCTGCAATAATGCCAAGAAATTGAGCGAATTCACAATTTTGGCATTAAATGACCCTTGAAGATTTGATATGCCATTAAACTGAAAAACGAACAGAGGTAGTGAAATCGTTTTACCAAAACCAAGGATCAATAATTCAAGCATATTATGTGGCCATTACGGTGTGAGAGATTCTCCAAGTTTTGAAAGTAAAGGTTCAGTAAATGACCTTCTACGAAGTGACATCCCACATTCAGTTAGAGAACAAAGAAGTATTTCATCAAGTGGGCTGATCTAATAAGATCCAAGTGTGTCAACTCAGAGGTGATGTTGACAGGTTTGGATCTCTCGGACATCACACCAGCAAATTTTTAAATGCATCAACTTACTTCTGTACAGCAAGATAGGGCAACAGCTCATACGACAAGAACCACAATCCAGTTTCTCAGGCAAATTTTAGGGAAAAGAATAATTTCTCCTGATTGTGACATAAACTGACCATCATGTCCACCAGATCTAACAAGCCCAAGTTCTTACGGTGTGGCTATCACAAAGAAAAGGTTTATGTCAACAAGCTTTGGACTCCAAAAACTGATGGGAAACATTCAGACAGGCATCAAAGGACTGAAACACTGAAGGATGTGATAGAAAATGCCTTTGAAAGGGCACCATTCTTGTGAAGCTGAAAATGGACATCATTTAAAAGATGTTATCTTTCTCAAGTAGTGTAAATGTATTTCCCATGTCAACGAGCAGAGTGTTTCATTAATAATGTAATGTGAGATGACTCAGCAAAAACTTTAAAAATGTCGACTTTTTGACGAGGTAATAGTACCATTATGAAATGGGTTTTCTTAACGCTTTAAAATGTACTAAGATATTTTTACCAAGAATCTTTTTTCGAAAATAAACCCAGATATTTGCTTCTATTTTAAGAAACTAAATTTTCCGGATAGTTCCTATTTGTTCAATTTTTTTGTTTTTGTTTTGTTTTGTCTATGATTGAGCTTTGCCTAATATAGCACTAAGTTAAACAGAAGTCAGCATGAGAAAACAGAGTGTTTAGTCAGTTTTTGATTGTGAGGAAACCCTGTCTATCGACCTTGAAATATTGAGCTTTTAATTGAACTCTCTGACACGGATATCACCGAAGAATTGGGAAGGGCCGATTTCCGACTTCCCCCAACTCCCTCTAATCCCATAGTCGCCTATACATGAAACCTGCTAAAAGAATAGTGGTACAATATCTGAAGATCACTTGAGGTGTACAACTGACAGTCACTATGCAGTGCTGATTCAAATTAACGAGATATTTCACGAAACTTATTTTTAGTTGAATAACAATTCAAGACAATTCATTGATAGTGATTAAATCAAATTTCTAGCACACTATTAAAAACTCTTGCTGATTATAAAAGGTTTCAGAGTATTACACTTTGAGACCTTTTCTTATGTTCAAGTGACTGTCATCTTCTTATTGCACAGTTTACGTAGTTCTCTGGCAAGATCTTGTTATATATTAATGTTCTCCCTCACCTTCAGTCTCTCTCGGAAAAGTGAGATTGTATAACATTCCTAGACTACTTTGTGCTATGAGTGAAATATTCAACGGAAATGCATGTGCAGCTAACGCTCATTGGTTACCTAACCTACTCAGTTAGTCTGGCAAGAGGCTTCATACGATCTGCGTTTACGAGTTTTTCTAACGTCATACTGGAACGGTTTTGCAATCCTTACGATGACTGATAAATTCGAGCAAAGGTGTGTATGCGTGTAATTTTGTGTGAAGATCGGAGAATCTTTTATCGAGTCCTACCAAACTCTTCATCATGTTAGTATCGCTTTACACACAGACACAAACACATACACGCACACATTATATATATATATATATATATATATATATATATATATATATATATATATATATATATATATGTATATATATATATATATATATATATAGTAGAGGTAATATATCCATTGGTATATAATCCAAGTGGATCCTAGTAATATCAAATATTAAAATTCATCCACAAGAAGAGTTCAATGTATTTATTATAACAGAGCCAATAAACAGTATTACACAACAAAATCTAAAATTACGTCATATATGTATATATATATATAAGCATATATATATACATATATATATACATATATATACATATACATATATATACATATACATATATACATATATATACATATACATACATATATATACATATATATATATATATATACATATACACCAATACATATATATACACACACACAAATATATATATACATATATATATACATATATATATATA
>OZ010590.1:18392185-18394685 GCA_963932145.1 Acanthosepion lycidas | reverse complement strand
TACCAAGCACCACCCCACCCAGACAAGGCAGCTAAGGCCCTGATTAGATAATAGAAAACTTCCACAGGCAGATCTTGGAGGACATAAGTTACCTTCTCTGGTTGACCAGGGAGCAGAGGTATTTTGTATTTGTATCTCGTTAGTAGGAGAATAAAGTAGTTCAGAATTACTACGACGATTGTCGTTGTGGTTATTTTACAAGAATTATTTTTCAAATCATTAAAAATAAAAATATACAAAGAAAGTCCATTCGACACGTTCTGTAAAAAAATGACGGCTATATTTAGGTAAGTTTGCAATTGCATTGGTTATATTTACTGCATGGGTAATATGGGATTTTTATGGATATAATTAACTCTAATAGCCCATGTCAGAAACTATTCTGTTTTTTTAAATCATTAAAATTTAAAATATCCCCCAAATGAAATTAATACGAGCCGTACTGTCAAAAGAATTTCACTGGTTATATTTACTGAGTAATCTAGAATTATTGTCTATAGAATTCTTCTTCTATGATGCCGTGTCCCTTCTGGGCATTGACGATCACGGTTCTCCACAATTTCCTGGCCCTTGTAACATTTAGTAAATTTTGTCTTTTTGCCAGCTTTCCTAAAATCTGTTCTGTCATCCATTTGGGCAAATGACTGAAACCGAACCGCGAGATCAGGACCAATAATATTGCTGCCTTCAATATGTCCTATGAGTATCAGATTTTCCAAACCCTCTTTCCTCAGCATTTGCTTTGAAATTTCAACCGTCTCTTTCTGATATTAAGTAAAGTGAAACCTCGGTTCTCGAACATCTCATATGTCGAAAAAATCGGTTTTCTAACAGAATATTTGAGATAAAATTGCCTCGGTTACCAAACAAAATTTCGGTTCTCGAAATAACATTGCCGAGCCGAGTTAAACCGAACGGAATCATTTCTTATTCGACAGCCGTGTTGTATAACAATCGTGTGTTGTGCTGTGCTTTTCTTTTCTAATTTTATTCGACTGTGTCTTTTTTTCTCTTTATTAGTCCTTAGCCATGGCTCCAAAGAAAGTTAGGAGTGATACTGGTAAAGAAAAAAGAAAAGTTAAGAGAAAAAACAATTGTTAATGATATTGTCTTTTCCTACTCAGTTTCCTATGGCAAAATCAACGATCTAAACTATTCTTATAAATAAAGAGATGATCATGTCTTTCCTTTCCCTTTTCCAAACAATAACCTCTCTTTCCTTCCCCTCTCCACTTACACCATCAACTCTCCTAATTACAGGTACAGTAAAATTGAAGTGTTCGTCTATATTTTATCGGTTTAGTACTGGGTTTATCTTTTTCCTTAGATTTAATGATTTTCATTAGTTTTATGTTTTATATGATTTTCATTAGTTTTGCGTATAAACTTGTGCACAAAGTACTGTTGTTAAAGTTTAAATAAGCAATCATCGTGGGACCTGGAACGGATTAATTCATTTTTACATTGATTCCTATTGGAAAAATAGTTTCGGTTTACGAACATTTCGGGTTACAAACGGACTTCAGGAATTAATTAAATTCATGAACCGAAGTTCCATTGTATGTACGTTTTGTTTCCATTTTCTATAAAACTTCATCATTGTTCACACGTTCAAAGCATGCTATTCACAGCATCCTTCTGTAGAGCCACATTTCTATCGCCTCAAATTTCTTCTTCATCTGTGCGGAGATGAGCCACCATTCACTGCCATATAAGGAGGGTTGATATTGCATAACACTTCCGTATTATTTTCTTTGTTTCTAACGAATCATTAAATGTAAAAATATATCCGCTAACACGACTCGTACAGTCAAAATTAATGACAATACAGACAAACCTGTCATCTACGCCCCGTCCCCATCAACAGACTTCGGATGCAACAGACAAAATCTGCAGACAAAAATCTAAAAAAAAAAAATCTGCAGGAAAAAAACTTCCAAATCGTCAGCGATGTATTTAAAAATGTGCGGGCTTATCAGAACGAATTGTATTAGTTCTAAAAGTGACCGTTTGGCGTCAGTGGCGACATTTTCAATTGTAAACAAAGATGGGTGTACAGTATATAAAGTACGATATATTAGCGCGTGCGTGAGAAAGAAACTGCGACAAATCTATTATTTTTGTTGTTTTGATTAATATATCTACATTATGTATATATTCATTTATGCCATATATACATGTTTATAGTATTTACATGATGATCATAACTACTGGTAGTTACTATAGTGGTTTTATAGCTCAAAAATTATCCTTTCCTATCTACGGACAATCGGTTTTAACGGACTACTCATCACAAATATTAGTCTGTTGATGAAAAGTTTGTCTGTATTAAAGAAATGTACCTTAAAATATGTGCCGGAAAAATCTGTCATCAGAAGAGTAAATCAATTTTCCGCTGGATTTTTAGTTGATAGGAGTTATCACAACTTGTATTAAGTTACAGCTTAATAGTTGATAAGTCATTAATAGATTCCTAAGCTCCATGTCAAAGTACATATAT
>OZ010590.1:18382185-18387185 GCA_963932145.1 Acanthosepion lycidas | reverse complement strand
TTAATAATAGGCAGAGAAGAAAACGTTTCTCAAAATCTAAACTATACACACGTGTATACTTAGGTGTGTTATGTACACACATTTATATATACATAAGTACTTACAGTCACACGGTACATATTTATGGTATAGGATGCGGCAGAAATATATCCAACATTTCAATCTGTCATCTGTGTGGCTCTAGGGAATTTATGCAAGTGGCAATGGTGTTTTCATCTAGCTAATATCTTAACATTTTTATTTTCAGATATCATCAGTGACCACCATGAGTTGAACCGATGCACATATTGCGTTTTCTGTTAAACTTCTTTTTTTTTAGACTAGTAAATCTGTAATTGCAACACAGAGCTTTTCGTGTTTATTTCAGGTTCCGTCGGAATGATACTGTTCCGAGTAGAAAATAGATAGTGTTATTATAAAAAATATTTTTTATTTGTATACATTTTCAGTGCCATAAATTCGGCGCTTAAAAGAAAGACCTCGAAACGCTCGAAGCTTCCAGGTAATGAAAAACTTTAGAAATCGTCTACAACAATGTTTGGCGAATAGAGACCACTATTTGGATGGTTTCATTTTAAAAACCAAATTAACACAAACTCTAACCCTTTGTTTAAACATTTGTGTAACACCTATCCTGACTTCACTCTAAAAGACCGGCCGTTGGTCCTGTTCTGGTCCAGTATTACAGGTTCAATCAAAGTCTCCGGTTCACAATGTCGATTTGATTCCACTTTCCAGCCACGTTGGGATTTTTTGATCCAGCAGAGCATTTAACAAATCGTAGATCCCGGAAAATTCAGCTGGTCTACCTGTAAGTTCGTTGGAGGGAGAATCGGGCCAAGCAAAAAAAAATCAAATATGTACAAGTCGATTCGTGTCCAGATAAAAATTTATGTATATGTATATAAGGAAGAAATTGGTACAAAAAAGAATAATGCTTCTTTTGCAAACAAGTAGTGTATATGAAATAAAGTCTAAAAAAAAACAAATATTGCAAATAATTCTGAAAGGAGAAAAGTAGTTTTTGGGTTCACCCTTTTTGCTCTTGGTAGTTGCCATAATTATTTCTCTATCAGGATATAAGGGAGTTCACTGACAGTATTGCGCCAATATTGCAGATAAATGTAGTTCACTTCCTCCCTTATTACAGCGGCAAGCGGACGCTTTCACTCTCACTGCTTATCGCTTTCTCTCTGGTCGACTTCGACTCAGACTCGATTGACTCGACTCGACTAATTGTCTTCGCACAAACACGCGCTTAAGTTAACGCGGTGGTATCGACCAAAAAACCGGGGTGTTGGTAACTTATAATACAACTTGATTACTGACCTCTCCCTCTTCATGATTAAATGAACGGTCTCTCTTCTCAATTGGTATCCCATAGTCCATATAAACACAATTTTTTTTTACATTTTCTATTCATAATTCTGTCGAAGCACAGATTCTCTGAACACAAACTTCACCCAGATTATTTTTCCCATATATAAACAAAATTCTACATTTCTATAGTTATTGATATTTCAAGGGTTACCATCGCTCTCTGGCACATTTGCAATTGCAGATATCGTGGTCTTTTTTGTCAACATTTAAAAGGTGGTAGGCATTTCTGTAGCACATTTTATTTGTCTATTTCTGCTGTGTGATCATGCCTGTGTGATTTACGTTAGAAATTAATTAAGAAAAGTTAATTTAAACCAGAAATCAGGAACAAGAAAGTTAATTCTGGAAAATATTTAACATTATAAGATTAACTTAGTCAGACAAAGGAATGCAATGGGATACTGCGTTTGAATTGCCAATTTCGGCTACCGCGAACTACCATCAAACTTGACGAACGAAAGTCCTCTCGGAGAAGCATCGTACCTCGAAAGATTGCTGGGCTTCAAACTCACACTTGATCTCAAGTGGAACTCGTAAATACGATCTATTGCTAAGGATGCAAGTAAAATGTTTGGCTCCCTGTACAACTGAAGTAATTACTTGACCCCTCCTGCTATCCTCTGCCTTTACAAGATCCAGATCAAGCCAAAAATGGAGTAACGTTATCATATTTGGGCGGGAGCTGCCCAGACCGCACTCTCCAGCCTTTATAGAGTTCAAAAGCGTCTTCGAGTTCTTGTGGGTGACGAACTATTCTCCACCTTTCAATCTCTCTCCTACAGGCAGGATGTGGCAAGTCTGTCTCTGCTGTATCGCTACTTCCACGAAAAGTGCTCAGACGAACTACATTTCATGGTCTGGCCGCGGCAAACATTCACAGCAAGAACACGCCGTGCCATTTACATAGTAGCAAATCACCCACATTCCCTCCATATTCCATTAGTGAGAAGTAAGTTCCACTCAAGCAGCTTCTTCTCGCGATCCCCTGTCCTGTGGAACCGACACCTAACAGGATGTTTCCCCGATCACTACAATTTTAACCTGTTCAAGGCTGGGGTAAATCGTTGTCTCTCACTCCTATATACACAAACGGCCTCCAAACATAACTGTCTACCTCAAGTAGCCCCTAACCCTTGTAAGGGTGAACCGCGCTGTAAAAAAAAGTAGAGAATTGGTTACATACATAAGTTCAACGCTACTAAATTTAGAATTGAATTCTTCTCATCAGTAGTCAAATTAAATCATCGCCTCGCCCTTGTGGGTGACGAATTACTTTCCATCCTACAATCCCTTTCCCACAGACGAAAAGTCACAAGCCTCTCGCTGCTCTGTCGCTATTTCTATGAAAAGTGTACATTTTGTAGTGCCATCGGTTCTAACCTTCACGGCTAAAACCCACGATGCCACGCCCATTGTAGCGAACTACCCTCATTCTCTTCGTATTCGTATTTGGTGAGATGAAAGTTCCACTCGAGCAGCTTTTTCCCACGAACCGCTGTACAGTGGAACCGACTCCCAAGTGGATGCTTCCACAATCACTACAATCTTAAACTGAGGCTTAACCGTTATCTTCCCCATATATTTACATAAACTGTACTTCATACTCTCTAACCCTCTATCTTGAGTGTCTCTCGGGCCTTGTGCAGGATGGATATCATAGTAAAAAAAATGTAACAAAGAAGTCTGCATTTCAAACACAACGTTCTCGCTCGGACATGAAAACAAAACATTTAATAAAGTGATATTCTAAGCGTAGCTTAGATGTGGCACAAGGCCGAAAGTATGGAGCACCCAGTGAAGCTTAGGAACCGCTGCTTTGTGGAACTGACTCCCAAGAGGATGCTTCTCTAACACTTGAATCTTAACCTGTTCAAGTCAGTGGTCAACTGTTATCTTCCACATATATCCCCATAAAGTGTGTTTCTTTGTAACTCTCTACCTCGAGTAGAACTTTGTAAAGGTTGAAAAATATTGTGAAAGAATTAGTTTATTTTAATAGCAAACCGAAAAGTTGCAAGTAGAGATATTTAATATTTAGCAGTGTTTGGTAAGCGTGTAAGCAGCACAAGTCTTTTGTCTTAAAATTCTATATTACTCGACCAACACGGAACGTTGTGTTCTTGCAACGTTGGACATTTGATGCATTTTGGTTGGCAGAAATGTGATGTTATGGTGACGCCACTGCAACATTACAATCAACTATTTTCCTAACTCCAAAATTCAGCTCTAATCCTTAACAACGTGATATGGCTTACGGCCATATCACGTTGAAACACCGGTTATCGTATGATCACCAAAGTTAAACAATGTCAAGCCTGATCGGTACTCAAATGGGTAACCGATTGAGAATAACAGGTTCTGTAAGCTTGGATCTAATGGTGATGCAATGGATAATAGCTCGGAATTATTCATCAGAGATTCCAATTTCAATTCCAGGTTTCTTATATTCATTTACGCGCAGATACCCTTATCTCAAAAAAAAAAAATTCTTACAATCAAAAATTATTTTCTAGTTTTAAATAACCTGCAAATGTTTGATAAGCAATAAAAACAAATCACTTTTGAGTCGACCTTGTTGTGATTACTACGGTTTACATTTAGTTTCCTGAAGAGTTTGTGAAAGTAGAGATATTTTATTAGATTGGTGCAAAAATAATGTCGTTTTCTCACATAGTAACATATGTGAGAAACCGACATTATTTTTGCACCAACCTAATAAACATAGATTTATTTGTAGTTATTGAAGTTGTTTCCAATATGAAAAAAAAAAATGTCTTTTTGAAGAAAGTTGAACAATAAAAGCTTGGAATGTCAAAATTCGTAGTGTTGGGATTTGATACAATAACATAAAATATTATTGCGGGGCTGCGCGTTATTCGGCCGTTTGGAATAATCAAACGATCTTCATTGAAAGAATAAAATTCAGTAGAAAAGACAACGTGGTTTTAACAAATGAACATTAATTTCATCAGTGTAACCCGGATATAAGAGACCCGGATATAAGAGAACAATGGATGTAAGAGATTTTCTCTTGTCCCAAATTAGGGCCTGTGTTAATGTATATAAATTAGACCAAACCCGGATATAAGAGAAACCCGAATATAAGAAACTTCTTCTATTGTCCCGACAACTCTCTTATATCCGGGTTACACTGTAACGATAAGAATACAAGCAATTGGTCATAGATTGGAAAATAAACTGTTTTTGTTTGGGTTAATAAAATTCTGAAATAAAATATAAATTCTCTTTGTGTACGTTTGTGAGAAACAATGAAATGTTGTAATATGAGTGTTTATGTGAAAAGGTCAATACATATGCGCGTGGTTCATAGTAAAGAGGATACAAGAGATAGAATTTGTTTCTTAGTGTGGACGGTGTTGCTGTAGTCTGAAGCGGTCTCTTTGAAGTTTGTCAGCGCTGTCGTTTTTAGCCTGAGGGCGTGGTGTTCACAAACGAGAGTGGCTGATGACAGCTGTATGTATCCTGCTTGGGGCCGGATTTCGTGTTTTGTACACTTTCTCGTAAGAAAATCGGCCCATCCCCCACTTCCTACACGACAATAAATTTACATCTTTCTTTCCCCAACTCTCTATATATGACTTGTTGATATCTTTCTTTCT
>OZ010590.1:18129685-18377185 GCA_963932145.1 Acanthosepion lycidas | reverse complement strand
TATAAGTGTGCTGGATTGCTAGGGGATATCCATCCTTTTATTTGGTAGTGAATCCAGGATAGTCTCTTGATGGACGATGAGACAGCTGGAGGAAACAGAACTTTGATTCTACAGAAGAATATTGACCATTCAATGGAAGAGGAATGTAAACAATGTGCAAGTTAATTGGAGAAAACTGGAAGCAACAGAAATGTAGTTCTACAGAAGGATACTGAGAATTTCATACGAGTAAGTCTTAAAGGAAATGGCAATAAAAAGAACACACGCTCAGAATCAGGAAGAGTCAGCTGAAATTCCTTGGAAGAATGAGGAAGGAAGAAGGTTTAGAAAACTTAAAACTCACATGCCATATTGTAGGCCAGAGAGATAGGAGAAAGCAGCGAGCGACCTACCCGACTTGACTGTGTGAATGAATAGCATAATGTGGAGCGGGAGCCTTAGCAAAGGAGCAAAAACTGATAAGGATACAAGAGATAGGAAATTGTGGAGAGCCATAATCACATATGTCACATAGAAGAATAAAAGGTACCTCGTTTAACTCCATAATACTATAATATTCAATGTAAATATTTAGTGGGTCTTATATGCCATTAACTACGGTATATTAATTAAGACGATTGATCCAAACTGAATTTCATTGGAACACATACACTCTAGAGATAAATGCGAACAGCATTTTAAAACTGGATCAATTACAATTTAATAATATGAGATAGATGTATAAACGCAGTTTAAATAAAAATTAACATCACTAAAAATGAAAATATGATACCCACAGGACTGATTGAACGTAAGAGGCCAGAGGAGAGCAACGCACAATCTACCTGGCGAGTTTGAGCAAATGGATGGCGGAGCAAGGTTTGGGAGAGATGGCAAAAAGACAAAAGTTATTAAGAACTACAAAGGACAGGAAATTGTGGAGAGCCATGATCACCAAAGTCCTGAATTGACATGGTCCAAAGAAGAAGAAGAAGAAGAAAAAACAAAAACAAAAAAAACAGCGTAGCTAACAAGATAGGGGAAGATAGGTACAGTTTTTTATGACTAATATAGGTACAATTTTTTTAGGGGAATATAAGTACATTTTGAGCTTTTAAATGCTAATTTATTTCGTCCAATATATTACAAGATTTTACTAGTATGCAAAATGTATATAGGCTGTAGTGAGTGCATACTAGTTCCAATCTAAAACATATAAATACAGTGTAACCCGGATATAAGAGAGTTGTCGGGACCGGAGAAGTAGTCTCTTATATCCAGTTTCTCTTATATCCGGGTTTGGTCTAATTTATATACATTAACACAGGCTCTAATTTGGGACCAGAGAAAATATCTCTTATATCCGGGTCTCTTATATCCGGGTTACACTGTACATTAAATTTAATAAACATTTAAAATTACAAAAAAGTTAATTTCTGGCTTTGTTTGATCGAGAGTTTATGGAGATGTGGAATAAGACAAAAATATATCCTGTTATTATTTCGTATATATATATATATATATATATACGTATATTTCGTATACATATATACGTGTGTGGATTTTAATTTGGAAGTGAAAACTCACAACTAATTTTGCTTTAATGTTTTCTCAAGTCGGTTCTCTATGTCGGGCGAAACAATTTTTCTTTCCAGAATCTATCTTACATATCTATAATTCTGCCAATCGTCCATGCTTAGAATATTGCTGTTCTTAATTCTTCCACACGCTGTAACCCCCTTGCGTCTTAGTGGCTTTACTACCTTGTTTGAGGTGATTCCGATTAAAAAAAAATATAAATAATTTAAACCGATATCCTTCTGAAGTCATTTTAAATTGGCACCTTTCTTTCATATATTATTCTTAAATTTCATATTTTTTTTATTTCAGATAAAAACATTTAAATTGTTTAATATATTTCAGTTAAATTTTCACTTTCCAAAATCATAATTACAGTTTAGATACATGGTGAGAAGGATATCAGTTTAAGCTGATGCCAAAAGGATATAGATTAAAATATTCCTATATTTCTCCAATCGGGTCCGTTTCATTATCTTACATGCAAATATCTTGGGAAAAGTATGAAATCCATACCTCCACCCCAGCTATTGGTTGAACAGTATCTGGAAAATCCTTGTTATTTTTTTATTTTTTTTTAAAGGTTAATTATTCCTACAACCCAAAATGTTTCGGCTTTAAATAACCCACAAAGGGTTGATAAACCGTAAAAAGTAAAATCACTAACTACATTTCGCAGTAAAAGAGAAGCGGACTTATATGGCCACAACGCAACCAGTAACAATCGATTCAACGATCCAACTACCAAAATATAGGCTATGAATAGATACTTGCCAACTCAAGGAGCCCATACAGCTGAGGTTTCGGGTGCTGCAACCCTCTCCCCAAGAGAATTTTGAAATTTGACCAATTACAAGGGAATTTTGAGGCCATTTGAAATGAGTATGAGAGCATATTCTAAGGCCAACATCAATTACTTCAATCCACTTAATCCATTTATCACTAAAATGGCGTTATTTTTATAACAGACACTTAAAAAAAATCGACTTTCTTGAAATTAAAAAAAGTTGCCTCAGGGGCTCCTCTGGGATTAGGGAACCCGAAACTTAAGCTTCAATAGTTTTATAGTAGATACGCCACTTCATTAAGGGCTTATTTTACCGCACGAAGCCGCTTTACCCTGTGATATATGAAAATGTATATAGATACGAAATCCATGTCCGAAATATATATTCGATAATGTATGAATATTAATTAATGTATGAATATTAATTAATGTATGAATATTAATTATCATTTGATAATGTCAAAGTAGTGTAGATTTTTATTTTACTTTTTTTTTTACAAACGAATTTGAAAAAAACTATTTTTAACAAAAAGATTTGAATCTTTTATGCTAAATCTTTTGCTCTGTGCTTAGAGAAAAAAAAACCTAAATGCAAAACAAATGAGGAACATGTGAAAAGGAAAGATTTTTTACTATAATTCTTTTCTTTCTTTGACAGATTATAGTATTTCGTAGGTATATAATTGTAATATTATTAGGTTGGTGCAAAAATAATGTCGTTTTATGACATATGTTACTATGTGAGAAAACGACATTATTTTTGCACCAACCTAATAGTTATCAAATCTGAACGTTAGCACTTAACGATAGCATTTTCTCGAAATTATTTATCTTTATCTATCTATTTCTAATAGTGTTGGAGAATTAGGTGAGCCGAAAGCGATACCATTGATTTGTATGTTTAAGTGACCACTATATCAATAAGTCTTTAACTATATATATAATTTCTTATTACTATAAACGTTATTTTAGTGGGTATGCATGTTTGAGTTGCTGTCTCGTTTTTTTTAAATTTTCTTAAACAGTAAAATTAATAACAATTAATTGAGGACTACTTAGAATATATATACACACACACATATATATATATATATGGCATTATATATATATGGAATTATAAATATATATATATATATATATATATATATGTGTGTGTGTGTGTGTGACATTATATATATATATATATATATATATATTATATATATATATATATGATAAAACATAATTTTTAAGATATGCTCTATTTATGGGTTAAAGTGGTCAGTATCAGGGATAGAGTGTATTCAAATATAAAAGTGTTTACTTCAATGTCCACTCGTATATATATATATATATATATATATATATATATATATATATATATATATATATTGGCATCAGAAACAATATTTCAAATTAATACTACATATGCGCGCGCGTGTGTGTTAATTCGACGTGGTGTAATGGTTAGTAAGTCTGCCTCGATAGATCAATTAGGACGGAATAGTGAGTTTAAATACTAAAGGATGTTCCATACTTGCAGCCTTGTGCCACATCTTAGCTACGCTTAGTAAATCGATATATATATATATATATATATATATATATATATATATATATATATATATATATGTAAGCAAACTAAGATCTTCCTTCCAGGTTCCAATAAATAGTAAATCGTAATTGGCAAGCTATCAGTTCGGACCTGCTAGATATTATTACATAACTATTTTTATAACTGGGGTTGCGCCGTGGCTCATATAGAAATAAGTTCATCCCTTAATTAATACCTGTTTTACGTTTTGCAAGCGATTTTACTTAAATGTAGCCCAGCGATTTAGTGTTTTTACTGTTTTAGTGTTACTGTTTTCCTTTATTAAAAATTCCCTTTTCTTTGACGAATGGTTTAAATATAAAAAAAAAATATTTAAAAAAATGAATGTAAGAAAAAAATCCTCATTTCAATTTTTCCCTCGATACATGATTATTATTATATTATTCGTTTTTTAATTTGTCGTACATCATCGTCCATGTGGGCTTTGTTGATCAACAAAGGAAAAAAGACGTCACTTTTTTTAAAGAAAATTTTTAACGTAATAGTTGATTTTTCATTGTCGTCAGGAATGTCGTAGTACTTTCCGCACCCCTCCTAATTGACAAGTTTTAATTTATTAACCTCTTTAAGGTAGATTATATTGTAATGAATGCCAGTTAGCAAATGAATGCTGTGATGACGGCTTCAAAACCTGGACGATAACACTGCGTAGGCTCACACTGTGCGCCTGTTACTTCATTAACAATTGTAATTTAGACTGTCATTTTAAGGTAACAAAACCATTTGCACTAAAAATTTAGACCTGACCCATTTATTTTAGTGAAAAACTAATTATTCACTAACTATGCTGGTAAACGTGTCACGACAAAGGTTTGAATCGCAACGAACACCATTTTACGGCTACTATATCCAGCTAGTATTGTCAATGTATAGTAGTACAATTATTACACCAATAATAATGACCTGAAATACGTTTGCAACCCTAAGAAAATTTTATCTCTATCTCGAATTCTGCAGCAGTATTTGTGAAAATAAACTTAAATGGTCTTATTATTAAAAGTAGATTTATCTAAACCGCTATATAATCACATTATTCAAAGTTAAAATAATCATTAGAGATATTCAGATAATTTATATAAGATAAATTTTATTTATGTATGTATCAATATCAGATTAAAGTATTTGTAAATAAGTAATTATATCTTAAACTTCTGTTCGCGTTTTTTTAATCTGTGTTTCAATGGTACAGAAAATTAACGATGGGTACCGTAAGTGTCGTCTGATATTAAATTTTGCGTGGGCGGATATCGCTATGACAATACTTTTCAATTGAATAAAGTTAATAAGAGTTAAGAAAAAATGTTTTGAAAAATTTATCGTATATTCTTAGGAAAAAAAAATTGAAATAGGAATTCCAGATGTTAAAATATAAATAATCTTTCTACGTAACGCGCAGACAAATTACAAACTGATTTCAGAATTTCAAAAAATAACTGATTTCCTATGATAGACAATTTATTACAATTTTTTAGCAAAATAGTTTGTTTTTTTTTTTTTTTTTTTTTCAGTGATAGACTAAAAATAAACGGTTTTCTTCTTACTTAAATAGATAAATTGAGTTCAACTAAGTTTATAAAAATACTAATTTACAATCATACGTCGGTGAATGTTACTCTACTAGAGTCAGAGGTCGGAATTCGAATCATCAAAATTCTGAAATGCTGCTTTACAAAGACAGAGTTTCCCTACTTGAAAATCTGGTTTTGTACTATATACCAAGTTTAATAATTACCAACAGACTAAAAATAAGAACTTATTTCAGATACAAAAGTAACGCCTTTGTAAATTTTAATGGGTAAAGACCGATTTCCCTTCTTCATTGTAAAAATTACTCGTATCGCGACTTTATTTGGTTTCCACACAGAAAAAAAAGAAAGAAACACGGGCTGCATGAGTTTTTGTCAACGTAACCAATCGATTGAGACTTAAACACAAGTTTACTTACTCGTAGACTCAAAAAATGACGAAAAATTTAAGCAATTTATAAATTGCATTTTGTTTTGTAAGAATAAGATATGAAAAAACAATCTCTTGCATTTTGCTGTTTATTCAATATTCCTTGGTTGTTAGACTCTAAAGAAGTAGCTACAGTGTAACCCAGATATAAGAGAGTTGTCGGGACCGGATACAAAGTCTCTTATATCCTGGTTTCTCTTATATCCGGGTTTGGTCTATTTTGTTTAGGTAAGTATGGCTCTAATTTGGGACCAGAGACAATCTCTCTTATATCTGGGTTTCTCTTAAATCCGGGTCTCTTATATCCTGGTTACACTGTATAACTTTCTATTCAACAATGTGTATTATTTTTACATCACCGGAAGTATAATGAGGAGAATTTATGACGTAAAAGTGAGTGTATATGTGTTTTATACACACACGCACATACACACACAAAGCGTTTTATGTATGTTGACTAGTATATAACTTAACTCTAGTATTACTGTTACTTTACAATGTCAGATTCCATCAACGCAGAGCAATTCAATAAGCAATTCAAATTTGCCTCCCTTGATTATAACTTTCTTTTGAAAACTGACGACAATAAAGGAATAATTCCGTTTTTTTTTTTTTCTATATCATTAGAAAAAGTATTAAAATACTATCTTAAAAAGGCTGACCCGAGACAGGAGGAATTAAAAGCGTCGTATTTGCAGATTGTCTCATAAATTAGTAAAGAGATGTTTTGTTGTGATGGTAACATGAGATATGTTCGGTTCGAGTGGCGTCGAGTAATGCCACCTGTTGTCACAACAACGAAATATATTACATTGTTTTATATATATATATATAATAAAAAAAGGCTTAAACACTAATATTCCATGGTCATAATTTATTCCATTGGAATCGTAAATACGATCCAATTCATCAGACCTACAAATTCAAAAAGAAAACTGAAAAAAACTACTCCGGAAATAAAAATAGAATTTAGAGAGAGTGTAAGTATGAGAGTGTCGGACGAATGTTAGTTCTAAAGAGAGGGGTAATATACGAGTGAATTTAACAGAGAGGGTTTTTTTTAAACTAGGTGTGAGTGGAAGGGGGAAAATGATTGTTGTCGGATGTCTAATACATTAAAGATACATTTCGTGGTGACATACACACACCATGGCCGATCTAATGTTAAAGACCAGAATAAGAAGGAGGGAAAGGTAAGGAAAGAAGTGGTGGGGGAGAAAGAATGGGGCGAGTGAAATTAAAATTGAAAGGGACGCTGTGTAATTGAGAAAATTTGACAAAAATAATATCGACTACAGGTTACAAATCAAATATAAACATATAAAGAATAAATATGACGATTATCTAATCTAGCGAGGACCTATATTTTTATGTTCAAAACACATGCAAATACACACATACACAATAACTTATACACGTATATACATACACATCACCGTGTACCTACATACACACATACATATACCCATGTACACATATACACATATATCCACATATTCACACAAAAAAAAAATATATATATATGGTGCGATGAGTAACTTTTAATTTTACGCATCCGCCATTTTTTTTTTTTTTTTTTTTTTGATTCTGTCGACAGAACAGTATAGTTGGGTCAGTTGGGCATCGTCTATGAGAAAAACAACACCATGACGCAATTCACTTCGCCAGAAATTTGGAAATAGCATGCTGTACTGATTGGCATTCGCACCGGAATCTCCAATACGAACATTTCAAAGTGTTTGGGTGTCAATGTGAGGACACTACAAAGCATTCGAAAAGAGTTAGATGAGTCTAATGGTGATTACAAAGGTACGGCAGCTCGGAAAATTCACACTGATCGTTCTGATAAGAAAAGAACCCCCGAATTTGTTGACGAGGGCCTCAGACACAACACGGAGATCTACATCAATTGCATTGAGGAGGTAGTGCTGCCCTGGGTCAAGACGGTGGTTACTAGAAGACTATATGTCTGACAACAGGACTCTGTCCCATGCCACATAAGCAGGGGGAACGATGTCATGGCTGTCAGACAATTTCTGCGACCACATCACCCCACTTACATCTGGCTGCCTAACTTCCCAGACTGCAACCGCCTTGATTATTTAGGTGTGGGACACAGTTGAGGGACCATAATAAGTTGAAGGCAAGGATTATGGTAGTATTCACCAACATAAACAAGAAGACCGTTAAGAAGAGATGCAGGAAATTCTGAAGTCGTCTGGAGGCCGTGGTTGAAGCCAATGGCAATTTGATTGAATAAATATACTTTTTAGTATTTCAAGATATATTTGTGTTATTTTCTTAAATATATCTGTTAAACTGAGATGTTAGTGTTATTTTCATTTTTGCATTATTTAGACGAGAATTTATCCATCGCACTATATATATATATATATATATATATATATATATATATATATATATATATATATATATATATATATGCAAATATATAGAAAAATAGGAAAGAACCGTTAGGTTAATAATCCAAAGTTCTTTAGTATTTTTGTTTTTATTTTTTTTAAGTGCTGAATACATAAAGTAGAGCCTATATATATAATTATTTTTTAAAAATATGATTACATTGCTACATAAGAGTTCTCATGTTTCAAAAGCAGAAGTTAAAAACCTGCTCTGTTTCATCCTCAAGATAATTTTGGAATAACTAATCTTGAAATTTACGGAGCTTTATAAGCATATACATTCGTAAATTTCAAGATTAGTTATTCAAAAATTTGCTTGAGGATGAAATAGAGGCGATTTTTAGCTTCTGCATTTGAAACATGAGAACTGTTATGTAGCGATGTAATCATATTTTTTTAAAATAATTATAATATATATATATATATTATTTTTATATTTCCTTCTATCATACTTAATATTGAGGAAGGAGGGGGTAAGGATCACAACCTATATTAACCTATTTACTCAATCAAATCAACGAAATTGATATGTTGAAAGGGAAGGAGAGAAAAGAGAAAAAGAAAAAAGGGGGAAGTAAAGAGAAAGGAGATGTATTTAGGGTTTATACATATACCGAGGGAGAAAGAGATGGTGATATATATATATATATATATATATATATATATATATATATATATATATATATACATATATATATATATATATATATAGAGAGAGAGAGAGATGTAGACAGTGTGGTCATACAAATCAACACTGCATGGTGACTGTCAGCATTACGCTTCAATGCGATCTCTAGACCCAGATTGAAGCGGGAAACGGATATTCACTAAACAGTGTTGATTCATATGTCTACACTGTCTATACCTATAAACGCTCTATCTCAGATATTGTACTGAACACATTTCCTCTATAAATATAAACATGTTTGCAAAAAAAAAGAGAAGGAAAAGAAGGAACAATTATATTAAATTTCAAATTTATATTAAAAGTAACATTTCATAACAGAAACTAGTTTACATATAATCTTAATGGTAATATTAGCCGTTTCCTTATAAGGAAACATTTGGTATTCATTGACCGAGAAGCCAGTAATACCGTTGGTTGAAATTTCTAAAATCTTTCTTATAAAACATTTTTCAGGGAAATAGGTTTCTAAATTTGGCTGTTACTGTTCTTTCCAATATTAACGACCGTTTCCTTACAAAACTTTTATTTCAATTGGTGTAGAATGCCAACATTTTGATGACGTCATTATTTTCCCTTCGGGTTACATGTGCTATTCCTTTCAGTTGTTGCTGCTGTTGGTAGTCTTCAAGTGGTATGGTTTCTGTTATTTGGCACAGTTCTTTGTTTGTGATTGCCAGACCCCAATGTTAGAAAAGGATGGTCGTGACGAAGACGGAACATGTTTCGCTCGTTCAAAGACATTTTAACCATTCATCTTAGAAGGCGGGTTGTATACAACTGACGGTAGATATATTTCTGAATGGGCTTGGGGGTCATCCTTGACATGTAGATGAAAGTCTTGATCTGACGACGCTATTTAAGAACATGACATTGGTTTTCAGGTTGATCTGTCAAAACTTTGATGTTTGTGTTATGTTCCGACAATCCTCGTCGCCAGTTATTTTCTGTGTGACTTCGTTTCAAACATCCTCGTCGGAACTGTTATATTCCGTGCTAAGGGAATAAATACTTAACACCAGGTGGATAATTGAAGAAAGGCTTATTGTACACAACAAGTACAATATGAAATACGGTACAGTTATACACACAGGTCAATCTAGTAGTGAGTGCCACTAATTGGAAGGTCGGACGTGTTTGCGTCTTCTCTCTCTCACTCTTAATATTTAACAGCCCCCTTCCCCTGTAGGGTTGGCCAAAATATTCTTTGTAATTAAAAGAAGTTGAGATCCAAATTCACATTGGAATAGTGAAAGATGCCTTCAAAAACTTAAGCAACATATTAAGAAACAGGAAAATTTCATTAAAAACAAAGAAAAATCTACTGAACTGTTAAGTAATATTGGTCCCTTTATATAGTAGTGAATGCTGGACAATTTCATCACAGATGAAGAAGAGACTTGAAGATACAGAAATGTGATTTTACTGAAGGATGATAAAAATACCATGGACTGAGTATCTGAACAACAACAAAGTTTAAAAAAAAAACAAAAAAAAAAAAACGATGGAAACTAGTAGTCACATACTTTTTTCTACAATGATATTCACCCTGTACAAGAGACACTCAAAATCGAGGGTTACTGTTATATTCTGAGATAAGGGAATAAATACTTAACACCAGGTGGATAATAGAAGAAAGGTTTACTGTACACAAGTACAATATGAAATACGGTTTTAGATCGCCTACAAAACGGTGAAATGTATTTTGTAAGTGCAATTTAAAGCATCAACCAATCAATTTAAAGCATCAACTAATCAATTTAAAGCATCAACTAATCGATATTCTAAAATATTAAACACGTTCTTGTTGCAAGTTTATGTGTATGAAAAAAAAAACTACTTTGTAGACAAGTACATCACATTGGATTTAAGGCTTTAAAATCCCACTACCTGATTTTTATAGGGCACCGGAGGCTTGTGAAGTTTAGTTCCTAGACTCCATATATTCTGCTTCAGTCGAACGAACAGAATCGGTAACATAAAAGCGAATTAACTTGGAAGAATTAACTACTACAACATGAACAGGGGAATGAGAACAGTCAGTTTACCTGAATTGAATAAAGTGTTCGCTTCGAAATTCTCAAATTATCAAAGACGACAATAAATAAATGTAATATATTCGTATCGAAAGTGATTCTTTAAATTGAAGTTACAAAACAGTTTTCATTTTGTGGATGAGACGTCGTTACTCGCCCTTACTCGTCCTTCCATTAAAATAAAAGAAAGCAGAGCCACTATCTATTTAGTCTTTTCCAAGCTGGCATAATAAGCAAGTGGATGATAGAACATGGCATGGGGAGAGTAGCAATGAGACAAAACTTATTCAGAGCTACAAGGGATAGGGGGAAGTGGAGCGCCTACGTCCTGAAGGGACACAGCACATAAAAAGAAAAAGAAAGAGTAGTTTCGCACAAAAAAAACAAAATTATTGACATATAAACTCGATTCATGCTCTTAAATAGCTTCGACATATCCAGATTTTCATATGAATGTGAATGCGTGTATAACTATGGATAAAAAGACAAGAGGAAAAACTATTATTAGCTGACGCGCGTCGTCCTCTGAGCGACTTCATCAAGAGGACGAAACGCGTTGACTAAGGATAATTTTTCTTCTCTTTTTATCCATTTTGTTCCTTTATACATATATTCTGTCTGAAAATAATTTACATTTTTATAACTATATATATATATATATATATATATATATATATATATATATATAATGTAGCTAAATTCCCAGATCAATTATGTGGACAAGACAAATTTGTATAAGGTAACAACTGGGAAAAGCCATAGTTTTTTGACGACTCGTTTCGTCTTCCGAATTTTTCAAGGCAAAAAAGAAATCGAAATGTTTTTGTTGTTATAGTTACATTCAGTTATGTGACATGCGTGATACACACTTAGGCGAACATATATCTTTCGATACATGACTGACAAGGCAGATTTTTTTCCGGCAGTGGTTGCCATTTTTTTCTGCGGTAGATCAGTTGCCATCCAAGCCTATAGAATCCGCTCTATTCTGCCATTCACCCATAGCTGGGGTGTTGGGGAGAAGCAGAAGATTCATACCTTTCCTAAGGGTATTGTAGCACGGAAGTGAATGTAATGAATCCGACTGGAATTCAAACTCGGCTCTCTGATTCCTCAATCCGAGATTTGATCTGGAAATTTAACTACATTGTCGACATGGAAAGAAAAAAACCTATTAGTATAAACGGAAGTTACATTAACTAGAAAAGAAAATTTACATTAATTTATTATGCGCTATAGAAATTTCAATTCTCTTCCTGATGTTAAGTATAAGTGTTCTTTTTTGTTTCCATTTTCTCTAAAACTTCGTCGTTGCTCACACATTCAGTATTCTCAACATCCTTCTGTAGAACCACAATATCTATTGCTGCAAGTCTCTTCTTTATCTGTGAAGAGATTTTCCAGCATTCACTGCCATATAGGAGGAACGATATTCCATAACAGTTCAGTGCTCTTTTCTTTGTAACGTTTTTTTTTTTCTATTTCTTAAGACTTTGCTTAGCTTTTGGAAGGCATATGTCGCGCTCCCAATCCGTCTTTGAATCTATCGACAGGTCGTCGGCGACTAAACTGGTTTCCAGACCTGTTTTTTGTCATGTTCCGACAATCCTCGTCGGAACTGTTATATTCCGTGCTAAGGGAATAAATAAGTAACACCAGGTGGATACTAGAAGAAAGGTTTATTGTACACAAGTACAATATGAAATACGGTACAGTTATACACACAGGTCAATCTAGTAGAGAGTGCCACTAACTGGAAGGTCGTACGTGCTTGCGTCTTCTCACTATTCCTACTACTACTCCTCCTCCTCTCTCTCTCTCTCCTTCTAGTTTCTCATAGACAGTCCACTTTATAGGTACTTACTACCTATAGTGTAATCATTCATGGGGGTGCCGGGTTATTCCATTACATCATTTCGCTTTCTGTCAAGTAACAATCAGTAGGTAACAGAAAAAGTATAAGCCGGTCATTTGAAGTAATTTTTATAACAATTTCTGTATTTAAACGGGATATATTTTATAAGAAATGTAGTGTATATTTTTTTCTCTCTCTCTTTCTCTCTCTATCCTTCTCTTTCTATTCTTCTATAATTCTATCTCAGCTAACGAGAAGGCAATCCACAAATATTAAGAGGAAGAAGAGAAGACTGAACCCGACCGAAAAAAGCCGGATGCTTGCGGAACTAGAGCATACTTATTTATGAGTATATAAATCTACCAAAATAAGACAGGCTGCACGCATAACTTCCGTTATATAAAAAGGAAAAAAAGGAATGCCGGAAAATAAAATAATTTGGACCAATCAAAAAAATAATGCAAATACGTTTTTGATGTTATGTGACGTCCCCCCGGTGTCGCTGCGCCAAATGTGACGTCTGTCTGGCTGCGACCGTTGTGCTATCCTGTCCTGTGACGACCAACTGGCTTGGTATTGGTCGCGGCACCAAATGTGAAGTTCTAACCTTTTGGTGATTCGGATGGGAATCTGGTTAGATTCGGTATCAGCCTTGTCGTTCCCAGATCGCCTCCAACGTCTGGTTACCGAAGTAACTGTTTTGATTTCCAGTCTAGCCTACCCACGTTGTGATTTGATCTTAGGCAGACGAAATCAATCAGTCGCCGGGCCGTAATGCAAGCCGAGTTCGATTAATGGCAACACCGCACAAGTATATGTAAAATAAAATAAAATAATAACTCGAAAAGTTCAAATGTGTTTAAAAAGGATAACAATATTTTATATCTGGTTGCTGAATACAGGACTGCGTCTTTCTCCCAAACCTGCTATATGTATTCGTGACACTTTGTGTTTGTTAGGCGAGTCTTAACATCTTAAGTTGTTTGTTCTTTAAGAAACTGGTTCTTGGTGTATCTTCAGGTGATATTCGTAAAACTTGTTTTAGTAGTATGAATCTAAGTCGTTCTTCAAAAATAAATTGTTCTTGGCTAGAAGTTGAGGTCGTGATGCCTGGAATCTTTCAAGTCAGCTTTCTGCGAGGCGGGTGCAACTCCAACTGCGAACTTCACTTAACTGCCTGTCAACTGGAACTCGAACTGGTACTTAACTCGCTGCGACTCTGCTTATATGGACGCCGACCAAATCCGGGGTGGGCTTGTCAGGGTTTGAAGTTCCTTGATAATTCTAAATCCACAATCCACTTCTTTGTTTTCGGTCAGGAAAATTTATTATTTTTCATTTTTGGAAGTCTTTCGTCTTCCCACCTTCTTCTGTTCTGATATTGGTATCTCACCATATCCTCAGAGGGTGTCAACGAGTTTCCCCTCTCTCTCACAGTGGCATCTCACACCTATACCTCAGGGGGGTGCAACAGGCCTCCCCTCCTTCTTCACATGATTACCTCCGCCTAACGCTCATGCCACCATTCAGCCAATGGGCGCTCAGCGGCGTGGGTGTGGCTAGACTAGCCTCGGTTTAAAAAGTCTTGCTCAAAGAAAAAAAAATTATCTTCCTTTTTCTTTTTTCTTTTTCTTTTCCTTCTCTTTCTTTCCTTCTGCCCGACAACGAACCCTTGGACATTTATCTTAGCCAAATGTCACTTGGACTTTATCACCCGGGGCCTTCGCCAAACAAGTGGGTGGTCAATTGGACGTATTTGCATTCTGTTGCTAATTTACTGTTCTGATAAAATAATTTCGCTATCATAGCCAGCCCTGACAATAAACAGGTGTTTTTCCCCAATGACATGGAGGTGGTTCCACGGACATTTTGGTTTCGGTCAAGCTGATGACCTATTTAATTTTTATCTCTTTAGAATTCTGCGGGAGGTTGCTTGTCCAACTTGAAATGTTCATTATCGTTGTCATAAATTAATTTAAATCCGACACATCCGCGACCCTACTTTCCTCGCTAATGAGAATAAAAACCTTTAGCACTTTTCACTGTTAGAAAGAAGATAACATCGCTTAGTGTCCTTTTCGTGATGGCTTCTTATCACTTAAATTTAATTCTCGCCTTTCTTTTTTCTTCTTTCTTTCTAGCGACGTAAATAGTGTCACAGTTAGCCGAAACCAAGGTTCACGGCAGAGTTTCGGAGCTTGGTCAAAAGAATATAAGCTCAAACCTCGGAGTTTCACTCTCGCCCTGCTCCTCCCTTTTTTCTCTCCCCTCCTCTTTCGAATCTTTCTTTCCTATTCTTATTATCTCCTACTTTGATCGCGACTGTTAGGGAGACTAGTGATGTGTGACATATGTAGTTAAAAGGTCATCTGATATTTTCTGCCCTTCTTAGGGCCGAGAAAAACACAGTAAGTTGATACTAGCCTATTTCTAAAATGACAACTCCCACTAGTGACCTTGTGGGTAAAACGTTCCCATGCTGACCATGGTCGATTTGTCAGATTTCAAATGATGTTAGCGGACTGGAGGGGTCGACCCCAGCGTGCAGCACCTTTAGAATGCGCCTGAAAACCATACCACGAGTTGACCCAAACCTTCTGAGTGAAATTGGGTAGACGGAACCCATGGGGCCGTCGATAGCAGTGCTAGCACGAAGTCATCGTGGCAGAGAGATTGAGCGTGCTCGCCTTGTTCAGATTGTTGATCACGCTAGATAACACGCTCTTTCCTAGAAACTGTAACTAAGGTCTGTTCGGTGTAGTTGCAGTATAAACCACAGGTGGGCTCTGTGGGTGATAAATAAACACAAATGCGCCAGAGCACGCGTTGCAATAGGGATTGTCTAGCCGCCCTAGCAGACGGGTATCCTCGAATACGATTGGCCATACATACATAGTCCTACTAGCACGGTCTGACACTGAAAATATCCACTACCGAGCCAGAACGGACATTTCACCCGACTTTGATCAATATCCGCCTTAGAAAAGAAAAATTTTACTCTACCGAATATCAAAAGACTCACGCCAGAGCAAATAATTAAAAATATATTATTATAACTCATGCCCTTGAGTCAGTTCTTTTTATTACAATATATTCAGTAAATAAAAACATTACTTTTCGTCACACAACTAACCTCAAACTGCAGATAATCGCACAACTAGTTCGATTCGTAACGGCATTTATCTCCGTGTCTCTTGACCTTAATTTAAATGCCGGGGGAATATTCGATCTTGAAAGTTTTGATTAAAAAAACAAGATGAAGAAATGAATACTCGAAAATTAGTAACCAAAATGCTTTATCTCAGATTTCAAATGATTTAAGACGATTACTATTGCGTAGTCAGTTATGTGCCATGCGCGATACACACTTAGGCGATCATGTATCTTTCGATACATGACTGACGAGCCAGATTTTAGTGTCATAAAAAGGACTTCAAATAACCGGCTTGTACTCTTTTTTCCCCGTAGTATGATGCCATTTCCTTCTGCGGTAGACCAGTTGCTATCCAAGGCTATAGAACCCGGTCTGTCCTGCTATTTACCCATATCTGGGGAGCGGAGAAGTGGATTCATACCTTTCCCAATGGTATTAGCAAGTAACTGAATGTAATAGATTCGACTGGAATTCGAACTCTGCTCTCCGATTCCTCAATCCGATCCGCTATCCATTACTCCATCGAGCCTACTTTCACCATACGGGGGAAAAAAATCTGCCTCGTCAGTCATGTATCGAAAGATACATGATCGCCTACGCGCGTATCACGCATGGCATATAACTGACTGGCCTGAAAGTAGGGTAGTAGAAACAGTCCATTGGAGCCAGTGTAATAGTTTGAACAATATTGTCATTCATGGGAAGGTATTTTTTTGAGCATCATCTGACATCAACATATTTTTAGCATTTTTAAAGCATTTGCTACCTGCATGGTCCTTTACACCATATAGATATCTGACATGCTAATATTTAAAGTTTTAAAATTTTAATATTTTCAGTATTATTATCTCACAGTGAGCTTTATTCTATTTTATCACTGTTAGTTTAAGTACTGTGGTCGATATAATGATATTATGTGGTCGATATAATAAACCTCTTGTGTGCTAGTGGCACGCACGCCTTGCTTGGGGTGATATAATATATATATATATATATATATATATATATATATATATATATACGTCTGCGTTGTCTTCTCAAAATATAATTGTTCATTGCTAAAACAGTCTTCAGTGTGCACTCAAGAGTTTTATCACTGGAAGAATCTTGCTTGGTCTGAAAAAGCTTGTTTTCTAGTCAATGAAGTGGATGTCAGACTACATAGTCTTCATTCATAAAGCGAGATAGCGGCATGGATTACTTGCTAATAGCATTGGGAAAAGTACAGACTCCTCTACTCTCCCCCTAGCCATGGTTAAGTAGCAGGACAGACCGGGTTCTATAGCCTTGGATGGCAACTGGTCTACCGCAGAAAGAAATGGCAACTTACTGCGTGATGAAAAAAAATCTGCCTCGTCAGCCATGTATCGAAAAGATACATAATCGCCTAAACGTGGATCACGCATGGCATATAACTGACTGACCTAAAAGTAGGGTAGTAGAAACAGTCCATTGGAGCCAGTGTAATAATTTGAACAATATTCTACTGTCATTCATGGGAAGGTATTTTGTTGTGTATCATCTGACATCAACATATTTTTAGCATCTTTTAAAGCTTCTGCTACCTGCACACCATGTAAATATCTGACATGCTAATATTTTAAGTTTAAAAAAAAAAGCCAAGAGGCAGATGAACGTACATACACGCATTTGAAGACATTTGAAATGGACATTTGTGTGGTGAGGACTAATTTCTCTTTCTGTCAGGTAATAATCAGTAGGTAACAGTAAAAAAAAAGCGTATAAGCCGGTTATTTGAAGTCCTTTTTATGACACTAAAATCTGGCTCGTCAGTCATGTATCGAAAGATACATGATCGCCTAAGCGCGTATAGCGCATGGCACATAACTGACTGTTGCGTATATGAGATGAAGAGTTGCAGAAATAGGTGTGTGTACATTGTTCAGCACCATAACAGAAATGTTTTATTTGCATTTTTATTGATTTAAGATCCGAAGATATTAACTGATTCCTCAGCAGTTTTCATTAACAGTACCGTTACGTATCAATCAATTCACTGCCTTGTCAAATAAAACCTGCATGCTTCTAGAGAATTGGTTCCAGTAAAGTATTTGCGATGAAAACTGTCCCGATTCGCCAACCTCTACATGGTATCAATCAGCGAATACCTCAGTCAACTGTCATTGATTCGAAATTTGTGTCATTTGCAGGATTTCTTTCGTCTTCCGAAATGGCTCTGTGCCACTTCTTTGATACTTTAGCGATGCACGCACATCTCTCGCTCTCAAAATGGTGTCTATATCCGGTAGTCGACCGGATTTTGTCATTCACGTCTAAAGGCTTCGTAATTTGATTATTTCAATGGTAGAATCGACTTCATTTAATATCTCATGACTTCCTTCTTTTTTCTTTCTCTCTTTCATTCAATTTCTTTCGTGAACTTTTTTGCCTTGTTTTGTTTTTTTTTCTTTCGCCATTTGCTTCATACGGCGTTAGATATTGACTACCATAGATTTGCTCTCAGTTATCAATAGCCATAACTGCCATTCTTCTCTCTCTCTCTAACTCTGTCTCTCTCTCTGTCTGTCTCTCTCTCTCGCTCGCTCTACCTATCTACCTATCTTCCAGTCTTTGTTTCTGCTCCTTTTCTGCTTAATCCCATTCTCTCTTTCAACCCACTAACTCTTGCTTTTGGTTATACGTGATACTACTGCTCTTTCTTATCAGTTTTATCCTCTCCCTCTCACTCTTTCTCTCTCTCTCGATTTATATATATATATATATATATATACGTCTTTCGTCTTCCGACATGGCTCTGTGCCACTCCTTTGATATTTTAGCGATGCGCGCACATCTCTCGCTCTCAAAATGGTGTCTATATCCGGTTGTAGACCGGATTTTTTCATGTACGAAATAAGTTCTCTTAGCCACTTGGGTATTTGGTATAGAAAACGCTAAAATTTCCCGCCCTCTCCGTCCGGCGCCGACGGCTTATGGGTAGGATCTCTGACTGGTGGCAAATCGCTCGAGTTTCGATCCCGGTTTGAGGCAATCGGACATCTAGCCGCATTGAAGAACTGCAAAACAGTCTGTCTGTGGATTTTTTTTCCTTTTGCATGATCTTCTTCTACGATTAATTTAATTCCCTTGTCTGTCTCTGTCTCTGTCTCTCTCTCTCTCTCTCTCCCTTTCTCTCCAGAATCTATCTTACATATCTATAACTCTACCATTCGTCAATGCTTAGAATATTGCTGCCACATATGGTAGGGTACCCCTGCTAGTTACCTTGAGGTCTTTGATAGAATCCAAAGAAGAATCTGTAATAATATCGGTACTCATCTGGCAGCTCGGCTTCAGTCGCTTTCCCAAAGCCGTAAGTTTGCCTCCCTGTATTATTTCTATAAATACTTTTATGGTAATTGTTCGGATGGACTCTTCGCTATGGTACCTAGACTTTATGTATTTAAGCGCAGTACTCGACTAGCGACGAGATCACATCATTTTACCTTTGAGCTGGCTAGATGTAGCCGTAAATTCTATGCTAACAGTTTCTTTTGTCGCACTCCTCGCTTGTGGAACTCCCTTCTGGCTCCATGCTTTCCAGTCAACTTTAATCTGCAAAAATTTAAATGCAATCTCAATCGCTGTCTACTGTCCTCCTGATTATCCTTTTCGCTTTCTTCTCATTATTAATGTTTCTGTTCTTAATTCTTCCACACGCTGTAACCCCTAGCGTCTTAGTGGCTTTACTGCCTTGCGTGGGGTGATAACAATTATATATATATATATATATATATATATGAAGAAATATAGTCTTAAGGTGTGCTATATTTATGGGATAAAGTGCTCAATATCAGAGATAGAGCGTGTGTAAATATAAAAGTGAACATAGAAGTCAACACTTAGAGGCAACAGTCTGTTTCATGCTAGATGAAATCCTCAGAATAAAAATAAAAAAACATAATTATAAATGGTGAAATTGAAAAAGTTCCCCGGGGGGAGTAAATAAGGATCGTCAACGAAAAAAAAATGTTACCAAAACAATAAATTGATGTAAATATGCTGCTAGTGAGTATAAAACAGAAAAAAGAATTTGAACTCACGAGCCACCCATGAGACAAAAAACGAAGAAAGTTATCCTTCTTCTTGCACAAAGTCCGGTCGATGAAGCTTGATGTAAAACCGCTTCTATAAATCGTAAATGTTGAGTAGTACCCGAAACGCTTCGTCAGAATATTTCAAAACGCAACTAATATGTGTATGTGTGTGTGTGTGTGTGTGTGTGTGTGCATTTAGGTAGCAAATTCTCTTTTAGGCATGTCTGATTGAATAAATTACATACATTATGTCTGCTAATTTTTAACAAAATCCGTTCATACGAATAACCTTCCATGTATTGATGTTAAAGGGTGAGAGAAATGTGCTATAGCTGTTTAAATTTCTTTTATTTTCATTTCCGAAGTACTTTCGATCTTCTTCCAAGATCATCTTCAGGGGTTCAAGTAATACAAAACTATATGTTGTTCATTAATATAAGTATTTATACAAAGTTGTGCGTTGTTATCCATTACCGTAATAGAAATATTTTTTATAAATTTCAACTGATTGCATTGGCTGTTCGGTCAGTGAATGCTGGAATGTTTCCTTATAAAGAATCAGTTAATATTATCATTGCCTTTTGAGTGAAAGTGAACGTAATGAACTCAGTCGAGATTCGAACACGGATCGCCGATTTCCCTTCTCGAATCGCTTACTGCTATTAATATACATCCATTTAAAAGAAATACCCAATAGAGAGAAGAAGAAAAAAAAACGTTTCCGAACAACTTTATCTGAGCTCTATATTTGAACATTCATAAAATCTTTCAATATAAAACAAAAACGAACAATGACCCAAAAGAAAGGCAATCAAGAAGAATGACGTATTTTTCGTTCCGTAACCTTTTTTCCCCCTACATAGAGCAACGTAGCAAGCCTATTTCCATAGAAAATATTCAGACGAGCTCCATTCTTTAGATCCGCCGGTTCATACCCGTCATGGTACATCCAAGGAATCGAATCGTTCTCATTGCAAGTTGAGCTCAGGCAGCTTTCCCCCCCACCCAAAAGAACCGCTACGTTGTGGAACTGGCTCCCGCGTGGATGCTTCTCCGAACGTTATATTCTTAACCTCTTCAATCGTTATCTATCTTTCATATCCTTATATGATTAACTTCCTGCTTTTAACTTTTTCATTCATATCACACTCCATTCAGTGACTCTCTAACTTGGGTGGATTTTGAGTTTTCTATTTGGCAAACGTTAGTAAAAAAAATAAATCCTACGATGAAAATGTAATGAGTCTTATGGAGATACATAAGACGTTTACAACTGGGAGAACAGCTATTAGTGATTTTTTTCCTACAGCATTTTAACTTGATTAAGGGTGTTTTTCTTTTTTTGATCATTTCACCCTAAGCAAGATAATAAAGCCACTAAGACTCAAAATGTGAGAGAATATGAGAAAAAGAAAGCATTATTATGGAGAGAGAAAAATAAAAGGACAGGAATTAAGAAGACAGAAGATAACGATTAACATTGGATTTATATTTTTGAAGATCAAAGTTAACTGTAAAATAAGAAGCCAGAAGAGAGTTCCACAAGCGAGGAGTGCGATAAAAGAAACTGTTAGCATAGAACTTGCAGTTACATTTAGCCATTCCAGTTGTAAAATAATGAGATGTTATTTATTATATGTATTTAATATAAAAGAATGAATTACGACAACAACAAAGCAAAATATGCAAAGCTTTGTTTTAGTAACAAAAGATTTTGTTGTTAGAAATAGTAGTAATTAATATAAGTAATACTATTAAAACATGAATATTTTTTGTCTTTTAGATTAATTTGGAATAGAAAAGAAACTAAACAAAACAGAATTCCATAAGAAAATAATAGGTAGACACGAAACTGAACCTTTCTTTTAAATATAAGTGTTATTCATTCTTTTTTCTTTTTTTATGCGCAGTGTCCCTTCAAGGCGTAGGCGATCATGGCTCTCCACTTCCCCCTATCCCTTGTAGCTCTCAATAATTTTCGTCCCTTTTCCGCTTCCCGCCAGGCCATGTTCTGTCATCCACTTGCTTAAGCCTGTCAGGTATGTCATGTGTTGCTTTCCCTTGCCTCTCTTTCCCTCTATTCGACCTGTGAGTATCAGATTCTCCAAGCCCTCCTTTCTCATTACGTGTTACAGAAATTTCATTTGCCTCTTCTTGATGTTAAGTATAAGCCTCCTCCTTGTTTGCATCCTCTCCAAAACCTCATCGTTGCTCACACGCTCGGTTCATGATATCCTCAGCAGCCTTCTGTAGAATCATACCTCTGTTGCCTGGAGTCTCTTCTCCATCTTTGAGGAGACCGTCCAAAATTCGCTGCCGTATAGGAGGACAGATGTCACATAGCAGCTCAGTACTCTTTGTTACCAAAGAAATCCTCCTGTCTCGTAATACTTTGCCTAGCTTTTGCGACTTTGGACATACCAATACGTCTTCAGATCTCAGCGTCGCACTGCTCTCTAATAATTATTCTGCCTTCCCTCAGCATGGCTGATGCTAACCTCCAGGAAAGTGACTCTATTTAAATCTATTTATTTACATTTTTAACTTTCAATTAAAAATAAGTTTATAAAAAATTATTATTTTCAACCAATAAATTATGATAATTCATAGCGTACTGTTTTATTTTACACCAACCAATCAAAAAATATGTATGTTAAAAATCTTTATAAGAAAGCATATTAAGAACAAAGAACTTTCTAGTCAATACAATACATTTTAAAATATGATTCGCGTGTGGGGGTCGTCTTGTACGGCGAATATAGTCCGAGCCATACATTTTAACTTGAAAATTTGGTGGTACTAATACGTCCAGCCGCCTATGATAGCAGAAATCACATCAATTGAAGTCTTTCAACATTATTAACAACTACAATGGCGAGAAAATGTAAACTGAAGAAAAAATAATGACATAATCAAGATGTTGACGTTCCACACTACATCGAACAAAAGGTTAGGAAAAAAAACTCCCATCAATGCTAGAAAGAGCGATAACATTTAGTAAATTGAGAAACCTATTTTCCTAAAAAAAAATTTTAATAGAAAGATTTTTTTTTATAAATTTCTACCGACAGTAATACTGGCTGCTCGATCAATGGATGCCGACTGTTTCCTTATAAGGAAACAGCTAATCTTACCATTACTCTTACTATTGATTATCTCTTTTCTACATCATCAGATAAAGGTGTGTCAGGTGAAGAGGATGCTGATATTGATGATCAATCGTCTAGAAATTAAAGTTACATATTTATCACAGGTAAAAATTATCAATGCTCTACATTGGATCTTTAATAAGCTGTTTTAGTCCGTGTGCCATAATGGTTATATACACGGAAAAAAGAATTAGCGAATCAAGTTCAAATTCCAGCTGAGACAATTTTCGTTCAAACCGTAATATTGCCACCGAGAAAAGCATGAACGCAACTTTTCCTCCCTTTAACTATCAATTAAGCCAATGATTCCCATTGTGGGCCGCATGCCCCACCGGTGGGATCATGGTAATATTTTGGTGGAACATACGTAGGATGTGCACCCTTCAGCTTACTATAGCAGCAGAATAAGGAAGCAATTCGAGAATGACTTATTATCAGTTAATTGTATTCTAATGAGTCTGAATGAGGTTGTTAATGTTAATGCGTTTTAATACATACTATGCATATACAGTTATGCATAGATAAAACATATTTTGTGTGTATGTATGTACGTGTAATTGGCATACATGTAAGAATTAAATATTACATGGGGGGGGGGCACCAGAATTTTAGAAATCCCAAAGTGGAGCATGGGAACCACTTAATTAAACAGTAGTGCAGACTGAACACTCAAGTTCGAGCCCAGTTTAATTAGAAATTGTTAGTTTCAAAGCAGGTCGGCAGTCCCACACTACTTGGTATATCACAGCGCACTAATACATACGGCCACACATGTTACATTTTAGGATAATTTCTAACAGGCCTTATTTGGTTTATAGTCAATTTATGTCTGTTTTATCTAAAACATGTTAAAACCGTCCAAAAATACACAAACAGGTTTGTTTTGTTTTTTTCTCTTTTTAAACAGAAAAGTAATAATAAAAGATTGTAAACAAACAAAAAAATTATTAAATAATTAAGCAGTGATGCAAAACAAATACAAGTAAAAAAATATCTTACCAACAGTTTCTCTATAAATCAATTTTCTTTTGACCTTTGCCTTTTTTTAAAACATTCTACAATATTTTTTCGAACTTCATCCGATGAAAACTTTCGTCTGTTGTAAAATATATTGACAACAATTTTTGTTGCGAAGTGAACTCTTTTTTCAGTGTGTTGCTAACAAGTTAAAATACATTTTTGAGAATAAGTTTCCAAAATTGTTTTAGTAGACACTTTTGTAGTGAATTTATTACGTTTTACAATAAATTTAGTTGCATAGTCAAGTATAGAATAACAAGCACAAACGAACTCTGCTATTTGGCTAGATAGAGCCGTAAAACCTCGAGAAAGTAAATCAAAGTACTGCTTCTCTGTAGCATCATTCCTATCATTGCCTACCATGATCATGGAACACATTTCATATTGAAAAAGTTTAATTAATTTTTTTTTAATTTTCTCTAATAAAGAAAAATATAGTAATGGAAATTTTTCAAGAAATAATTTGTAGACATGTTGAGACGTATAGCGAATTAGTAAGGCATAACGTATTAGTTCTGCAGAAAATGAAGGACGATCTCTTGTTTGGTAATGTTGTCTTTTTTGTAACTCTTTTAGAATTGAGTATGGTTGTACTTCCATCATGTTTTGTATATAGTTTGGAAAATTTTCCAACATGCTAAATCTTGTGAGTTTACTATTATGCCCATGTATAAACCACTGTGGAAACAGTATATGTTTTCCATCGCAATGGAACTGGACGTAATCGTTTTGGTCTATGCGAATACATTCTTTTAAAGATGGAAAATGTGTTTCAGAGTCAAAGACTATTCTATAAATTAGGATATGATCTTCCTTTCTTTTAAATTCAAAACTTTTAGGACAAGACTTTGCTTCTTCCAATTTAGTAAAATCCTTTATCATATCAGCTGAAATAAAATCATGTAATTTCATCAGTTTGAACCAGTCATTGTTTCGGGTTTTTTGAATTCTCTTGTATTCTGCAAAAGAGATGTTTCTCTTATTTTTCTGAATGTATTGAAAGTATTGGATGTAAATCCCAATTTAGTTTGTTTCATTTTCCTTTCAAAATAAATTTCTCTTCAAAATGTTTCATACAGGGAACTGAATTTTTCTTAGGAAACCAATCAATACGATTAACGAATTTTATCCATTTTTCTACGAGGCCAGATTTTCCAAGAGGAAAAAAAAATATTGATACTTTTTACTGCTAGTAATATATCTACTGGAACAGCTAAATACAACACATTTGTTAACCATTTTTGTTAAACAAAATATCACAACAAACTTTATAATTTAATCTTTAAATGCAATGGACTATGAGGTAGAAAATTTGCTTAACGTTCATTTTCAAAACGGGCCGTATATGCAATTGAAAATCACAAAAGCGAATTGACGTACAGCCGTTTATAATTCGTGTATTAGTTTTTTAAAAAGTGGGGTGTAAATATGCATTTTAGTGTCGAAAACATGTCTAGAGAATTGAAATAACATCTGATAAATTATACATAATTGTACGTTGTTAATTTACGCTCTAAGAATTCAATTTTTAAAATTACCTCCCTTTTAGATTAGCAATTTTCTAAGCGACCATTCACATGTTTTTTCTTTACATTACATCTGTCTGTTAGAATTCATCTTGTGAGGCTGTATAATACTAGTTGACCATAGGCATATTTACGCTATTCATTTTGTAACCCAGTTTTCACCATTTAGTTTTGTAATGCAATAAGTAAATATCAATAAAAATGTCAATATCTTCAAGTATTCTTCAGACAATTTTCATTTTTGATCTTCTTATATTTGAGCAGTATACTCTCCAGCTTCTTTTGCGTTCCACATTCGATGTTTGGTTTTTACGAATGCATAAAATGATTAATACATTACGTCTTACAAAATTCTTTTAAGTTTCTTGAAATAAGTTTTAATTCACTGTTTTTTATTGTAAAATGCTTATGTTGATTCAAAATACAATATAATTCTAGAAATTTTAGGTTCGAGTTCTGAGATAAAAAAGAAAAAAGTGATGACTTGTTACAAGTTACAGTTCGTGACATTATAACTGACAGAACTTAATCGCCAATGTTGATATTATTTTTCGAATTCAGTGGCAAACCCCAATATATTTAAGATTTTTAAAACTATCTAGGATATATATTTCAAAGATTTTTACAAGAACCGTGCGCGTGAAAGGTATATGTAGATCAGTATAGTTAATCTCAAATTTACACATGGTTTAAGGACCAAACTTAGGAGCGTATATTTGAATACCTTAAATCGAAAAGGTACTTTTAAATGCAGTGTTAAAGGCTTAAGTTTCCGTTAATTAGGTTAAATTCCCAATTAATAGACACACAATTCCCGTTATGTAATTAAATCGAATCAGCCGAGTAATCTTCATAATGATGGGATAAACAATTCATTAGATGTCTGTTGTCAGTCTGACAATCATTGACTTATTCCTTGACCATAAAAATGTCGAGAAATTGAACATCTCTTGACTAAAAATTATTCAACATTTATCATAAAGCATCAATCAATCAGTTTAATCAATTTTCATGAAATTTACGTGGCATTAAAATGAAGAATTGGAGAATACGCTTAAAAATTATTTTTGATATAAAAGCAGTGCTTGAAAATTATTATTATCATCATCATCATTATTATCATCATTATTATCATAATCATCATTATTATTATTATCATTATCATCATTATTATTATCACTATTATTATCATTATCATCGTTATTATCATTATTATAATCATTATTATTATTATTATTATTATTATTATTATTATTATTATTATCATCCTAATTATCATCATCATTATTATCACTATCATCATCATTATTATAATTATTATCATTATTATCAACATCATCATTATTATCATCATTATTATCATCATCATTATTATCACTATCATCATTATTATCATTATCATCGTCATTATTATTATCATCATTATTATTATGCTTAACATTATTATTATCATTATTATTATTTTCATCATTATTGTCATCATCATTATTATTATCATCATCATTATCATTATTACTCTTCTTATTATTATCATCATTATTATCATTATTATCATCATCATCATCATTATTACTATCATTGTTATTATTATCATGATTATTATTAATAATCATTATTATCATCATCATCAGTGTTATTATCATCAAGATTATTGTTAATAATTATTATCAACATCATTATTATCAACATCATCATCATCATCATCATCATCATTAGTAGTAGTAGTAGTAGTAGTAGTAGTAGTAATCCCGTATAAGACCAATTACTAAATTTTCAGTATCAAAATTAGGTTTGTTGCGAAGATGGAGGTTGGGAAGGACTACTGCCAAGGAATTATTTATCTCATTGCATCTGAAAATGATTTAAACTTATTATAGAGGGCGATTTCTTATTCGCGACTCCACTGACATAAAGCTCTCCCCCAACACCCTACACTAAAAACCCTCTGATGCCGGTATGATGTGTTTTAAAAAGACAAAAGGAAAAACTATTTTTAGCCGACGCGTTTCGTCTCTGTGGAACTTTATTAAGACAAATCAGAGGATGAAACGCGTCGGTTAAAATAGTTTTTCATTTGTCTTTTTATTCATTTTGTTCCTTTACACTCGATCTGAAAATTATATATATATATATATATATATATATATATATATATATATATATATATATATATATATATATACTTTATTTTAGAATATTACATTGAAAAACATGTCAAAATCGCTACACAATTTTGAGATGTAAGATCCTAAAATAAAGAATATTGCTCTACTTTGTATTGTGCCCTCTTTTAAATTGAATGTTACGAACGTTGGAATTGTACTCTATTCGTTCTCCTCATCTTACCTGGATATATATATATATATATATATATATATATATATATATATAAATATAAATATAAAGTTCTCGGCCTGACCTAGATCTTCTCAAAATTCTGAAGTTAGGGTACAGATTGTTCCAAAAACATTTTAGCACACTCAGAACTTATCTATTTTTCTTTAAAAAAAACGCCCTGACAAGTTAACGTAAGTCAGTGTATAGATCAGAATCAGCTTTGCAAAGCAATTCTTCGGCTATTTGCTTACCTATTACCATTATAATAGCTTGCAGCAAAATCTATTATTATAGCTGTTAACCGTTTTCCTTTTTTTGTTTTCTCAATTTTATCATGCTAGCGTTTTATGCACTATAACACAGGAAACGACCTGAAAACAAAATTCTTCTGGGGGTGGGGTCAGAATGTATCAATCAAAATCCCATTTCTTTGAATGAAGAAGATTTTTCTTCAGCTGTGCCTTGTAAGGATTCATTAAATATTAAGCACGTTACTGATATTTTTGAGGCACCACCAACCATTTTTCAGGTAGGGCGAGACGGATATGTCGTCTACAACGAGATCGAGATGGGAAAACAATGACCAATAAATATGGATAAATGAGATAACCTCTAACATTTGTAAGTTATTTTAGCAAAGAATAAGTCACTTTTTAACAAATGAATGTCTCTGCGTTTTTAGGCTTTATATATATATATATATATATATATATATATATATATATATATATATATATATATGTCTCTGTGTTTTTAGGCTTTATATATATATATATATATATATATATATATATATATATAAAGCCTAAAAACGCAGAGACATTCATTTACTCCTGTAGTTCACTGCTACTAACAAGCAGGGATTTTAATCTCCTGATGACAGCCATGCTGGCCGAAATTAGACGAGGAAACTATATGAAATAATAAAACAAAAATATTAATGTACAACTCAGTGTGTCTGAATATTTTATTTTTTTTAATATTTTTTATTGTTCAATACGCGCACACACACACATATATATATAGGTACATAAACGTTAACATCCATTTTATGCGATGAAGACCTAAATGACGAAACGCGTCATACGAAAAAAATGTTCTACTTTGTCATAGATTTTCGTAATACATACATACATACTTACATACATATATAATACCCTTCAAATACGCCTATATTTTAAAAGTACCAAAACATTACCAGAATTTAACGTGGGGATTTGTGTGTGTGTGTGTGTGTGTGTGTGTGTGTGTGTGTGTGTGTGCGTGCGCACGCGCGTGCGTGCGTGCGTGCTTTTATCATTTCCTTCGTAGTTGAGCCGGTATAAGTACATCGGATCTAATGACGGTTTCTACTCCCAAGAAGGACGCAGGTTTGAATTTTAACGAAGAGCGCATTTATTTCTTTGATAAGATTACTCGAATATTTAGACTCGTAGACAATAATAAATATACTGTTTAAAGAAAAAAAAAAAACAAAAAAAACAGAGCGTCTACTCAAATATAGGTGTCCACTAAATAACATTTAGGTGATAAATATATATAAGAGATTAACATACGTTCCGATTTGAGGGGTTCGTCCTGGTGACATAGGATATGAGTATTTGTTTTTGTAGTTTTTGTTTGTTTGTGTGTGACTGAGTGTCTGTATGTATGTATGTGTGTGTGTGTGTGTGTGTGTGTGTGTGTGTGTGTGTGTGCACTAGTGTGCATGAGCGCGCACGCGTGGGTGTACGTGGGTGTGTGTGCGTGTTTATCATGGCTGAGGCTAAAGAAGCACTGAGTCATACAAAACAGAAAAACACTTTACCTTTATTTTCTGAAACACTTGACTGGAAATGAAACTCATTTCATTTTGTACGACGCCAAAACTGCAAACTCCTGCTTCGTTTTAGAGGTTAACAAGATTTTACAATAAATTTGCATCGAAGTATAAAATAAATAACTACATTTAAATGTAAAAGAGTGTCTCTAACGTGATGCAAAGCAATATATATATATATATATATATATATATATATATATATATATATACTGAACAATAAAATATATTTAAAAAACAAAATCTTCAGACACACTGGGTTGTATATTAACATTCTTTCGTTTTTATTATTATTTCATTTAGATTTCTCACACTAGTTTCGGCCAACATGACCATCATCAGGAGAAAAAAAAATTTCTGCTTGCTGATAGCAGTGAACTACAGAAATGAATGTCTTGGTATATATATATATATATATATATACATATATATATGTGTGTGTGGTAAAAATGCATATACTTGCAGGCACATATATATTTTAGTCATGTGTTATAAAAACAATGCTCTATGTTATATAACAGAGCTATTTAGTACATATTAGTGAATACATATATCTCACGTCGATAGTAATAATATATATATATATATATATATATATATATATATATATATATTAATATTCGTTCATCTCACGATATAAAGGTAGAGCTCTGTCTGGTCAAAATTCATCATTTTGGTGTAGACCCGGGCGATGGGATATGGAGGCTGCACGCTGCCCAGACAACATCCAGATACATGAACTAACCCCCTTAGCCGTACCGACAAGATCCAAAGGAATACAATATCTGGAGACGGCTTAGCTGCATGAATAGCCAGAAAGATGTCAGAGTTGACAGTCAATTGCCTTCACTATATATATCGGTTATTTTTAATCAATCTTGTTTGTTGTGGCTGGTCCGGCACACAGCGCTATAATCAAATTAGATGTGCTGGTGTCTGGGCTGGCATTTCCAAGGAACTGAGCTGCTTGACCCTCATACGTCGAATACGACGGGAGAGTCCACTATATATATATATATATATATATATAATTTAATTTAAAAAAAAAAATTATGGTTACATTACTTTAATGAAACCTTAAGTGTTCTGTTTTTTATTTAAATTAAATTATTCGTTCTGACTTAACATCGAGTTCTCCGGATTTCATCTTCCTTGGGATTATCCATGCGCATTACCAAGATTTTCGTTACTGATATATATATATATATATATATATATATATATATATATATATATATATATATATATATATATATAGTTTATGAAAAACTATGTAATCCGTATGGGTAAACCTAAGGAGGATAAAATCCAGAGAGCTGAATGTAAATCCAGACCAAATTATTTAAATATATATACATATATATATATATATATATATATATATATATATATATATATATATATATATATATGATTAAAGGCCTACGAAAGCTCCCTGTTTAGGATTTTTTTTCTCAATTTTAGTTCAATTTCTTGGTTTCAGGTACATATTTAAATCTAGATGTATATTTAAATACTCCCTTTAACTAAACTTGTATAAAAAATTACTGCTTAAATACACCCAATAATTATATATACCAGGAAAGGAAATTAACAACACTCAAGAAAACCGCTTGAAAAGCGCCTGGAATAAGAGAGACTATGGATAATATATACACTCCCGACCAAACAATATATACACATCCTTATCCCGACCAAACAATATATATACTTTATTATCCCGACCAAACAATATATACATTCCATTATCCCGACCACATAAACTTCCTTATCCCGACCAAACAATATACACTCCATTATCCCGACCATATATTATATACACTTCCTTATCCCGACCAAACAATATATACGCTCTATTATCCCGACCATATCATATATACACTCCCTTTATCTTGACCAAACAATAACACTCCCTGTTATCATATTCAACGAAACATGTTTAAAAGAATGGTTGCTGTCCAAATATATATAATGTATTTTTGCTCCAACTTTAAGGTTTCATATATATATATATATATATATATATGTGTGTGTGTGTGTGTGTGTGTGTTAATTTATTTTATTTATTTAAACGTTATTTTTCAAATGAATCTTCATACTCTTTTTTTTTTTTTGTTTTTTTGTTCTTTTATTAAACAATTTATTAAACATTCTATTTATTTATTTACATCTAGCAGCCTAAATATTCGAGAAATCTTGCTAGAAAAATATACCGTCGAGTTTGTGATAGAATCTGTAAATGTAGATTTTACATGTTTTATTATTCGTCATAAATGGTCCGCTTGTAATTCCAAGAGAATGTTCCTGGTGACGGAGCTTCAGTCCCGCTACTTTTTAAAAAGATTTTTGAACATTAATTTCTTCATTTCTTTTAATTCTTCTGTAGAGGATTTTAAGAATTCTTTATATATATATATATATATATATATATATATATATATATATATATATATATATATATATATATATATATATTCGAAAATTATAACATAAACATGTTATAAAATCACTACAAAAATACCCATTTTGTTTCAACACTTCTGGTGTCTTATCAAGTGATGGCGTTGAATGTAGAAAGGGTTTTTCAATATATATATATATGTGTGTGTCTGTGTGTGTTGAAAATACACCGTGGGATATTCTATGAGTGTTTCGAGGGATCATACATTTATTTTTCTCTTCCTTGTATATGTAGCTAATGATCAAACATACGAATTTCTTTTCGAATCCATTTTCGCTCGAAGAATTTTAGTAACCCGTTAGTGTGTATATAACTTGAAATCAGTAGATAAGTCATTTGAACTTTTATTGTTGCTGTATTTTTTCCCTAAATGTTTAGTTCTTTATTTACAAAAACATATACTCGCCTTAAACGCGGTAACCACCAGTAATAAACTAAGTAAAGTGTTTTATTGGATTTTAAATTAACAACGAAACGCTATCCAAATGTAAATATTGTTTCCTTATAAGGAAACATTCGGCATTCATTGACTGAGCAGCCAGTTCTACTTTCGGTCGAAAAAAAAATTAAAAAAAAAACTTTCTCTTAAAACGATCTTTTCCTAAAAAATCTGATTATGAAGTCCAGTAATTGATATCAATCTTTCTAATACTGACTGGGGGGGGGGCTGTTTCTTGGTAACATTTTGCTCAAAGTAGTGTGGAATGTCAATATTTTGATTATGTCAATGCTATCCATTTAGATGTTGCTGCTGTTGAAACTCCTCGGATACATCGATCTGCGCCTTGATGATGTTTCCCGTGTGAGATGTCGTTTTTCCCGTGTCTTGCTGAATATTTCTCGCATTTTTCGGAATCCATCTGGCAGGAAATTTCCTAACTTACGGAAATCAATCACTCAATTAGAGAAAAATATTTCGAAGGATAACAGACACAATTTGTGTAAATCTATTTAAGTAAATATGTTTAAAAGAAAGTTTCCTGCTAAATATACCCAATTATATATAAATATATAGATTTAGTTGTACGGATATGAGACTCTCGTGTTTGATCATCGCAAAAGAGTGAAACCCAGGGTCACAAACTCATATCCATACAACTAAATATATTAGCTCTATCACCAATATTGAGCTCTTTCCACTAAGTACTGCGCATATAAAATTATATATATATATATATATATATATATATATATATATATATATATAAAGGCTCAAACACTAGTATTCCATGGTAATTACGATCCAAATCATCAGAACTACAAATTTGAAGGTCTGATGATTTAGATTGTAAGTACGATTCCAATGTCATAAATTATATAACCATGGAATATGTATGTGTGTACATAAAGACAAACACCCATATATATATATATATATATATATATATATATATATATATATATATATATATATATATCCAATGATCTTTGTAGAGATAATTCCAAGGAGGATATGAATGCAAAGAGATCTCAATGTAAAAACAGAAAACATTATAATAATGAATAAGGAATCCTTAAAAATTCATTATGTGGTAATAATTTATTCAATGAAATAAATTATTACCACATAATGATTTTTTAAGGATTTATTTTATATATATATATATATATATATATATATATATATATATATATTTGAAAAAAATAATATATATATATATATATAATTATTTATTTAAAAATATGATTCCAACTCGATACATAAGAGGTCTCATGTTTCAAAACAAGAGCCGAAAACTTCAAAATAATATTTGAATTAACTTGAGTTAAAGTAGGCTCTGTTCCATCTTCAAGCGAAATTTTTTTGGGATGACTTATTTCTGAAATTTACGAGTTTTAATAGTATGGTCAGAATTGAAATCAAAAATTTCCATGGTAACATCAAGGGAGGATTGTTTAGAATCGGCAGGGGTGGGTGTTAATAATTTGTATCAGTATAGAGTTACTTTCATAGATGCCGGGTCAGGGTAAGGTGGGGGTGGCTAAATTTACGACGGAGGAAGTTTTCGCATAGTCTGGCTTGAGCGTCTACCGAGATTTATTTATTTATTTTTATTGTATTCTTTTATTATATCTCTTTATGAAAGGGATGTATTTGAAAAGGCCGTAACGTTTGTTATTTGACGACTTCATAAAGGGTTATCAATTTTTGTAGGTTATTAAAACTATGTATATGGGCTATGGATTTTAAAATTTATTTTTTTGTATGCGAGTTTTTAGCTAGTTATTCAGAGCGTAAGTTCGGTTGTGTCGGCAGAAAACCGTTAATTCTTGCCGGTTGTTTAATAGGTTTTTATTGTTTAGAAGCTTAATGTGTACTGTAGTTTCTCATGGAGGCACAAAGGGCATGGGTCATCCCAAGTTTTGCAATATATATATATATATATATATATATATATATTTGAAAAAAAAAATATTAGGTTGGTGCAAAAATAATGACGTAATAATATCGTTTTTTTACTTATTTTTTAACGTCAAAAAACGACATTATTACGTCGTTATTTTTGCACCAACCTAATATATCAAGAAGATCTTTGAGAGAAAAGATTTATATATTTATCTAATATTGGAAAAAAAAATTTGTGATGCGTTTCATCCGTTAGCACTTCATCGAGGAAATCCTAACTTTTTCCAGTTTGTCATAAATCTTTTCTCTCAAAGATGTTCTTGATATATTAGGTTGGTGCAAAAATAATGACGCAATAATGTCGTTTTTTGACGTTAAAAAATACGTCAAAAAACGACATTATTACGACATTATTTTTGCACCAACCTAATATATTTAAAAATATATATATATCGTTATCCGACATATATATTGGATTTAACAGCAATCTTTTATTTTTAGATTAATTTGGCTAAAGACAAACGAGATAATTATTTCTTAAGAACTTTTTTTTTATTTTTGTATATTTAGAACCATTTTCCTCTTTTCTGGTGAAAGGTTTAAAATCATTTCTATTCAAATATGATTACTAGAAACAAGGGAAAACCCCCGAAATTTAACAAAAAATAGATGTAAAAATATCATGGGCCAAAAGCTATCGATCGTCTTTAAAAAAAATTTACACACATTTTTATTTTCCTGTTTACAACACTGTCTCTCGCGTCAAGTGACTTTTAAAAGGTCCCTTAAAACACACACACACACACACACACACACATACACATTTGTGCAACAGTCCTTCTTTTGTATAGAAATTAAATTAAATACTTGGGGCAGTTACTCCATATAAAAAAGAAAAATTGTAAGAACGCTAGTAAAAGCTGAACAGAAAACGTAATAAAAATTACACATCACTTATTTCAATTAACCGCGTTACTTAGAAGGATTACTTCGCTACTTAAACCTGTCTCGCTAATGAATTGAGTGTTGTTTTGTAAAAGGTCACAAAAAGGATCTTGTCGAAACAGCACACTTAATGCGTTAGTGAGTTGCTCGCCGTAATGAATCTGATCCTAATTTTGATTTAAAAATGCTACTTCAATTAAAACAAAAGAGAAATCAATTTACTAAAGACGGAAGTGTATATAGAAAGTGCTTTAATCGCTAGATCACCGACTTCCGTCTGGGTACTTACAACATTTCCGCTTTTTTTTTCTTCTATTATTATTTTTTTACAATGTGCTGATATTTCATAATAAAAGTGATAAAACATTTAAAAAAGGATGAAACTAAAAATGAAATCGATTTAGTCTATATACCCAAACTAACACATACTAATTAAAAACATCTTTTTTAAAAATCGTCACATTTTGTCATACATCTTTTTAAAATTGTTGTAATAAATAAAAATTTATATATTATTTTCAGTTTTCCCATATAATGTGTATAAGCATATCTCAGTACGTAGATATAAATTTATTTTCAGCGTATTTTATTTAAAAAAATAGAAATAAATAAAAATGGTTTTCGACCCGGCATTCAATTATTTATTAGTTTTCGGAAAGTTGACGCTAAGAGTTTTCTCTGGCATCCATTATTATACGTTTCTCGTGGTTTAAAAATTAGTTTCTTTACTATTTAAATTAACAGCAATAAATTTTAGTATTTCATCGATTTGAATTAAACTTTCATATGTTAGCATTTTTAATTTCAAGTAATTTCCTCAAATTGCATAGTTATATACATATACATATGACGTTCTGTGAATTTATCTGAAGAGAAGACAAAATGGGCAATCGAAAAATTAAATAGTACTGTGTAACATTGAAATTTGACCCATAACTATTAAAAAATGTTATATTCAAACTGATATTTAAATTTTAATCTTTGACTATTTCAAGGCAAGTGATGATAAACAAAAGCGAAATATTGTGTACTGTAGTTACATGAACTTTTAAAATTTTTTAAAAGACGCTCCTTAATAAGCCTCTTTAGACTCTTCTGTTTGTTTGAATATTTGTAACTTTTTCTTTTTTTCGTTCTTTTTTTTTTTTTTTTTTTTTTGATGGGGAGGTGCTAAGTGTGTATTTTATTTTCCATGTCGACAATGTGTCAAAGTTCTCAGAAAATATAAATGTTCACAACGCTCTCCAATTTAAAAATTAACGAAAAATTGAACTTCGCGTATGACCATATTCGACCGTTTCGGATTTTAACCTTTTCGCTTTTCTCTGAAAATTTGTTTATAATATAATTTTATTTCCTTTCAAATAATATATTTTAAATAAACAAAGTCTATAAGGTATGCTTAATTGAATTTTTCCCAAAAAACTGAGCGGAAAAAACTGCTTAAAAAAATTAACAAGTGCCAACTCGTCAAGCTGTCAATTTCATTCTACAGCAGCCAATAGGAAACAAGGCAGTACCTAAAATGACGTCAATGTTATACACTATGCAGCGATTGGTTCATGTTTTCGCGCTTTGAACACACCTACATCCCCTGAAGCCGCCTACTTCTTCGAGGATTTTCGGATGTTTTCGGTGATTTCCGTTAAATTCTACCGACACGGAATTCTACGGACTTAAACGATAATGATAGATTATTTTTATAATTAAGATTTTTAATCGTTGTTTCGACGTATAGGTAAATTTCGTTTTGTTTTGTAAAGGGAAAGAAACAGCAATATTTGTTTACTTTAAAAAAAAAATTGTTAATTTTTATAGACCAACCTCCAAATATGAAATGGACGAAAAATTATTCCATTTTTAAAAATTTTTTCCTCAAAAGTCAAAACAAAACAGTACCACGCGTTTCAAATCACTTTCTCAGTTGAATAAACTTAAAAAGCTATTAAAAGACTCTTAGCTCTTTATCAGTACAGAATTATGTGTGAATAAACAGTAGTAAACACTAAACACGTATGTATGGGTGGGCGTTTTTACCGTTTTTAATCTAAACTAAAAAGTGTGTGTGTGCACGTGTACTTTCTGACGTGTATTAATTTGTACGTTTTTTTGAATAATGAATAATACTAAAAAATGTAATGTGTGTGCATGTGATTTCACCACTCACCACCACAAAAAAAACCCTGTGTGTTTGTATACACAAGTGAAGGTACAGATCGCTAATTTTACAACTGCTGTAAAGTAAATGAGAGACTGGCCGACTTCTACAATTCATAATTGAAAAATCAGTATCGTTTTGTTTTTATTTTTTCTATTTCTCTTTCTATTTATTTTTTTTCTCTCATTGAGGGAAGTTACTAGATTCTAGACTGGAAAAAAAAACAAATAAAAAATGCAACACTTTTTTATGATTTACATTTTACAATAAAATGCCTTTTTTTAATCTGTAACCATCTACCTCGAGTGGCTCTTGGGTTTTATACAGGATGAACATCAGTGAAGAAAAGATCTCAATTTTTTACCAATACGTATGACATAAACGGAAAAATAGTATCTGACGAATGAGTGTTCTGTTCTATGAATGAATTGCAAGAATTGGTACACTAAAAAACAAAAAACACTTCACCTCATTTTCACAGGGTGGTATAAATGATTTTCTGGGCGAAGAGTCTGGGTGCAACAATTTTATTTATTGATTTTTAATAAAAAAAAATCGTTAGAAACAGAATTTCAAGTCTTCACTTCTCTTATTTTTTTTACTTTTTTTAAGAAGCAAGCCGTTATTACGAAGATAACGCTTGGATTTTTAAAACCAGTACCAAGAATCATCAGCTTTCTGCTTTACGAAGGCTCGTCACCAGGTGAGGGGGGTGGGGGTCACCCCTCCTGCAGGAAATCATTTCCTCCCCCTGTGAAAATGATGCGAACTAATTTTAGTGTACAAATTCTTACTTACGTTCTTCACTTAAGTTAAAAGCCAGCCTCCACACTCAAGACATTCTGGAAACGGGATTGGCATGACAAAATTAGTTTTTAAGTCGCTGAAAACATTGGAACTTGACCCATAACTATTAAAAGAAAGTTATATTCCAACTGATATTTTAAATTTTTAATCTCTCGAGTATGTATCAAAAATAAAGGCGGAGTTGTACAATATACCACTGCGGGCAGAAATAATCGTTTTCTTTTTTCTTTTTTCTCCATATTACGACAGATTAAGTAAGCCTTCCAGATCAAATAATTTTCTTTATCTTTTTTTATTAAATTTTATAAAAGTTAATAAGGAGTATAGTTCATGTAAATTAAACTCGCCCCCACTTGTAAACCAATGTAAACAAAATATGTTGATTCAACGTTATTTCTTAAAAGAACGTTAAAAATATAATTTTTTTTTTTAAATCATCTCTAGAGCTTTTTCTCTCATATATTACTATTGATTACAGTAGGATAAAATTAAAAAACAAAATTTGACGTTTTTAATAACATTGTACGTTGAGCATTTGTTTTGGCATGCGTAGAGGGGGTTCATTTTTTTTTTTTACGATGAGTTTTTACATAACAAAATGACCCCCCCCCCTCTCAAACTATTAAGTTATAAAATTTAATTAAACTAAACAGCAATACTCGTGACCTGGCGTGTAAGTAATATGAAAAACAATGACCATTTCTGGTAGAAATGTTTTATTGTATCACTCCATCAAGAAAAAAAGAAACTAGTTAATAAATTAATTGGGTTTTCTTTTAACATGGAAAAAGGAAAAAAACAAAAAAAAACTTTATTTTTATATTTTTTATCGAATCAGTTATTACAGCAGAACCGAAGTTGGCGCGTGTATAAAATGATTCGTTTGTTTGCTTTGTCTCTCCCTTAGGGCCTAAGGCAACTAGTGTGGATCAAATTCATCCTCATGAAACTGTCCGAGTGAATGTTAACAACCAGGACTTCAGTCACGGTGAGGCAGAAAAGAAAATATATCGTTTTCGTGCGTTTGTAGACGTGGCTTTTTTTTATTTATTTATTTGCTTTTAAATTAACACACAAAAAGTCACTAAGTGCAGCTTTCCTTTTCGTCTTGGCAAAGGGCCGTGTGTAGTGCATCAAGTGAGAATCGATTATACGTGTAAAAACTGCAAGAACAGACTTAATCGCTACTCATTCACTGCAAGACAAACGCTTCAATTAAAAATAAAATCCTTGTCTATCAACGTATGTGTACTCATTTCTAAGTGTACGCAAGAGTAGACCAATGCATCTTCTTGTTGATATCTGCATATTTTTTGTGTGTGTGTTCGTCTTTTTCGTGGCATTTATTGTACAGAACGTTATGACGAGAATGTGTGCGAGAGGAGTTCATTCTTTGTCATGTTTATTTCTGTAATAATGGCGTGTGTACTACATTGTATGTAGTGCGTGTCACTGCCACCAACCAAGACTTTTTTGGGTTTTTTTCAACTCACCGAAGCTAGCATTAAACATGAAAAGAAGAGAACGTATTAAACGTTGTTTTACATGGCACAAAACCACTACAATGGGACATATAATGTAGATCGAACTCACTACATAGCTATATAGTCTGTATACTCGCTTTCTAACCATTACTGCACATTCCAAAGCGAGGCGCCCTTCAAATAACCAGCGAAATATTGATGTCTTCGTGGTTAGCAATCTATTATTAATATATGTCAACGATTACTATATAGACGTTTATTCGATCCTTCAAGTTTTCCACGTGTGTCGACTGGTCCTTAACATTGTAAATAAATTATTAATTAATTGCGATATTACAGATCTAAGAAGAGTTAACGTTATTTTAATTGCTTTTTTTTTTTTACGATTTCCTATTTTTTTAATATTTATTTCACGTTACAAAACAAAAATAATTTTTCAATATATTTCGATTATCCGTAGAATGAAGAATCCGTTCCGAAAGCGGACATCATCATGTCGGGTTCAAATTCTGGCTGAACCTATTTCGTTCAATTTTTTTTCCTCAAATGAATCCTGAATCCAATTTCTTCCAGCTATGGATTAAATAGCAGAGTAAACTGGGCTCTTTTTGCCTTGGTAGGGTAAAAAGTCTAGGAAGAAAAGGACAAAGCTAAATTCAAACCTAACTTGAAATGGGTTACATTAGACTTGGCAGACCTTACACAACATGAGTTACACTTTTCTTTTTTTTTTATTTTAACTGGTATCATCCCAAACAAAGCAATACAGCAAGTAGCACGTAAGGGTTACAGGGTGTGGAGGAATTAGGAACAGAAATATTAGTAATGAACGGAAAGAGAAAAGAGCAATCATGAACAGTAGAGAGCGATTGACACTGCATTTAAATTTTTGCAGATTAAAGATGGCTGGAAAGCATGGAGCCGGAAGAGAATTCCACAAGAGAGAAGTTCGAGATAAGAAACTGTTAGCATGGAAATTATAACTACATTTAATCTATTTAACTGTAAATTGATAAGATCTAGTTGCCAATCTAGTACTGCACTTAAATTCATAAAGTCTTACAATGAATTTGGTTATTAATTCTTTGATTCTTGTTTTTTGAGTGGGATAGGAATTATTTTAATTACTTCTTTTTTCGCCACCTTAATTTTTCAAAATTGTTTTTCTTAATTCGTTTTTGGCGGATAAAAATTATTTTACACTATTTGCATTTGGAATATTGTCTGTAGTAGTGTAAATAATGATATAACTCATCGTCCCAGAAGTTCAGACGGAAATAAATTTTCTTAATTAAGAAAATACAACAATATATATTTCGTTTCGGTTGAGTCATAAATAATTTCTATTTTTGTCTATCAATTTTATTTTTATTCTTCAATAAATAAAGAGTACAATTTATTCGCTCTTTACCACTTCAGACAATGTAGTTTTTTACGTGAAAAATATTCAACAAACTAGCGAATCTGGTTTTCATTACAGAAAGTTTTATCCGGCCCCGCCATCAAATATTTACTCCAAGTTGATTCTTTTGAAAAGTAAGTTTTTGTTTGTTTTCCTTTCTTTCTTTTTTTTTTTTTTTTTTTTTTTTTTTTTTTCATATTCTTTTTTATGATTTTTTTTTTTTTACTCAAATATTTATGCATTATTCGGATATTTCCTGCCCGGATTTTCGCCTCTCGTATTCGGGCTAACTTGGTCCGAAGTGACAGGTAATATCTTTGCTGAAAACCCCTCTTTTTTATTTTTTCCAATTACTAATATCTAAGTTTCATTTGGCACTAGCTCCCTGTTTTAAAGAAAATTATTTTTCTCCATTTTCTTCAGCACTTTTCTTCAGATAGGTTATCTCGTGTAAATATAGTTATTTTCTTTTACCTGGACGCAAACAGTGATCCAATCGACCAACCACGTCATTTTATATATATATATATATATATATATATATATATATATATATATATATATATATATATATATACAGCATGATGAAAAATGTCCCCCCAAAAATACAAATCAGTTATCCTGTTGTAAATCAATAAGTATTTCTCGTGTTTTTCTTCATCATTTTCTTTTTCCCTCATTGTGTATTTAGACAGAAATCCCTCATTTATGCATGTTTCATTAAAAACGACAGACAAGGTACTACGGTTAAGCTTTTTATTTAATTTTTCTTGTGTTCGAACAAGTGTTTTTCTTTTTTGGACACAGAGTGCGTAAAAACTGTCTAAATCTTCTATACTTCCGAGCGAGCGCTTTCGGCTATACTTTTAGCCATTATCAAGGATGAACATTTGGACAGTTTCTACTCACTGTGTGTTCCAAAAAGAAAGCTCTTGTGCGAACACAAGAAAAATTAAATAAAAAGCTTAACCATAGTACCTTGTCTGTCGTTTTTAATGAAGCATGCATATATATATATATATGAGGATAAGTACAAAATTATCCGCACTTTGGCTATAACATATCTTTATGTAAGAGTATGAATAATTTTTTTACTTATCTTCACATATATATATATATATATATATATATATATATATATATATATATATAAACTTCAAACGTTATTATTTAATGGATACTAGTGTTTGAAATAGTCTCCCCATTTTTATTTTAAACAGTGTCTATTACATTTATCGGGGCTCTCACTCGAGAAATTTTAATAAAGAAAATTACGTTCAGATACATTCGAGGGTCTAGGAAGGATTTGCATTTATAAGGCACTATTCGGCCCTGATGGATCGGCGACAACACTCCATGGCCGATTCAGTTTAAAATACGTCTGATCTAACAATTTTCTCCTGTAAAGGATGCAGAATCGAATTCAGCTAGTGAGCACATATTTTTCCTTAATAAGATTTCTCAAATATTCAGGCCGTCTATTCAAACATGGGTATCCACTAATGAATAACGTTTAAGTGATTATATATATATATATATATATATATATATATATATATATATATATATATATATATATATATATATATATAAGAAGAAACGGTGAAAGAATAAAAACTAAGAAACGAACAAATATGTTTTGAATAATAAAAAATATTAAAAAAATTATTAAAAATTAAAATTTTAAGATACACTGGGTTGTATATTAATATTTTTTGTTTTATTATTTCAATTAAGTTACCCGACTAGTTTCGGCTTGCATGGTCATCATCAGGAGAAAACAAATCCCTGCTTGTTAGTATCAGTGACTGTTTCTGAAGAAAGTGACTATTTTCATTTCTTTTTTATCGTTAATTTTGGTCAGTCCCTGTGTTGGTTTAACGGCCTCTTCAAGTTGTTTTATGTTTATATATATATTAGGAGAAAGATGTATGACAAAGTTTCGCGCTTCTTCCTAAGTCCTTAAGCCATCCTGGATATGACGATAAACCTCATCCGCGTCCAGGGTAAGACGATAAACTACGTCTAACAGCAAGGCCTCTGATCAGAAGGTTTTGAAGAGCGTGGAACCACTTCTTAATTGCTGGTGTTCCCAGGTCCACCCTGACCCGGGGTGGTAGCACCTGTTAGGGTCCCAGCTTTGGGCAAATAGTTAAACAAGAGACTGGGGTAAAATGCATTATAAAAGTGTAAAACTATGTTTTAATACCAGAAATACTTTGTAAAAATTATTATCAGAAATAAATTTTTGAAGAAAAAAAAACTATTACCCGTAATCCGTTTTTGAAAAAAAAATGCCAGCAATTCATTTTTAAAAATATTACCAGCCATACATTTTCGAAGAAAAAAATTTTTGACAAAAAAATATTACCAGAAAAAAAAAAGTTGTCAGCTTTAAATGACCCATTGAGGTTGATATGCCGCAAAACGAACCAAACCAAACCAAACTAAGTGCTAAAAGTCAAAACGCGTCACACGAAAACTTTTTCCCCACCTTGTCATATCATATCTTTCCCCACAAATTGTCCTTGAAATATGAAATTCTATATACCGTTATCCTATGTGTGTGTGTGCGTGCGTGTGTGCGTGTGCGTGTGCGTGTGTGTGCCCCCCTTTCTTTATATTCTGCGGACAGTCATAACTTGGTGGAAAGAGTAGATTCTTGTGACCATCACCACAGTTTTGAATTCAGTGTCACCCTTCTCTGAGTCCAGTTCACCCTATCTATCCATTGTAGTGGAAAAGGGACGGGTCCATAAATGAAATTTTCAAAATTAATCAGTCTGTCTGACAATCGCAAAGGGCGTGAAACCCAGGGTCACAAACTCACATCAACGCAAATATATATATATATATATATATATATATATATATATATATATATATATATATATATATGCACATTTCATTGAATACGACAGAAAAGGTACTTTTATTTAGTTTTTTGTACAATTTCTCATGCGATCTAATAATTTTTTTTTTCGGATGATAAATTATATAAAAACTGTCCGAATGTTCTTTTTATCCGAGCGATTTCGGCTATACATTTAGCCATTTTCAAGGATAAGAAATAAATAAGAAATAGTTTGTTGTATGTATGTTTTATAAAATGTTGAAAACATTTTATAAAATATACATACAACAAACTATTTCTTATTTAACAGTTAAAATATTTAATCATTGAAAATGGCGAAATGTATAGCCGGAAGCGCTCGGATAAAAAGAACATTCGGACAGTTTTTGTATAATTTATCATCCGAAAAGAAAAAAAAATATATTAGGTCGCATGAGAAATTGTATAAAAAAAACTAAATAAAAGCACCTTGTCTGTCGTATTCAGTGAAATGTACATGAAAGAAGGATTGCTGCATAAATGCACAAATATATATATATATATATATATATATATATATATATATATATATGTTTTCCCTTTTTTTTTTTTTTCAAGCTAATGGAGCCATTAAGATGCAAGGGGTTACTGAGGGCGATTGAAACAAGGATTCTAGAAAATGACAGTTTCATTCAAATTTCGGAAGGTCGTAGTTAACAGGAAATCAAAAGGCCAGAAAAGTCTTCCACAAGCGAGAAGTGCGAGAGAATAAACTATTAGCATAGAATTTACGGTTACATCTAACAATTTCAACAGTGAAATTATGAAAACGAGCTGCCATTCTAGTTGTGCGCTTAAATTCATGAAATCGAAGTAATGAAGACGAAAGCGATATTTATTCTTGTTAGAATACAAAAAATATAGCACAAGGCTAAAGGATGAAATGGGGAAGAGTTGATCTTCGTCAGTCCTATATTTAAATTAACTAGCCACAGTCACACGGATCCAAGTAAATTATAACATTCCTAACTCCAAAATAACACATTCTTTTTTACCATACTTTCTACTATCACCATAATACCGTATGTCTCTATGGACCAAAGAGGAAGGCTCATCAGAATAATTACTGTGAAATAATTTATAGAAGATGCTAAGAGAAGCTGCATTACAGCGATAGAGATATGACTGAAGCCGAGATGCTAGGTCAGGACCGATAATGTTGCAGAGTTTTCTTTGGATTTTGTCAAAAATATCTTGATATATAGCAAAAGCACCGAACCATACGTGGCAACAATATTCGGTGAACGGACGAATGGTAGATTTATAATTATGCAAGATAGATTATAGCGAGAAAACATTGCTTATTATGACATAGTGAATCGACCTTCCTATCAGCAGACCTAGCATTTGATTCAATATAATCGGTTCACTTCATGTCAGCGGAAACGGGTGACCGTGAATGCGCAATTAGGCACTCTTCTGGAAGTTAGCACCAGCCACGCTGATGCAAGTCAAAAAAGGAGTCATCCAAGATGCTTAAAAGAGAGCAGTTTAGTTTTGGAACTTTAATATTAACGAGCCATTTCTTGCCACACTTAACAACAGACTTACTCTTAAGACAGGATAAATAGATGTGTCATCAGCATATACCAAGTCAGGGACTAATTGTTGGAATTTTGGGTACCCTGGTGTACTAGTGAGCCAACCAAAATGAGCTGAGTCATTTATAGTTCACCAATAGAAGGGTTAACCAATCAGAAGGCTCAAAATATTCAATGTGACGTGTATAAAAACGGTCATGTTTTTCCCGAATATTTACTGCCAGCCTTTGATATCGAAGACTGAAGAATTACGGAACAGTGGTATTGACGATATAATCAGATTCAGTAGAGTGTCTGGCTCTTGAGTGTTAATCAAGAAGATCGTTGATGAAAATAAAGTTGGTCCAAGGATAGAGTTCCGATGGATGTGCGTATTAATTCAAAAAGATATAAATGTGTGTCCATTCATTGGATGGAGCTATATGCATATCACACAGTTGAAAGTTGGTTCTAAGTGTGTGTGTGTGTGTGTGTGTGTGTGTGTGTGTGTGTGTCAAAATGGCAGGTTTAAGGGAAAAATTTCCCAAAATAAAACATAAAATAAGACTTACATTTCGCGGACGTAGTAGAAAACACATGACCGGGTATAACACAAATTTCCACTAAATCGCTAAAACTAAAAAAAATCTTTCAATTTATAGCTACTTAAAATCTTTGCAACAGGTCCTGATCAGTCAACTCAAATATGCCTGCTCGTCTACGCAAATCTACGGCAAGCGACTTAATTTACCCAGAAATAAACGAAGTTGCTAAAGATCAAAAGACTCATTGAGAACTTTAACTGCATCTCAGCTTCTCTAAATCAATATGTTTGTATTTTGTTCTCTTGTATAGTGCGAAGAATAACATTTACTAAAATGTATGAACTTTATATTAGACAGGAACCCATTTTAACGAACCTTACAAATAATAAGATTGTTTATTACAGGATAGAGTAGAGATTGATGACGCGGAAAGTGACATAGGCGCGCAGAGTCCAAATTGAAACCGAAACCGTAGCGTTCGCTTTCGCCTAAAAAATCTTTAGAAAATATATAAATCCATCTCTACCCCATTCCCATTCCTATGTATTAGATCATTGCAGAATTCGTGCCAGATTAGAAAATTAAAAACAAAATGTTATATATTCACAAAAAAAAGCACTTATTAGTCAAGTACGAAAATGCGTTGTGGTGTAATGAATATCGGCTTGGAATAAGAACTCGGAGAGCCGAGTTCGAATTCCGATCGAATTCGTTAAATTCACTTGCGCACAAATAACCTTGGGGAAGTTATGAATCCATCTCTTCTCCCTCCCTACCACCAACAATGGGTTGAATAGCAGGACAGACTGAGTTCTTTAGCCTTGGTTGGCAACCAGTCTACCGCAGAAAGAAATGGCTGTCTACTGCGGAAAAATCTCCTTCGTCAGTCATGTATCGAAGGATGCATGATCGCTCAAGCGTGTATCACATATGGCACTTAACTGAGTGACTGACGTAGTCTCCTTGTTTTTTTTTAACAACTGTCTGCTATCTGTTAATGTCACTTTTGTAGAAAGGAAGGTTGTGAGGTTGTGAATTTTCGACTGTCTGTATAGAGTCAATTTTTTTTTTTTTTTTTTTGACATTAAAATTGTTTTGTAGAGACCGGAACAAATGATAATCCAATTGATCCAAGTCTGAAGAATACAGTGGGTGCTGGAAGGTTTCCCATTTCAACTCTTTAAGCTTCTGCAAAGTCTGTTTTGCAACATGCGGCCTTGCATTGTCGTGTTGGAAAATGGCACCTTTTCGATTTGTCAAAAATCAGCCGTTTTTCTTGAATAGCCGCAATGAGATTGGTGAGTTGGTCTCAATCACTTCTTTGCAGTTACTGTTTCGCCGTCTGGAATAAGTTCAAATAAGTTTGCAACCCTAGCAAACGGATAGCAACACCTTCATTGGAAACAAACCTGTTTTAGCCACAGGTTCTTTACATTCACGATATTGTTTCCAGTTCCGTTTGCATCGAACGTTATCATAAACGATCCATTTTTAATCGCCAGTGACAATTCTGTTCAAGAACTGCTTCTTTTCGTGGCGTAACAGCAAAGATATTGCCACAGAAACACGATCGAGCTTGTTCTGTTCCATCAGAGAATGTGGCAACCACTTGCCGAGTTTGGAAAATGAACCCGAGTTTCTTCAAATGGCGAAAGGCAATTGAAATATTGATCTTTAAAACTCAACAATCTATTCCGTCGAAATCTTCGGTTTATTCCCCACAAGGACAAGCAGAGCGTCTTCAACGACGTGGGAAGGTCACCCGGAGCGTGGGTGATCATTTAGGTTAAAATCACCCCGACGAAATCTGCTAAACCCCTTTTTGACCATGTGAAGAGATGGAGCACGAACCAAATGAACCTTCTAATTGCTTTTGTCACAATTCCAACACTTACTCCTTTCAGAAATTCATAGAGCATAATATACTGAAAGTGCAGCTTTTCATCCGCTATCTTTAAGGCATCCATTTGTGGAAAAACGTCAACATTCAACAAAGTCTGTCTGGTAAGTGAACGATGCAAAGTTTCAATCTAAAACACACCAGAAATCGACACCAAAAAAACAAAAAAAAAAAACAAAAACAACAATAGTGTCAAGTTACTGTCATTTTATATTAACAATGAAAATCTGGCATGAACTTTTGATATATGAATCTATCTCTACCAACCGTATCCACAGCTATGGGATTAATAGCAAAAAAAAGACTGAACTCTTTAGGTTTGGTTGCCAACAACTCTAGAAGGCAAATCGTAACTCGACCTCGTAAAACCTACTTTCTACGGAAACCACAGCAATACTACATCTTCTAGTGCAGCCACGGCCCTATATTACACAGAAGAGTCTACAAGAGTTGACACACAACATACATGCTAGGAAAAGATACTAACATAAAAATCAACTCACACACAAACATTTACATACAAAAAAACTTTCTTTTTATAGGTAAATAGCAGTTTTAAATCTTATTACAATTATTGAAAAGTAATTTATTATTATACTTGCGATTATGACTACCGTATTTGACGGCATATAAGATCAATTTCACAGGGAAAATCAAGAAAAAATTAGTAATTACTAAAATTAGTAAAATTATTAGAAAATGGTACAGCTTAGGCTATGTTTATGAGACATTATTTTGGTTGAACAAGCCATGATTACAATTAATCTAAAAATAACAGGAAAAAAGAAAACGAGCCTATAAAAACTTTATTATATCCTTTAAAGGATCAGTACAGCCTGCGTCTTGTAAACGCCTTATTGGAATAATTAGGATATAAAAATTTTGATTGTCTTCATACCAATGCAACCGGAAGTTATTGAAAAAAAATGTTAATGAAACAAATGTATTTTACACATATTTAATTTGAATTTATTGCATAAAATGTTAGTGAAACAAAGTACTAATATTAAACGTGATGAAATCAATATAATGAATATTATCAATGGTAACACTTAATCTGCATAACAGCCTGTTAAATAATGACTATAGGTATATAAAAGTTGCTCTAAAGTCTAAGCTAATAGGAGTTATCAGGTAGCTAATTTCGGCCAATATCGCGAATTTTAAATCTACATATGGCATATAAAATGCAATGGAATTTTAAAGGATATTTTTAGTAAAAAAAGGAGCGCCTTATATGCCGTCAAATACGGTTAATTACCAACGATGTTTTACCCATAAGCAAACTCTACTTTCGCCTACATCCGATATTTAAATTCCATTTCTATTTTTATTATCATTTTTAATCTGATTGTTGAGAGTTGGGGAGGGACTGCAATTTATAGATTCTGATCTCGACAAGTCCATCACGGCCTGCAAATCTACAAATATGTACAGATATTTCATAAATTTACGTCTATTTGTATACAGATCTATAATTGTAACATGTTACTTCTTGAATCTGTCTCTGGAAAATTATCTCGGCATGGTGACTTAGAGTTTAATTTAAGGCAACGATTATCGGCGATATCTATCGACACTTGTTCATATCTATCTATCTATCCTGAAAATTGCGTTCAAACAAGAAACAAAATGTCGCTGCTTAGCATCGACCTTAGTGTACACACACACGCACACACACACACACAGATATATATATATATATATATATATATATATATATATATATATATATATATATATATATATATATATATACTAGCAGCATGGCTCGGCGTTGCCCGTGCTTGATTCAAAAATCGTACGCTATCACTTGACTGATATTTTTGCCCTTCCTTGCCTTTAAAGGAGTGCCCTTTGCCGTGCTGATGTTGCTACATGACTTACTTCTTGCCTATCTCACACTGTGAATTTTTCTAAGCTCTATACTAAACATTAAATCTGGTACGAAAAAAGAACTAAACAAAATGAACACAAAACGATCAGCTTTAAAAAAGGACTCGTAACTGGAAAACCGAATGAATATATATATATATATATATATATATATATATATATATATATATATATATATATATACAAAAAAAAAATGCAACCCATAGGTTCGGAAAATTTCAACAGACGGGTCAGTCTCTTCATTGATTGGTTATTTTACTTGACTTGTCGATTGAGTGAACATTTCCCATTTTGAATTCAGACAGTTAAGGAGTAAACAGAATTTGAGGGAAGGAATTTATTTTTTGCTGCATTTCGTATATTTTGAAAAACTTAAAGTGATTTGAATTTCTATATTTTCATAAAAATCGATATTTTTACTTGTGAATGTCCTTAACCATTTCCTATCCAATGTTCCACTGGTAGAACATATTTTAAGACTTTTTTTTTTTTTTTTTATACCAGACGAGAATTCATTTTGACATATAACGACCATGACAATTTCACGGTTTTAGCTTTTGAATTTCCTTATGGATCATAATTCGAGGAAATTGACCTTTTGCATCGTTAAATATTTGATCTTAACAACTTTAACGAGTATAAATACAGGTATTATTTAAAAAGAGGGTGCAAATGAAAAAAAAAGCAGAAGTTAAACACATGAAAACATTATCGCCTCCTTTCTTTTTTTTTCTTTCCTTCTTTTTTTCTTTCCTTCTTTTTCTTTTTTTTTCTTTCTTTCTTTTTATTTTTTTCGATCTTTTTTTTCTTTCTTTTCTTTCCTTCCTGTTTTTCTTTTTGTTATCCTTTCTTCTTTTTTACCTTCCTTCAGCGTCTATGATATGACTTTCCTACTGATCAAAATGTAAGAGTCCATTATTTATGCGGCATAAAATACATGCTAGTAATAACTCCTTAATTCCTGCGTTCTCTCTCCTTGAGTTTTTTCTCATATTCTCTAGCACTCAATAACCTCCTTGCGTCTTAGTGACTTTTTTGCCTTGCTTAGAGTGAAATGATTAAAAAAAATAACTGGCATCATAATAAACAGGAGTCAAGTCCTGGTTGGCAATCAATGTCTTAATTTTATCATTTTTGTCTATATTTCTGAGATGAGGTATTGTAACTATTTAAGCTATTTACATTGTTCGGACTGTTATAATCTTTATTGTCATATTCACGACGTTTCGGCCGTTACGCTCCGGCCTTCTTCAGGATATGTCTCTATTTCTGAGACGAGGTATTGTAAGTATTTACATTATTTACATTGTTTGGGCGGTTGGCATCATCTTTATTGTCATATTCACGACGTTTCAGTCGTTGTACACTCCGTCCTTCTTCAGGTGATCGTGAATATGACAATAAAGTCAACAGTCCGAACAATGTAAATAGTATAAATTTGTCATTTTTGTCAAGGAAATTTAATTTAGCTGTTAGGTTTATTCATTTTTATTCAATTATTTCATGTAAAAAAGTATAAAATAAAAATAAAATAAATAACAAGCTAAGGATAGACAAGGAACACCATTGGAAATTTCGTAAAATTAAGGAATCAGCACATATGCTAGGCCACAAAAATCTTCTGAGCCGACCAAGCATAGAAATGAATACAATATGGGAACCAGCAATAAGGAGTGCCAGAGAAAAGCAATGCTAACAAAGTTGCAATATGAGCTCTGGTAAAAACATATTATGATAACAGCAAAAAATTGCAATATGAACACGACACGACTCAAAGAGTGTGAGTTCAATACCCGGTTAAGGCAGTGGAGAACTTTCACAGTGGAGAACAATTAACAGGAGATAACTGATAACTGACATCCATTAAACATGGCACGCGGAACTAGAACAGTCTACCCCAGTGAACGAAATAAAGGGTTAAGTTCGACATTCCAACCACCTGAAGAAGGCCGGAGCGTACAACAGCCGAAACGTTGTAATAATATGGCGACAAAGATGAGGACAATAGTCCGAATAATGTAAATGATGTACATAATACCTCATCTCAGAAATATAGACAGATACTGACCTAAGGATTATTTATTTGTTCTGATAAAATAGAAAAAAAAATGCTTGGCTATCGGCCGTTTAATAAACAGGTGACAAATTGCTACTGCTTTCCTAAGCTTGCGAAGTGAATGGTAGTTGTGCTAAAAAATAGAAATACAAACAAAACTTCGCTCTTGCTAGAGTTCAAATCACTCAGACCTCTCTTGTTTCTTTCTGTCTTATTATTCAAAAAGCAATTTTCAGAAAGTTTAAGCAACTGAAGAATGCAGTCGATGGCAAGAACACAAGAGATGACAAAAAGATTTTGCCTAAAGACTTTTTAATAATGTTCTACTTTTATGTACCATACTCTGAATATGACGATAAACTACATCCGACAGCAAGACTTCTGATCAGGAGATTGCAGGTTTTGAAAAGCATTGGACTACCTCTTAATTGCTGTTGTTCCCAGGTTCACCCTGACCCGGATGGTAACACATTTTAGGGTCCCAGCTATGGGCAAATAGTGAAACCCAAACAAAACACTATGAAAGTATAAAAATACATTTTTTATATTAAAAACTCCAGCAATACATTTTGTATAAAAAATCACTAACAATACTTACAGTAAAATGACCAGAAATACATTATCTATAGTAGAAAGCCTGCAAATGCGTTCAAATTATTTACATTTCGGCATTAAATAACCCATAGAGGTGTTGATATGCCGCTAAACAAAATGAACCAACCAATCAACATGAAAAAACACTTGACATTAACCATATAATATTCGACGATTTCTTAACAAAACTTCAACATAAGTACAACATAAAACACACACATCACCGGCCTTAGTAATTATGTCGACACAAATGTGTATATGTACAAAAGCTGAGTATCATATACCATGTATTCAATTGTGAAAGCAGAATAACATATTTTTTGTTACTTCATGCTCCAAAGAAAATTAAATTTCGGCATTAAATGACCCATAAGGAGTTGATATGCCGTTAAACAAATCAACCAACTTACACTAGTGTTTATAGGAGTAACATTTTCATACCTAAATTATTTAATTTTTCCGTTGATATTCGTTTTTTAAGCTAGACCAGAAATCCCTTTAGTTTGGGTCCGGGGGAGGGGCAATTAACTTTCACCAGGAGTGCGGCTTTTAAGCTAGCTTTAAAATAAAATACAGTGTATCTAAAAAATATTTGTACATACGAAATATTAACAAAACATGTCTTTTATTATTTTAATTTCCAACATATATAAACAATTTTTTATCAAGAGTTGCCAATAATCTAGATAAAGCTAGGCAAATGCAACCACTATTATGAAATAGAGGATACACTTTTTAATACGTAATAAAAGTCCTGGGTATTGTTATAAACTACATCTTATACAAAGGCCTCTGATCGGGAGATTCAACATAAAACACACATATCACCTTCTCTAGTAAGTATGCCCACACAAACATGAATTTTTTTAATCATTTCACCCCATCAAGGCTGGCATGCCACTAGTACGCTGGGGGTTACAGAGAGTGACAGTAAGAGAAAAGACTGGGTAGAGGGGAGCATTGAGGAAAGGATAAAAAGAAGAATGGAGATCAAGGCATTAGAAGATGACGATTGACGTTGCATTTAAATTTTTGAAGATTGTAGTTATCAGGGAAGCAAGTAAAAGGGAGAGAGTTCAACTGTCGGGAAATGCGGGAGAAGAAGCTGTTGGAGTAGAAGAGGCGATTACATTTAACTGTTTCAACAGTAAAAGGGTGAGACCTAGTTGCCAACCAAGTAGCACGCTTAAATTCATGTAGTCGGGACACCAGGGAAAATAGCTCGTCAGAGCAGTTGCCATAAAAATATTTGTAGAAAAGACTGAGGAAAACCACATGACATCTGTGAGAAAGTGACTGGAGTCGAGATGCTAAGTCAGGACCGACTACATTGCAAATCCTTCTTTGGATTTTGTCGAGGATATCGAGATGAACAGCAGGGGCACCAGACCATATATGGCAACAGTATTCAATGGAAGGACGAATTGTGTTGGATGGACTCAGGCGAGAAAAACTTGACACGACACAGCGAACCAAATTTCCTTGCGGTAGATACAGCTATTGATTCAATGTAGTGTTCCACGTTCCAAGTCAGTGGAAAACGTGAGTCTAAGAAAATGCAGTGAGACGCTCTCAAGGAGTCGAGCATCAATCATGCTGATATGGGACAGGGAAATTTATCTATGGTGGTTAAATGAGATCAGTTTCGTTTTGGAGGCATTAAAATTTGCAAGCCATTTCCTGCCCCAGTTAACCACTGATTGGAAGTCCTTTTCGAGATCAACGGTCAGGTTAGCTTTGTCAGCATTGCCGGATTTACTATGTATATACAAAAAGCTGAGTATCATCTACTATGCATTTAACTGTGAAAGCAGATTAACATATCACATTTGATTAGTTCAAAGCTATTAAGAAAATTAAATTTCGCCATTAAATGACCCATAACGAGTTGATATGCCGTTAAACAAACAAACGAATCAATTAATCTTCAGGAAGTAGGTGACCATGGCTCTCTACAATTTCCTGTTCCTTTATATCGGTAAGCAACGTTTGGCTTGTTATCGTAGCTCTTTGTCCTCCGGTCTGTCATCTATTCACATAAATTCGTTCAGTAGATTTGCTGGTTGTTTCAATGAGACGTTACACGGATGTTTCTTTACAGGTTAGAAGGTTCACTTAGTTTAAACTGAACATTTACAGAGGACATTGGTCTATGGAATACTCGTCTAAGGACATCTGTCTAAGGAATACTCGTCTAAGAATAATTGGTCTATGGAATACCCGTCTAAGGACATTTGTCTAAGGAATACTCGTCTAAGGACATTGGTCGATGTAATACCCGTCTAAGGACATTGGTCGATGGAATACCCCTCTAAGGCCATTGGTCGATGGAATACCCGTCTAAGGACCATTGGTCTATAATAATATTTTTTTAAATAAATTAATACTTTATTCATGTACAAAATACTCATTTTTATTGATTCACTATATTACAGAATAATATTTATGACACTTATAGCAACATTAATTACTGATGATTCATATGGTTTATAAGCGTTCATCGGTATGAATTGATTGTATATTAATACAACTCACAGTAGACCATAATTTTCTAGATGAATATTTCATAGACGCTTATTCTTGAGACCAGTGTTCCTTAGACGAATGTCCTGGATCCCAAACCGGATCGATAAACACCAAAAGAAGATCGGAAGGCAGAACGGCCGAAATGTTGCGATAGCAAAGATGAGGGCATTAGTCAGTGTAAATAATAACTCGTCGTAGTATTTCAGACAAAAAAAATTAAAAAATCTTCCATCCGTGTTTTAAAACGGATTTTATTTTAATCAACTGATGTATATCCACGTGTATAATCGGACTTCATGTAGAGTTCGACCCTTGAGGGCTTATTTTTGCATGATTTTTAAATACTCCCGAAAAGATTTACCTGTGACTAGTGCAACCGGTCACCGAATATGCACGATTTTTGACCTCTTCAAAAAAATACCTGTTTATAGTATATATCCTTATATTTTGCGTTAAAAAAAACTGACAATAAAAACTCGCACTCAACTTTGAGTAGATACGGTATTAAAAAATATTTTAATAATTTTAACTTGAGGGAAATATCTTAAAACATGGATTAACTCATAAAGCTGCAGGTCATCCAAACATTCGTTCACCAAAGTGAATTTCCTTCGTTTGCACAAAGAGATGTTGCCATCTTGCGAAAAGGGAAAGAACAAGCAGACGATCAGAAGGTGAATTGTCTCGTCTGTAACGGCGAACAAGCTAAAAGGTTAAAGGATTCACGTTACTTTCGACTCGACCTTTCAGCATATCATTTCTTCGTTTTACCTGCTCCGTCCACGCCCCACCCCAGCACGATGGGAGGTTTGAGACAAAGTAAAAAGCTGGAACCTAGCACACTTACATGTGTGTCTATATTTCTGAGATGAGGTATTATGTACACTATTTACATTATTCGGACTATTGTCCTCATCTTTGTCGCCATATTTATTACAACGTTTCGGCCTTTCAGTATCTGTCTATATTTCTGAGATGGGGTATTATGTACAGTATTTACATTATTCAGACTATTGTCCTCATCTTTGTCGCCATATTTATTACAACGTTTCGGCTGTTGTACGCTCCGGCCTTCTTCAGGTGGTTGGAATGTCGAACTTAACCCTATATTTCGCTCACTGGGGTAGACTGTTCTAGTTCCACGTGCCATGTTTAATGGTTGTCAGTTATCAGTTATCTTCTGTTAATTCCCCTCTCCAAGTTCTCCACTGCCTTAACCGGATATTGAACTCACACTCTTTGGGTCCTGTCACTGGATCTAACCAACGCCTTTATGCACTGTGCCATGTGTTCTCGAGGAAATAAAGGGTTCTGGTTAATTTCCCCCCTAGGAGCCAAATTGTAATTTACAAAGCTTTGTTTGACACAAAGCCACAATAATAGGGAAATCTATATTAATAGTTTAAATGTATAGCTGCAAAATTTTTAAAGATTCCTGACTTTATGGTTTTTTTTGTTGTTTTTTTTTTTTGGCTGATCTTTTCCTAAAATTGAGATTTTCTTTAAAATATCTATTCTCCTACTGTAAACTTTGATTTGGTTTTAAATACAGAATTTCTTCTGTCTATATTTCTGAGTTGAGCTATTGTAACTATTTGCACTATTTATTAGGTTGGTGCAAAAATAATGTCGGTTTTTGACGTATTTTTTAACGTCAAAAACCGACATTATCTTTGCACCAACCTAATACATTGTTTGGACTGTTGTCTTCATCCTTGTTGAAATATAGACGACCTTTCGGTCGTTGTACGCTCCGGCCTTCTTCAGCATCTGTCTATATTTCAGGTATTGTAATTATTTAGACTATTTACATTTCTCGGACTATTGTCCTCATCTTTATTGTCACATTCACGATGTTTCGGCCTTTGTACACTCTGACCTTCTCAGGTGATTGGAATTTCGAACCGAACCCTTTATTTAGTGCACGGGGTGGGGGAGGGGGTAGATTGTTCCCATTCCACGGGCCATGACATTGGATAATCTCAGTTTTAGTTAAATCGCCTCGATAACTCTCAAAGTTTTTCTTCTCTACGCTGGGGCCAGGAATTGAACTCACAACTCTTTGGATCATGTCATTTTTTGGATCAATCAACCAACGCTTTTATCTACTGGGCCATGTGCCCTGAAACAATTTAAACAATCTACTCCCTAAATGGGCTAAATAAAGTATTCGGTCCGAAATTCCAACAATTATCACCCGAAGAAGGCCGAAGCGTACAACGACCGAAACGTTGTAAATGTGCCAGTAAAAATAAAAACAACATTCCGAATAATGTAAATAATGTAAAAACACTTTCTTGTTGCTTTTCGTTAGTTTTTATTTTTAAAATTAAACTTATAGACATTTTTGCTGCATGTAAAACTTATATAAAACTTTTATAAGTTAATATGGAGTGCTGCGGAAATATCTTCCACATAATGGTAAGACATTAATGGCAATGGTGACTTCGTCCAGCTAATGCCTTACCTTATGCGATAGGTATATGTGGAAGGTATTTCTGCCGCACCCTGTATTTCGAAAAAAAAAAGCGAAAAATAAAGTTTTCTGATTTATAGAAAAAATTACTGGCAGTAATGATTTTAGACAACTGATACAGCATCCTCACAAAAACAATAGCATCATCACAGACTTAGTTCAAGAAGATAAAGCAAGTTTTCTGTTTAGTTTTCAGTACCATCCCAAAGTGGGTCTAGGGCTTTAGTCACTCCCAACTTCCTATAGCGCCGTGGATGTTTGCGTAGCATCTACAGTGAATTAGACATTATAACAACCTAGAGGTGATTTATAGCACGGGATGGGGTGCGTAAGTTAGAGGCAGATATAACATTTTATATCCTGGACGATTGTACATGTCATTTGTTTGTTTAGTTTGTTTAACGGCATAACAACTTACGTCATGTGTATGATGATAAACTACATCCGGCAGCAAGGCCTCTGATCAAGAGGTCGAGGAGGGCGGAACCACCTCATAATTAATATTGTTCCCAGGCACAACCTGACACGTGATGGTAGCACATGTTAGGCTACCACCTATAGGCAAATAGTTAACCCCCAAACTGAGGTCAAAACACTACAAAAGTGTAAAAATAGGTTTTATTACCAGCAATACATATTTAGAAAAAAATAAATAAATTTACCCACAATACATTTTTGAAAAAAAAAATACCCACAATACATTTTTGGAAAAAAAATTTTTACCAGCAATACATTTTTTGAAAAAAAAAAATACCCACAATACATTTTGGAAAAAAAAATTACCAGCAATACATTTTTGGGAAAAAAAAAATTACCCACAATACATTTTTGGGAAAAAAAATTACCCACAATACATTTTTGGGAAAAAAAAATTACCAGCAAAACATTTTTTTTAGGAAAAAAACAATTACCAGTAATACATTTTTGAAAAAAAAAAAGGCTTTTTCTAGTGTATTTTTATATTTCCTTTTTTTGACCCCAGTTTGAGTGTTCACTATTTGCACATAACTACCACCCCGGGTCAGAGTGGACCTAGTAACAATAACAATTAAGAGGTGGTTCCACGCTTTTCAAAACCTCCTGATCAGAGGCCTTGCTGCCGGATGTAGTTTATTATTAAAATTATTTAAAATTTTGTTATAAGTAACTAATGTGCGACGATTCAAAAAGGTGTGGAAAATAGAATTGGCGAACCAGGTTCAAATTTCAACCACACCTGAAAGGCATGGATTTGTCACTTCTGTAAAAAAATTATTTTTAAACTGCTGATAACGTCTACGAGGATTGGCGTGAGGAGATGGAGTTATACAAAAAACCCCAGAAATATGAAAACTTGAAAATAAAGCCAAGAATGATTTTTTTTTTTTTGCTGTATTAACAAGAAGACAGCCATTAATTCTGACGAACGCATCCGTTGGTAATTCTGATAATGATAATATTGGCGGTTTCCTTATAAGGAAACATTCAGCATTCATTAAACCGAATAGCCAGTGTTACTTCCGGTTGGAATTTATACAATCTTTCTATTAAAACAATTTTTTCGAGAAAATGGGTTTCTCATGTCTAACTTATCGCTACTTCCAGCATTGATGGGGGTTTCCTTCCTAACCTTTTGTTTGAAGCAGTGTCGAACACCAACATCTTGATTGTCATAATTTTTTCATCGATTTACCTATAGTATCATTTAATTTCATTTGCAGAGTGTTGGCGCTACACAGTCTTCTATGAAATGCTGTTTCTTTTTTCATTAAAGAAGAAAGATTAAAAGAACTCGAAAGGTTCGCCATTTTCTGCAGTGTTTGTGGTAAATAAGAAAAAAATAAGAGAAATCGAATGCTGAAAGTTTTTTTTTCTTTTGTTAGTTTTATTTTATTTATTTATTTTGTGTGTATATCTTTTTCTTTCGGACTCAAGTAGACATTTACATACTCAGACGAGAACGGAAATATCAAAGAACATTCCATGTGTGTGCACTTAACTATATACAAGGATTGGGTGCCTCCCGTAGGCTAATGGCTAACAAGCAAATCTTTACTGTATCGTAATAAGTTCGATACTCACTAAACACACTTTATCTATGACGTTCAACCAGACGAGATCAAGCTTTCTAATTACTGCTGGCAGCTGATTACTCCGCACCATCTTATAAAATAACAATCCAGTTGTTAATTTAATAAAACATTACTACTATACAGTGAGTTCAGTCCTCATTGAGTACCATACTTATGGTTTTGTTTCCAAATTAAGCTGATATGAAGCTGGATGAAAAAGTATGTACAGTTCAATTACCGCTAACCCCCCCCCACACACACACACTGATACATTTATAATACCCTTGCTTTTCTTTTCTTCCCACTTCTTCCTTTTTTCGCATCCTCCACCTCCCTTTCTATCACACCGAACACCGTGTGTTAGTTTATTTATTTAAAAAATTCTATACCGTTCATTAACTTCTTTTAAATAAATCGTTGGGAGGTCAACTGATAAAAATAGAAATTGATATATATATATATATATATATATATATATATATATATATATATATATTGTGTATGTGGGCGACAATCCCCCTTTTATACAAGTTTCATTAAAGACGACTGACAAGGTGCTGCGGTTAAGTTTTATATTCAGTATTTCTTGTGTTCGTATAAATGTTTACTTTTCTGGGTGTAGTATTTAAAAACTGTTCAAATGTTCAACATATCCGAGCACTTTTGGCTATTCTATTAGCCTTAAAAAGGATGAGTTTTTGGGGTTTTTTTTTTTTTTTGGTTTTTTTTGGATTTTACGTGAATATTTAGATTTTTATATATGTATCTATAGTGATGGGAAAGTTGGGGTTTTTTTTAGGGGGGGGGGGCAAAAACGGTCAGCACGTTGTGACAGTGTTCATAGTTGATATTATTGTGTGTTGGCTTTATTATTATTATTATTATTATTATTATTATTATTATTAATGCTTCCATTGTTTTAGCTGTTTTTTACATGCGGATGAAGCTATTGTGGTCGTATATTCTATAACTAAGTTGCAGGCAAAGTTTGTTAAGTTTTCGTGTCTGTTTAAATGGGTCCGAAGTGAGCTATGATCTGAGAGATTTTACGTAAGTTTTCTTGATAAGCATGTAGTGGTATGACCAATATAATTATTCATGAATTTGTTTTGATAAAGAATGCAGTCTCTTAAAGAACACACATACACACATACACACTTTGTGTGTGTCTGTGTGTGTCCTTAGAAACAGACTGTCGCCGCTTGGTGTTGACCTCAGTGTCCACTTATATGTGCGTAGCAAGAATTAATTCAAATTAGTTTTATTAAAATAGGCTATCTTGTTTAATCTTTTATTGTAGTTATCGTATGACTTTAGTCATTATAAGAAAATTACTCATTACACCACCAGTGAATCATTAAAATTCACTAATTTCGAGTTTAAAGTTCACAGTGGAAGTGGATAACTCAGTTTTTGAGAAAAAAGTAGGTTTTCTTCTAAAACTGTCTGAACAAGTAAAGAAGCCAAAAGATGTAGTTTACTCAAATATTCACACACTCTGTTCCTTGTCAAATATCGAGTCATGCCTGTATCAGAACAGTATGCAGGGAGAAGTATATTCCTACCTTTACTAATGAGATTTGAACATGTAAATTAATTCTACTTGTATACATAGCCTATGAGAGAGGAATACAAAAGATCTCTGGGAATTTCCTTGGATCTCACTGTTTGAATGGATTGAACCCTACACTTCCGCTGGCTTCAAAACTATGGTTCCAAAATGTCCATTATTCGGAAGGACAATCCCTTATTCAGACATTTCTGTTTTTTGTTCTTTGTTGAATTTGGGGGATAAACAAAACGTCATTTTCAATTATACAGGGTGTCCCCAAAAGTTTTACATCATTTCGCCAACCAATAATTTTGGCAATTCTTGTTGAAATCACCTCAAATTTTCACAGAATCTATAGAAACAGATTAAGATTTTATATTTAATGGAAGAGAACAGTATGTGCTATTCTCAATGAGAATCTGCCAGAGAGATGGATCAGGCTTGGTGGAGATGAAGAGAGTTTTCTGATAAAATGCCCGCCGCGGTCACCGGACCTGTCCCCGTGTGATTTCTTTTTATGGGAATATGTGAAGGGACTGGTCAATGTCTCTCTCTTCCTGCGAGCATTGATAAACTCAAGCAGAGAATCACTTCCGCGCTGGATAATGTTACAGGAGACATGCTACAACGTGTTTGGCAAGAGCTTAATTACCGACTTGACGTGTGCTATGTCACAGGTAATGCACATATTGAACACTTATGAAATCGGTATGTGCATATGTGTAGAATGTTGTAGTTTGTACTTTTCGTCGTTTTTTTTTTTTTTTTTTTTTTTTTGTTTTGTTTTTGTTTTTTTTACATTTTTCTAACCCTGCAGCAGTACTTCATTGGACTAAAGAGGGAGAGGGTTGGTAAAATATAGACAGTGACAGCGTGATAGTGGGTCGCGGTGACGGGGCAGTTTTTGTTCTAGGCGTTTGGAAACCTCACATTAAAAAGATCATGTATCATATCCTGCCATCATATATGTATTGGGGTCGAATAAATGCTCGTGTTATGGACTGGTCTGTTTTTTTGTTTTTTGTTTTTTTTTTTTCGACTGGTGTAAGGTCGGGGCACACAGACAAAATTTAACCTTACTCTATTTTATAAAAAATACGATTGTGTTTTTATTGAAATATCTTCCCGGGTTTTTGATTTTTACCACTCTATAAAATCAGTCAATTAAGTGAAGTACGTGATACACGCTTTGGCGATCATGTCTCTTTCGTTTTATGACTGACTAGGCAGACGATTTTCCCACATTTAGTTGGCGTTTCTTTATGTGGTAGATTGGTTCCCAATTAAGGCTATAGGACCCAGTTTATCTTGCTATTCAACCCATAATTCGTAGGAGAAAAGATAAAGACAGTCAATTGCCATACGTGATACACCCTTTGGCGATCATGTCTCTTTCGATTCATGACTGACTTGGCAAATATTTTCCCGCAGTAGGTTGCCATTTCTTACAGACTTGGTTGCCACCGAAGGCTATAGGACCCAATCTTTCCTGTCATTCAACGTATATCTTGGGTGGGGCAGAAGAGACGGATTCATACCTTTTCCAAGAGTGTTTGTGCATAAGTGTATGAAACGAACCCGACTGGAATTCGAGGTAAAGAATTTTAATGAGGAGAAAGAATAAATAAAAGAATATAATTCCATAAAAAGAGCGTGGAAAACTAGTATTCCTTTTTGTGTTTAATAGACGTTTCGAATTACAGTCTGTGATTTATTTATTTTTAATTGCATTGGTTATATTAATACTATGACAAACTATTATCAATTCATCCTCACGACATATGTCACTGGAACACATTTTTAGGTAACTCTCATAAAATTGTTTCTGCCAACGCATAAAAGTCGGAATAAATTATTTTGTTTGTTAAATGTTAACTCGTCTTTCTCTCATCTTTTCAAGCCTTGGTCAAGACTAGGTAAAAAATAGCAAATCCATAAAACATTAACGCTACAACGAAGAAGGCTTCGATGAAGAGATCCGGTTTATTTGTGTCTCAGGCATATCGTATCTTCAGCAGTGCCATCAGGATAAATATTTCTACATACTGTATTGTCTTCACGGGAATTAACGTGAAGTAATAGCTAACAAGTCTGGTTGCTCATTACTAGCGAGTTCAGACCCGGATATAAGAGACTTCTCCGGTCACGACAAGTCTCTTATATCCGGGTTACACTGTAATAAGTAACAGGGGGATACTGGGAGTGAAAAAATGAAAAAATTTTAGTGAGGAGAAAGGCTAATACAAGAACAGGTCTCAGGAACAGAATATTGCGAATGGTGTCGCATTTAGATTTTTGGAAGATTGTAGACGGAAGGGCGGGCAAGAAGTTGGAAGACAGTTCCGCAGGCAAGAAGTGCAAGAAAAGAAAGTATCTAGTTACATCTAGCTATTTCAACAGGAAAACGATGTGACATAGTTGCCAATCTAGTAGTACGCTTAAATTCACGTGGTCGAGATACCAAGAAGGAGAGCTCATTAGAACAACTAAAATGAAAATATTTATAGAAAAAAAAAAACGATGGAAACCACGTGGGAAAGTGACTGAAATCGAGATGCTAGGTCCGGACTAATAACATCACATACCCTTCTTTAGATTTTATCTAGAATCTCGAGATATATAATGATATCCTATGCAAATCTTAGACGCTGTACAATGCCGAAAGCATGGCGCACCCAGTGCGGATCGGACTCACTACTCAGTCATAATTGATCTAGCGAGATAAGATTGCTAAACATTACACCACATGGAAGTGCCCAAATCTCGAGATATATAGCCAGAGCAGTAGCCCATATATAGTTACAATACTCAGTGCACGGACGAATGGTAGATATATAATTGTGTAAGATGGATTCTGACGTGAGTTGTCCTACTAAGTCATGAGTTTGATCGTCGCTAAGTGTTCTATATTTATTGCCTTGTGCTAAACTTAAATTAGTAAATATATTGGGTGCTTTTGTATAGAGTATTTTTTTTTCTTCTAAAACTGTCTGTGCAAGTAAAGATGCCAAAAGATGTCGTTTACTCAAATACTCACACATCAACTCTGTTCCTTGTCAAATATCGTCGTGTGACTGTCTCAGAACTTTTTACTTTTATTTGTCTACTTTATTTTTTGTTTACTTTTTATTCATTTATTTATTTTTATTATTTATTTACTTTTTATTTATTTACTTTTATTTGTCTACTTTATTTTTTGTTTACTTTTTATTCATTTATTTATTTTTATTATTTATTTACTTTTTATTTATTTACTTTTATTTGTCTACTTTATTTTTTGTTTACTTTTTATTCATTTATTTATTTATTTTTATTATTTATTTACTTTTATCTATTTATTTACTTTTTATTTTACCTTTAACTTTTTTTACTTTTTTATTTATTTTACGTTTTTATTTATTTATTCACTTTTTATTTGCTTTTTTGTTTTATTTACTCTTATTTATTTATTTATTTTTACTTCATTTATATTTTATTTTTATCTAATTTTTATTTATTTACTTTTTATTTATCTATTTTATTTTATTTTTTTATTCACCTATTTTTTTACTTTTTCTTAAAGAATATCTCTCTATGCTTATGAATCTCTTTGCCGTATTTCTGCATGGCTACAAGGTAAGGCATTCTCAAATTTTCTTTAATATTTCGCTAAAAGAACGGTCGCTATCTATCAATCAGGGAATCTGTTATTTACTCACTTGAGCTTAGTTTCGTATCGTATCGCTGTCCCCTTACTTCACCGCGCCTCCCACATACTTTTACATATAGACATATTTATACACTTCTTATATCATTTAAAATCATGAAAGAATGTTCCTGGTATTAATCATACGCAGAGATGTCAATCGAACTTTTTTATGAAGTAAGAAAAAAAAAAAGGAAAACTTTTCGATTTCGCTAATCAATTAATTGGGTCTGTTCGTTCATTTTTACTTCACAGGGCGTTGATTGAAAAATAATTGAATCTTGAACCGGCAAATTGATAATATACGGAAAAAAAACTTCGATTTTTACGGCAATAGTGGAAAACAGCGTCTTTCTTGAGTAACGCTTTTCTATTTACTTATTTTTTTTAAAAAAAGAAATGCAAGCCAGGGCTTTCGATAACTAAAGTATTTCCGACACGAAAACAATGTCTCAATTTACCTAAAATTTAATTATTCTCTCGTCACTGTTTTACGATGTGCTAATTATATTTTGATAGAAAACATTAATTAATTATAACATTTGCTTCCTGAAAATGGTTATGCAGATTTTCTTGTTAATTATATATTATTTTCAGTTTATTTTATATATATATATATATATATATATATATATATATATATATATATATATATATATATACCTGCTTTAGAATTATTATTATTGTGATGGGTACTTTTAGTATTAAAGATTGCATTTTATCCAATCATAATAATATCAAAATAATTACAACCACATCCAAAACATCATGGATATGAGCAAAACCAAAAATGCCCTAGATTATGGCCAAATCATATTGAAACACCGAAGTTAAGCAACGTCGAGCCTGGCCAGTACTTAGATGAAACTTATTTTGGATGAGGGAATGAAATTACCTCTCTGGATTGGATTAATAATGATCGCAGTTTTATATTTATCAGGACATTCACTGTAGTAGTTTAGAAGGCAAGAATAAGAACTAGGAGACTTATTGTACGGATATATATATATATATATATATATATATATTAACTGATTTAAAAATATGCTTTCATCGCTACACAGGAATTACTATGTTTCAAAACAGAAACCAAAATCTTCAAATTGAATTATATTAAATTAAAAGCATTAGTTCTATTTCATCCTCAAGCGAATTTTGGAATAACTTACTTTAAAATTTAAAAGCACATACATTAAAAAAAGCACATAATTTCATAATTTTTGTTTCCAAGGATACAGAGAAATACAATCATTTAGACAGGGGTGGTAGCGTGTCCATTTTTATTAACTATTATTGTATCAATTATGAGTTACGTTCGAAACTGGGTTAAGTCTAGGTAGGGTACAGCTGCCTTTTTTTCAACGAATTATGACATCCGTTCAACGCATGTCGTCTGGTTTTTAATATATATATATATATATATATATATATATATTGTATGATTGTCATATTGTGTTCATTAATGTCAGATGAATCTGAAATTTACCCAACTTCAAAAACTCAGTATCAAGCACTGACGAAGGCTATAGGAGCAACCGAACATTATTATTGTACTCCAACATGTCAACTAAATAAAAAAATATATACATATATACAGACAATATTTTGTCATCCACTTTTTGTATAATATCAGCAACCTACTTACTAATTTACACACACACAGACAAACAGACAGACAGAGGGTGGAGTAATGGATAGCGGCTTGGATTGAGGAATCGGAGAGCTGAGTTCGAATTCCAGCCGAATCTATTACATTCACTTACGTGCTATTACCCTTGGGAAAGGTATGAATCCTTTTCTTCTCCCTCCAGCTATGGGTAAATAGCAGGGCAGACTGGGTTCTATAGCCTTTGAATAGCAACTGGTCTAGGAGAAGGACAACTCTGAATTCAAGACCTGCGGAGGGTCGTTTGGGGACCTTGTGGCATGTAGTGCACCAGGTCTCTGTATTCGGCCCTTTAAAAAGTGTGGATGGTCCTGCACGAAACCTTCACCACTATAATCAAATCTCATGTGCTGTTATCGGGCTGTCTGTTTCCTAGGAACTAATCTGCTTGACGCTCATACGTCGAATTCGACGAGAGAGTCGAGTATATATATATATATTCATATATTTAGGCAGCAAATTCTCTTTTAGGCATGTTTGATTAAATAAATTACAAGCATTATGTCTCCTTATTTTTAGCATAATACTTTCATATTCACGAATTTTTTTCTTGTATTACAATCAAATGATTCAATTAAAATTAAAAAAATCAAGTGAATTACAATAAAAAATCCCTGTTGCAGTGCATTTTTTGCCTCATTTGATTGCAATACACGGGAAAACATTCGTCAATATGGAAGGATTCTGCTAAAAATAAGCAGGCATAATGTTTGTAATTTATTTAATCAGATATCTTACTTATTATAAAACGCAGATTGTGTGTGTGTGTGTGTGTACGTTTATATATTGGATCGGATTTCCTACATTTTTCAACTGATTTCAACAAAACTTCACAGGACTACGTAAAATTACCTTGCGGCGGTCCTGACAGCGCCAAAAATTGGAAAAACACAATTGTTTTTGCACGAAATCAATTTGAAAACACGATTAAGAGGCATTAATGAAAGGGGGGCAACTCATATCGAGTTATACTTATTAATATCGAGTTATTGAGTTATACTTATTATAAAACCCTGGTTGGTTGTTTGTGTGTGTGTGTGTGTTCGTTTATATATGGGATCGGATTTCCTACATTTTTCAACCGAAACTTCACTTTTTTTTTCTTTTTCTTTTTGGCAGGTAGTGTTTCTTATTGTCTTACACACTTTTTTCTTTATTTTTACCTTCAGAATGCTTTAAAAATTCAATTTACACGACAATTGTTTATAATAAAATTCTATTCAATCGGTAGACTCATAACGATTGAAAACAATGTTTTTGTTTGAGTTTGAGTTTGACCAATTCGTAAAAAAAAAAAAAAAAACTAATTAAGACATGCGTGTCCGTCAACCTTAAACAATAATCTTTGTCAATTTTATTTTTCAGTCTTTATGATGGTCGATACTTGATCTATCTCTTACTGTTACATCCCCGGGCAACGCCGGGCTCTCCTGCTAGTATGTGTGTATCTGTTTGTGTCAGCCACTATTAAGCCTGAACAAATGTGATGTTTTTCTATGTTGATATATGTTATGGTCCGGTTCCTTGTACTACGGTGATGGTCCAAGGTAGAACCAATAAAGAAGAACTCGAATACAGATATGGAATAACACAGATATATTACAAACAGAAATATATACCGAGAGTTAGAAAAGTGTTAGTACGATCAATCGGGTTTAGTAGTAATTGTCTGAACACGACTCTGTTTCGGACTGCCTCTGACTCGACTGACTGACTCGCTCACTCTGACTGACTGACAGACTTCTGACAGACCTCACTCCAGACTTCAAACTGCACTCTAGACTTCAGACTTCACTCTAGATTTCAGACGGAACTCACTGCTTCCTCTTGAGGCACAGTATTTATTACGTATGGAATAGTCCATTATGTTATTATGGATAAGGTCCCATAACACTATAATATATGGAATACCTTACTTTAATCCTCACCCAGTCTATCCGTAACATTAAAAATGACGGCCATATTTAAGAAATTTTGTTATTGAATTGGTTGTATTTTTTACGTGACTTATTGTTATATACCGTACGAACACTAATAGTTATGTTCCAATCCGCATAAACACGTTGAACACTATTGTAAGTAGGGGCAATATGCTCTCTAAGTAGTCCACCATTAGCAGTGGTTTACCTATTTCACGCCGCTGGCGAGTATTGTATTTTGTTGACATTATAAAGATTACCATTTCATTTCCAAACTCCTTTTTGGTTATTCCTCATTCAGTAACATTTTCTAAGTTACAACAGTTATCAAGGGTTTTTATTTATACAATTAACCCTATTTTCACATCTAAAAATACCCAAAGATAAAACCAATACTTTAAAATAATGTCAGAAATGGCATCACGACATTTTTCACTAAGTAGTTTTGAAAAAAAAATCACACATATTTTACATAGATAAAGCTCTTCGCAAGGTGTGGGCTGTACTCGTGAGAACAATTTTTTGTATTTCTTTAAAGCATGGGCTACCAGGATTCCCTTCAGTGAGTCTATTGGATTTTTTTCCATTCAGTTTGAGGGCTTCAACTACAGCTGGAATTGTTGGTGTCCTCATGTTTTACATTTTTGAGATTTCGATTTCAAGGTTCTTGTATTTTGATAGTTTTTTGAAGATCTTCAAACATAGATTGTAGTCTTCTTGGGCTGCCATGTCAATAAGGAGACACATTTTGTGTTTTCGGTCTGTAGTCACAATGTCTGGGTGACTAGCTTTGATTGTGCTGTCTGTGTCTATTGTAAAGTCCAATAAAATTGTTACAGATACTATCTCCGTAACCGGAAGTGGGTGGTGTTCAAAACAATTTCTTGCCGTTCCCTTTACGTAAAATGTGCAGATTTTACAGTGCAGATATTGGCCCACACTGTCATGCCGAGTTTTATATCTAGTGGGTGTACCGCACAGCCTGATTGTCATGGGCCCTTACCTATAACTACAGCATAAACTCTTCCTAACACTATGTATACTACGCCTCTCAAGAGACAGGGACGAATCGAGTCGAGCCGATAGTAGTTCACTCCAAACCAGACTGACAGTCATACTAACACCTTCAACATCTTGTATTATTATTTCATGTAATATACCTTCGTTATTTCTACTCTTGTGTTCGTGTTGTTCTTCCTTGGTCCTAACCTGGACCATAACACTGATACAAGATGGTCAATTGTTTTTGGATATTTATCACAGAATCTGGATTTGGGGTCGGCACAATTTCTCGTTATGTGTGCTTGGTAATTTTTAGTTAGCAAGCATTGGTCCTGTGCAGCAAGAATAAAACTTGGTTTCAGCTTTTAACTCTGCACTACGTAGCCACTGATAGGTACGGGGTTTGTCTACATCAGCTTGTTTCGTACGGCCAGAGTATTGACTATAAAGCGGTTTATCTTGCCATAGTTTCTGTATCTGTATCTGGTCGGTTGCATATTTTAAGTATTTTGCAGCTGCAGTCGGCATACTATACTTTACTTGCATTTCTTCACCCATTTGAAGCATCATTTTGTACTTGTTGCCTTCTTTTAAAGTTTCTTCTTTCATGTTCTTTGACACATATCATCATCCAGTCTTCTGTAGTTGCCAGGTATTATTATTATTATTATTATTATTCCTTTGATTTCTGGTATGTACTCATTTCTTTCCGGGTCCCGCCTAAGGTCAGAAATAGCATCATGACATTTTCCACTGGGCAATTGAAAAAAAAAACATACACACACGCCTACACCTACACACGCACATACACACATTTTACATAGATAAAGTCCTTCTTAAATTGTGCGCTGTACTCGTGAGAACAATTTTTTGTATTTCTTTAAGGCATGGGCTACCAGGAATCCTTTCAATTAGTCTACTGGAATCTTTTCCAAACAATCCGGGGTCTCCAACTACAACTAGAATTATTGATGTTCTCATGTGCCACGTTTTTGAAATTTCGATTTCAAGGTCCTTGTATTTTGATAGTTTTTTGAAGATCTTTAAAGATACATTGCAGACTGCAGGGACCGCCGTATCAATAAGGGGGCATTTTTTGTTTGTTTGTTTGCAGTCTCTAATGACGATGTCTGGGCGATTAGCTTTGATTGTTCTGTCTGTGTGTATTGTGTAGGCCCATAAAATTGTTACAGTCCTATCTCCGAAACCGAGTCTGGGTGGTGTTGATTATTATTATTATTATTATTAGCATTATCATTAGCATTTGTGTGTGTGTGTTACGTTTCCTGCTTGTATTCTGTAGAGCCGGGTCCAAAGTTACTATTATTATAAGCAATATTATTATTAATAATATTATTAATAATAATATTATTATTAATATTATTATTAATAATAATAATATTATTAATAATAGTATATTTAGGCGCACTTTGGATTTTAAGTTTTTTCTTTTTTTACTTATTTCAAGTTTTAAGTTTGTTTTTAAGTTGTTTATTTTTTCCCAAGTTCTATGTTTGTTTTATACAAGTATCTTTGTTCTTGTTCTCAAACCTTCCGTTGGGTTGACATTTGTAAATATCTCCTTGTTTAAAAAAAAAGGTTGTGCCGCATTCTTGCAATCTTGTGTTAATTCGCATTACATTTACGTATTACAGAAAAGAATTTCTCCTAAAGTCAGACGCTTGCAATTCACACACCATTGTATCCTGTTTAATGGCATTTTGAATATAATATAATGCGAGTTGGGCACCTCGAGGCGGTGTAATGGTTAGCAAGCTTGTCTCGCTAGAACAATTACAACTGAGTCGTGAGTTCGATCCTCACTGGGTGCCCCATTCTTTTGGCCTCGTGCCACATCTATGCTACGCTTGGAAAATCACTATAAAGCGAGTTTTATGATCAGACTATTTTTTAAGCAAAATTCATTATACTGTCGGAGAACGCATATTTTTTATGGAAATTTCTCGGATATTCAGGCCGGTAAATGTCGTTAATACTGTTTATTATAAACAAAGCCTTTACTTAAATATTTGTATCTATAAAAAGAATGTATAAACATAAAAATGACTTAAAAATAATTGTCGGACTTTGTTCATTTCATAATGTGTGACGTCATTTGATTACATTTTGATACGCATTGAGCAGATATGAATGTACGAGAGAAAACCATGGAGAATTGTTGTTTAAAAACAGTAAAATCGACCTTGCTAACCGAAACGCTCCTCTGTGGAGAAATCGGTAAAGGCACGTCAGTCTATATGACGGTTCCGTATAGTATACAGGTTCGATTCCTGTCGGAGGACGCATATTTTCTATGAAATTTTCTCGGACATTCAGGCCGGTAAATGTCGTTAATACTGTTTATTATAATCAGAGCATTTACTTAAATATTTGTATCTATAAAAAAGAATGTATAAAAATAATTGTCGAACTTTGTTCATTTTAAGACTAATTTTGGATGCTATTCTATTCAAGTCATTAATTATTTTATTAGGTGAACAAATCTAATCAATTCTTGTTTTATTACTGCAATTATAAATTATTTTTCTTATTTTCTATCGTTTGATTTTAATGTGATTTATTAGCATTCCATGTTACAAAAGGGGTGTAACTAAGCAAAATCTCAGCACATTTTCTGATTATTGCAGTATCTGTGTGCTCTCTGAAAAGTGTTACACAAGCATAGCGTACCCTGATAAGAAAAGGTTCTGTATCTGTTCAGTAAATGATGAGATTAAACATTTCCCTACAGGAAACATTCGACATTAATTGATCGAACTGTCATCAGTACTGTCGATTGAGATTTGTAACAAATTATTTTCTGAGTTTTTCAAGAAATTAGACTTCTCAACTCCATTGGCTGCTATCGCTCTTTCTAGTATTGACGGGAGTTCCCTTCCTACCCTTCTTCTTTAAGGTTGTATCAACATCATGATTATAACATTATTTTCCCTTAACTTTACATGTGTCAATTTTAGATATTATTCTTATTTTGTAAAGTTCTTATTTGTAGCGCCAGTTTGTAAGATTTCTAATGAAGGGTTGTTTTCTTAAAGACCTTCAGGAGCCATACGAGTGAAGACATTTTTAATATTATTAATAATATTAATAATAATAATATTATTAATAATATTATTATTAATAATAATATTATTAATGATAATATTATTAATAATATTATTAATAATAATATTATTAATAATAATATTATTAATGATAATACTAATAATAATAATATTATTAATAATATTATTAATAATAGTATTATTAATAATATTATTATAAATAATAATATTATTAATAATATTAATATTATTATTTATAATATTATTATTATTAAGAATATTATTAATAATAATCTTATTCATAATAATAATAATATTCATAATAATAATATTATTATAAATAATAATAATATTAATAATATTATTAATAATAATATTAATAAATTATAATATTATTATAAATAATAATAATAACGATAATAATAATAATAATAATATTAATAATAATATTATTAAGCATATTATTAATAATAATATTACTTATAATAGTAGTAACTTTGGATCCGGCTCTACAGAATACGAGCAGGAAACGTAACACACACACACACGAATGCTAATAATAACAATCAACACCACTTAGACTCGGTTACAGAGATAGGACCTGTAATAATTTTATGGGCCTACACAATGCACACAGACAGAACAATCAAAGATAATCGCCCAGTCATCGTCATTAGAGACGGCAAAAAAAAAAAAATTGCCTCCTTATTGATACATGGATGTATACTGTCTGCTGATTGGTGTCTGACGCCCTCCCTAGTGTTATAAGTTTTCAACTCCGTATCTATGCAGATGACAGGACTATTTACTCCCTGTCTTGATGGCAAGTCTGTTCGTTAAGGTCAAATGTGCAGGTGACATAAAAAAAGACCTACAATCGGTTAAGTGGAGACAAGCAATGGTTTATTAATGTTAACGCCCCCAAAACGGAATTGCTCTCTTTTTAATCGTCTTAGAAAATCTTTTTTGCCTCCCATTAGCATGACTAATGCTAATCATTTCGGAGGGTACCTAATTGCGACTTATCGGGGTATCATTTCCCACTGGCATGAAGCTGAACAATGATATTGAATCACTGGCTCACTGTGTCGTGCTCGACAGAATCTATCTTAGACATTTATAAGTCTACCATTCGTTCATGTTTTGAATATTGTCTAGTCTGGTGCTTCTGCTATGTATTTAAAGATTCTTGATAAAATACAAAGAATCTGCAATCTTATTGATCCTGACCTGGCATATCGGCTTCATTTACTTTCCCATTGACGTAACATAGCTTTCGTGCCTTTTCTATAAATACTTTTCCTGTAATTGTTCAAATGAATTTTCCTCTTCGGTACCCAGACCTTATGAATTTAAGTTAAGTACTGAATTGGCGGCAAGGTCTCTTCATCTTACAGTTAAAATGGCTAGATATAACCTTATGTTCTATGCTAACAGTTTCTTCTCTCGCACTTCTCGCTTGTGGAACTTTCTTCCGGCTTCTTGTTTCCCAGTCAACTTTTATCATCAAAAATTTAAATGCAATGTCAATCGTTATCTTTTGTCCTAATTACCTTTCCTTGTTGTCTCCCCCCCCCTCTCTCTCTCTCTTTTTAATGTTTTTGTTTTTCTCATATTCTTTTACACTCGGTAACCCCTTGCGTCTTAGTGATTGTATTACTTTGTTTGGGGTGAAAAGATTAAAACTATTTTTAAAAGGCCTAATCGGTAAGGTGCTGTTCATCTCAGAAGGCAAATTTCTCAGGACATTGACCTGAGAAAACGGTTGTATACCGCTGATAGTTTAGACATTTCTGAACGAATTGGACACCATGCATAACCTCTATATGAGAGTGTAGCCAAATGAATGAATTTAAATTTTGCTTGCTGATAGGTCTCTGTAGCCTAATCGGTAAGGCGCTGTCAATTTCAAAAGACATATTTCTCGGGACATAGGATACGAATCATATATCGAAATAAATTTCTTTTTAAGCAATCCTTACCGCTAGAGTCCGTAGAATTCAATAAAATTTACTTAAGATTTACAAAATCAAAAATAAAGATTTAAAGAAAGATTATTAAAAACAAATTGTTAGTGCTGAACACAAAAAATTCGGACACCTTATTATTCAAATTGTATTATCATATTTGAAGGTGTATATGACTCCCACTTTTCCCCCTAAAAATGGCACAAAATATCTCCTGCATTTTATATGCGGAGTTAAGGTATTTGGTACGCTAATATTAACCCAAGTGTTGAAGACCAGTGCTATGTGTGATATGTGTGCCAGTACGCGAACAATAGACTATCGGTACTCTACTGCTGCATTATATCTACCAGTACGTGACCTATAGACAATCGGCGCACGACATCTGCGCTATGTCAGCTAGTACATGACCTATAGACAATCGGCGTTCGACATCTGCGCTATGTCAGCTTGTATGTGACCTATAGACAATCGGCACGCACTATGTGTGCCAGTACGTAACCTACAGCCTATCAGTACTCGACTGCTGCACTAAGTCTGCAGGTTAGTCAGTTAAGTGCCATACAAGATACACGCTTGGGCGATCATGTATTTTCGATACATGATGAAGCAGATTTTTTTTCCCGCAGTAGGTTGTCCTTTCTTTCTGCGGTAGACTGGTCGCTGTCCTGCTATTCAACCGTATGGGTTGGTGGGAGAAGAGATGAATTCATGCCTTCCCAGGGGTATTTGCTCGTTAGTGAATCTAACTCAACTAGAATTCGAACAGTCCACGGCAATGATAATGACACCACAACGCACATTGATTATCGGTACTCAACTTCTGCACTATGTCTGACAGTACGTGATCTACAGACTATCGGTACACGACTTCTGCGCTACGTCTGCCAATATATGACCTACAGACTATCGGTGCTCGACTACTGCGCCATGTCTGTTGCGTCCGAGTTAGGAACAGGTTTGGTCGATAAACACCTGTATGCGAACACAATTACTAACGAACCCTTGTACGTAGAATTGATATAAAGATAGTAATTATTTTTTATATATATATTTTGAGTGGAGTTTTTTCTTCCAATTTTATTGAACGACTTCGCTCGACTTGATCCGGCTCAACACGAAGATAACTGCGACGAATCGATCTTGACTTCTTTATAATCAAAACAATCACAACGTTGGGTAATGCAGGTCAGGATCAAAGACATCAATCCATTGATCGACCCAGGATCCACCCCGAGCTGAGCGTGACGAAAGGTTACATCTGTAGCCGTTTGTTGTGATAAAGGATTATATTGAAGTGTTGTGAACCAGGATCGTCTTGGTGCTCGAGATCTGCACTATATCTGCCAGGACGTGACCTAAACACTATCGATACTCAAAATCTGAGATATATATGCCAGTACGTGACCTAAAGATTATCGGTATTCAACTTCTACACTATATCTGCCAGTAGGTGACCTACAGACTATCAGTACACAACTTCTGCACTATATCTGCCAGTACGTGACCTACATACTATCGGTACTCGACATCTGCGCTAAATCTGCCAGTAGGTGACCTACAGAGTATCGGTACTCGACTTCTGCGATATGTCTGCCAGTACGTGACCTACAGACAATCGGTACTTGACTTCTGCGCTATATCTGCCAGTACGTGACCTACAGGCTATCGGTACTCGACTTCTGCGCTATGTTTGCCAGTACGTGACCCACAGACTATCGGTACACGACTTTTGCGCTGTGTCTGCCAGTACGTGACCTAAAGACAATCGGTACTTGACTTCTGCGCTATATCTGCCAGTACGTGACCTACAGACTAACGGTACTCGACTTCTGCGCTATGTCTGCCAGTACCTGACCTACAGACTATCGGTACACGACTTCTGCCCAATGTCTGCCAGCACGTGACCTAAACACTATCGATACTCAAAATCTGAGCTGTATCTGCCAGTACGTGACCTAAAGACTATCGGTACTTGACTTCTACGCTATCTCTGCCAGTACGTGACCTAAAGATTATCGGTATTCAACTCCTGCACTATATCAGCCAGTACGTGACCTACAGACTATCGATACACAAAATATGAGCTATATCTGCCAGTTCGGGACCTAAAGATTATCGGTATTCAACTTCTACACAATATCTGCCAGTACGTGACCTATATATTATCGGTACTCAACATCTGCACTATATCTGCCAGTACGTGACCTATTTACTATCGGTACTCGACTTCTGCGCTAAATCTGCCAATACGTAACCTTCAGAAATCGGTACCCGACTTCTGCGCTATATCTGCCAGAATGTGACATACAGACAATCGGTACTTGACTTCTGTACAATATCTGCCAGTACGTGACCTACAGAGTATCGGTACTCGACTTCTGCGCTATGTTTGCCAGTACCTGACGTACAGACTATCGGTACCCTAATTCTGCGCTGTGTCTGCCAGTACGAGACCTACAGACTATCGGTGCCCTAATTCTGCGCTATATCTGCCAGTACGTGACCTACAATCGCTACTCGACTTCTTCGTTAAGGTCTGACAGTACGTAACCTACAGACTATCGGTACCCGTCTTCTGCGCTATGTCTGCCAGTACGTGACCTACAGACTATCGGTACTCAACTTCTGCGCTATATCTGCCAGTGGGTGAATTACAGACTATCGGTACTCAACTTCTGCGCTATATCTGCCAGTAGGTGACCTGCAGACTATCGGTACTCGACTTCTGCGCTATGTCTGCCAGTACGTGATCTACAGACTATCGGTACTTGATTTCTGCGCTGTATCTGCCAGTGCGTGACCTACAGACAATCGGTACTCGACTTCTGCGATATGTTTAACAGTACGTGACCTACAGACAACCGGTACTCGACTTCTGCGCTGTGTCTGCCAGTACGTGACCTACAGACTATCGGTACTGGATTCTGCGCTCTATCTACCAGTACGTGACCTACAGACTATCGGTACTCGACTTCTGCGCTATGTTTGCCAGTACGTGGCCTACAAACTACCGGTAATCGACTTCTCCGCTGTGTCTGCCAGTACGTGACCTACAGACTATCGGTACTTGACTTCTACGCTATATCTACCAGTACGTGACCTACAGACTATCGGTACACGTCTACTGCGCTATGTCTGCCAGTACGTGACCTACAGACTATCGGTACTCAACTTCTGCACTATATCTAACAGTACGTGACCTACAGACTATCGGTACTTGACTTCTGCGCTGTACCTGCCAGTGCGTGACCTACAGACAATCGGTACTCGACTTCTGCAATATGTTTACCAGTACGTGACCTACAGACTATCGGTACACGTCTACTGCGCTATGTCTGCCAGTACGTGACCTACAGACTATCGGTACTCAACTTCTGCACTATATCTAACAGGACGTGACCAACAGACAATCGATACTCGACTCCTGCGCAATGTTTAACAGTACGTGACCTACAGACTATCGGTACTTGACTTCTGCGCTATATCTACCAGTACGTGACATACAGACTATCGGTATACGACTTCTTCGTTATGTCTGCCAGTACGTGACCTACAGAGTATCGGTACTCGACTTCTGCGCTATGTCTGCCAGTACGTGACCTACAGACTATCGGAACTTGATTCCTGCGCTATATCTGCCAGTACGTGACCTACAGATTATCGGTAATCGACTTCTGCGCTATGTTTGCCAGTACGTGACCTACAAACTACCGGTACTCGATTCTACGCTCTGTCTGCCAGTACGTGACATACAGACTATCGGTATTCGACTGCTTCGTAATGTCTACTAGTATGTGACCTACAGACTATCGGTACTCGACCTCTGCGCTATATCTGCCAGTACGTAACCTAAAGACTATCAGTACTCGACTTCTGCGCTATGTCTGACAGTAGGTGACCTAGAGACAGTCAGTACTCGAGTTCTCCGCTTTGTCTGCCAGTACGTGACCTACAGACTATCGGTACTTGACCACTACGCTATGTCTGCCAGTACGTGACCTACAGACTATCTGTACTTGACTCCTACGCTATATCTGCCAGTACGTGACCTACAGTCTATCGGTACTCGACTTCTTCGCTATGTCTGCCAGGGCGTGACATAAACACTATCGATACTCAAAATCTGTGCTATATCTGCCAGTAAGTGACCTACAGACACTCCGTACTTGACTTCTCCGCTAAGTCTGCCAGTACGTTACCTAAAGATTATCGGTATACAACTTCTGCACTATGTCTGAAAGAGCGTGAACTAGAGAATATCGGTACTCAAATTCTGCACTATATCTGCCAGTACGTGACCTACAGACTATCGGTACGCGTCTTCTGAGCTATGTCTGCCAGTACGTGACATACAGACTATCGGTACTCTACTTCTGCGCCATATCTGCCAGTACGTCCCCTACAGACTATCGGTACTCGACTTCTGCGCTATGTCTGACAGTACGTGTCCTACAGACTATCGATACATGATTTCAGCGCTGTATCTGCCAGTACGTGACCTACAGACAATCGGTACTCGATTTCTGCGCTATGTTTACCAGTACGTGACCTACAGATTACCGGTACTCGACTTCTGCGTGGTGTCTGCCAGTACGTGACCTACAGACTATCGGTACATGACTTCTCCGCTGTATCTGCCAGTACGTGACCTACAGACAATCGGTACTCGTCTTCTGCGCTATGCTTACCAGTACGTGACCTACAGACTATCGGTACTCGATTTCTACGATATATCTGCCAGTACGTGACCTACAGACTATCTGTATTCGACTTTTTGGTTTTGTCTGCCAGTACGTGACGTACGGACTATCGGTACTCGACTTCTGCGCTATGTTTGGCAGTACGTGACCTACAGACTATCGGTACTCGACTTCGGCACTATATCTGCCAGTACGTGACATACAGACTATCGGTACTCGACTTCCGCGGTATGTCTGCCAGTACGTGATCTACAGACTATCGGTACTCAACTTCTGCACTATATCTGCCAGTACGTGACCTACAGACTATCGGCACTCAACTTCTGCGCTCTATCTGCCGGTACGTGACCTACAGACTATCGTTATTCGACTTCTGCTCTATGCCAGCCAGTTCCTGACCTAAACAATATCGATACTCAAAATAAGAGCTATATCTGCCAGTACGTGACCTACAGACTATCGCGATTTGACTTCTGTGCTATGTCTGCCAGTACGTTACCTAAAGAATATCGGCATTCAACTTCTACACTATATCTGCCAGTACGTGACATACAGACTATCGGTACTCGACTTCAGCGGTATGTCTGCCAGTACGTGACCTACAGACTATCGGTACTCAACTTCTACACTATATATGCCAGTAGGTGACCTACAGACTATCGGTACTTGACTTCTGCGCTACGTCTGACAGTACGTGACCTACAGATTATCGGTACTCGACTTCTGCGCTATGTCTGACAGTACTTGACCTACAGACTATCGGTACTCGACTTCTGGGGTATGTCGGCCAGTACGTGACCTACAGACTATCGGTACACGTCTTCTGCGCTACGTCTGCCAGTACGTGACCTACAGACTATCGGTACACAACTTCTGCGCTATATCTGCCAGTAGGTGACCTACAGACTATCGGTACTCGACTTCTGCGCTATGTCTGCCAGTACGTGACCTACAGACTATCGGTACTTGACTTCAGCGCTATATCTTCCAGTACGTGACCTACAGACTATCGGTACACAACTGTTGCGCTATGGTTGCCAGTAGGTGACCTACAGACTATCGGTACTCAACTTCTACGATATATCTGCCAGTACGTGACCTACAGACTATCGGAACTCGACTTCTGCGCTATATCTGCCAGTACGTGACCTACAGAGTATCGGTACTATGGTTCTGCTCTGTGTCTGCCAGTACGTGACCTACAGACTATCGGTACTCAACTTCTGGACTATATCTGCCAGGACGTGACCTAAAGAATATCGGTACACGACTTCTGCGCTGTGTCTGCGAGTACGTGACCTACAGACTATCGGTACTCGACATCTGCGCTGTGTCTGCCAGTACGTGACCTACAGACTATCGGTACTTGACTTCTGCGCTCTATCTACCAGTACGTGACATACAGACTATCGGTATTCGACTTCTTCGTTATGTCTGCCAGTACGTGACCTACAGACTATCGGAACTTGATTTCTGCGCTATATCTGCCAGTACGTGACCTACAGATTATCGGTACACGACTTCTGCGCTATGTTTGCCAGTGCGTGACCTACAAACTACTGGTACTCGATTCTACGCTCTGTCTGCCAGTACGTGACATACAGACTATCGGTATTCGACTTCTTCGTAATGTCTACCAGTATGTGATTTACAGACTATCGGTACTCGACTTCTGCGCAATGTCTGCCAGTACGTGACCTACAGACTATCGGTACTTACCTTCTGTGCTATATCTGCCAGTACGTGACCTACAGATTTTCGGTACTTGACTTCTGCGCTAAGTCTGCCTGTACGTGACCTAAAGATTATCGGTATTCAACTTCTGCACTATATCTGCCAGTACGTGAACTAGACAATATCGGTACTCAACTTCTGCACTATATCTGCCAGAACAAGACCTACAGACTATCGGTACTCGACTTCTGCGCTATGTTTACCAATACGTGACCGACAGACTACTGGTACTCGACTTCTGCGCTGTGTCTGCCAGTACGTGACCTACAGATTATCGGTACTCGACTTCTGCGCTATGTTTGCCAGTACGTGACCTACTGACTATCGGTACTCGACTTCCGCGATATATCTGCCAGTACCTGACCTACAGACAATCGGTACTCGACTTCTGCGCTATGTTTACCAGTACGTGACCTACAGACTATCGGTACTCGACTTCTGCGCTGTGTCTGCCAGTAGGTGACCTACAGACAATCGGTACTCGACTTCTGCGCTGTGTCTGCCAGTACGTGACCTACAGACTATCGGCACTCGACTTCTGCAATATTTCTGCCAGTTCGTGACCTAAACAATATCGATACTCAAAATCTGAGCTCTATCTGCCAGTACGTGAACTACAGACTATCGGTACTTGACTTCTGCGCTATGTCTGCCAGTACGTTACCTATACCTATTATGGGTATTCAACTTCTGCACTATATCTGCCAGTATGTGACCTAGAGACTATTGGTACTCAACTTCTGCAATATATCTGCCAGTACGTGACCTTTCAGACTATCGGTACTTGTCTTCAGCGCTATCTCTGCCAGTACGTGCCCTACAGACTATCGGTACTCTATTTCTGCGCTATATCTGCCAGTAAGTGACCTACAGACTATCGGTACTCTATTTCTGCGCTATATCTGCCAGTAAGTGACCTACAGTCTATCGGTACTCGACTTCTGCGCTGTGTCTGCGACTACGTGACCTACAGACTATCGGTATTCGTCTTCAGCGCTACGTCTGCCAGTACGTGACCTACAGTGTATCGGTACTCAACTTCTGCGCTATATCTGCCAGTAGGTGACCTACAGTCTATCGGTACTCGACTTCTGCGCTGTGTCTGCGAGTACGTGACCTACAGACTATTGGTACTCGTCTTCTGCGCTACGTCTGCCAGTACGTGACTTACAGACTATCGGTACTTACCATCTGTGCTATATCTGCCAGTACCTGACCTACAGACTATCGGTACTTGACTTCTGCCCTAAGTCTGCCTGTACGTGACCTAAAGATTATCGGTATTCAACTTCTTCACTATATATGCCCGTACGTGACCTAGACAATATCGGTACTCAACTTCTGCATTATATCTGCCAGTAGGTGACCTACAGACTATCGGTACTCGTCTTCTGCGCTACGTCTTCCAATACGTGTCCTACAGACTATCGGTACTCCACTTCTGCGCTATATCTGCCAGTACGTGACCTACAGACAATTGGTTCTCGACTTCTGCGCTATGTTTACCAGTACGTGACCTACAGACTACTGGTACGCGACTTCTGCGCTGTGTCTGCCAGTACGTGACCTACAGACTATCGGTACTCGACTTCTGCACTATGTCTGCCAGAACGTGACCTACAGACTATCGGTACTCGACTTCTGCAATATATCTGCTAGTACGTGACCTACAGACTATCGGTACTCAACTTCTGCGCTATGTGTGCCAGTAGGTGACCTACAGACTATTGGTACTTGACTTCTACGCTAAGTTCTCCTGTACGTTACCTAAAGATTATCGGTATTCAACTTCTGCACTATATCTGACAGTACGTGACCTAGGCAATATCCGTACTCACCTTCTGCACTATAACTGTCAGTAAATGACTTACAGACTATCGGTACTCGACTTCTGCGCTATATCTGCCAGTAAGTGACCTACAGATTATCGCTACTTGACTTCTGCGCTATGTCTGCCAGTACGTGACCTACAGACTATCGGTACTCAACTTCTGCACTATATCTGCCAGTACGTGACCTACAGACTATCGGTACTCGACTTCTGCGCTATATCTGCCAGTCCGTGACATACAGACTATCGTTACTCGACTTCTGCGCTATGTCAGCCAGTTCGTGACCTAAACAATATCGATACTCAAAATAAGAGCTATATCTGCCAGTACGTGACCTACAGACTATCGCTATTTGATTTCTGTGCCATGTCTGCCAGTACGTTACCTAAAGATTATCGGTATTCAACTTCTGCACTATATCTGCCAGTACATGACCTACAGACTATCGGTACTCGACTTCTGCACTATATCTGCCAGTGCGTGACCTACAGACAATCGGTACTCGACTTCTGCGCTATGTTTACCAGTACGTGACCTACAGACTATCGGTACTCGACTTCTGCGCTGTGTCTGCCAGTAGGTGACCTACTGACTATCGGTACTCGACTTCTGCGCTGTGTCTGCGAGTACGTGACCTACAGACTATCGGTACTCGACTTCTGCACTATATCTGCCAGTACGTGACCTGGACACTATCGGTACTCAACTTCTGCACTATTTCTGCCAGTACGTGACCTACAGACTATCGGTACTCGACTGCTGCACTATATCAGCCAGTGCGTAACCTACAAACAATCGGTACTCGACTTCTGCGCTATGTTTACCAGTACGTGACCTACAGACTATCAGTACTCGACTTCTGCGCTATATCATCCAGGACGTGACCTACAGACTATCAGTACTCGACTTCTGCACTATGTCTGCCCGTTCGTGACCTAAACAATATCGATACTCAAAATCTGAGCTATATCTGCCAGAACGTGACCTACAGACTATCGGTACTTGACTTCTGCTCTATGTCTGCCAGTACGTTACCTAAAGATTATGGGTATTCAACTTCTGCACTATATCTGCCACTAGGTGACCTACAATCTATCGGTACTCGACTTTTGCGCTGAGTCTGCCCGTACGTGACCTACAGACTATCGGTACTCAACTTCTGCAATATATCTGCCAGTACGTGACTTACAGACTATCGGTACTCGTCTTCTGCGCTATGTCTGCCAGTACGTGCCCTACAGACTATTGGTACTCTACTTCTGCGCTATATCTGCCAGTAAGTGACCTACAGACTATCGGTACTCGACTTCTGCGCTATATCTGCCAGTACGTTATCTAAAGATTATCGGTATTCAACTTCTGCACTATATCTGTCAGTACATGACACAGAGACTATCGGTACTCAACTTCTACACTATATCTACCAGTACGTGACATACAGATTATCGGTACTCGACTTCTGCGCTATCTCTGCCAGTGCGTGACCTACAGACTATCGGTACTCGACTTTTGCATTATGTCTGGCAGTTCGTGACCTAAACACTATCGATACTCAAAATCTGAGCTATATCTGCCAGTACGTGACCTACAGACTTTCGGTACTCGACTTCTGCACTGTGTCGCCCAGTACGTGTCCTACAGACTATCGGTTCTCGACTTCTGCGCTGTGTCTGCCCGTACGTGACCTACAGACTGTCGGTACTTGACTTCTACGCTATATCTGCCTGTACGTGACCTACAGACTATCGGTATTCGACGTCTGCACTATATCTGCCAGTACGTGACCTACAGACTATCGGTACTCAACTTCAGCACTATTTCTGCCAGTACGTGATCTACAGACTATCGGTACTCGACTTCTGCACTATATCTGCCATTGCGTGACCTACAGACAATCAGTACTCGACTTCAGCGGTATGTTTACCAGTACGTGACATACAGATTATCGGTACTCGACTTCTGCGCTATCTCTGCCAGTGCGTGACCTACAGACTATTGGTACTTGACTTCTGCGCTATATCTGCCAGAACGTGACCTACAGACTATCGGTACTCGACTTTTGCACTATGTCTGGCAGTTCGTGACCTAAACACTATCGATACTCAAAATCTGAGCTATATCTGCCAGTACGTGACCTACAGACTTTCGGTACTTGACTTCTGCGCTATATCTGCCAGTAGGTGACCTACAGACTATCTGTACTCGACTTCTGCACTATATCTGCCAGTACGTGACCTACAGACTATCGGTACTTGACTTCTGCGCTATATCTGCCAGTACGTGACCTACAGACTATCGGTACTCAACTTCTGCACTCTATCTGCCAGTATGTGACCTACAGACTATCGGTACTCGACTTCTGCGCTGTCTTCCAGTACTTCACCTCAAGATTATCGCTACTCAACCTCTGCATTGTATCTGCCATTACGTGACCTACAGACTATCGGTACTCAACTTCTGCACTATATCTGCCAGTACGTGACCTACAGACTATCGGTACTCAACTTCTGCACTCTATCTGCCAGTATTTGACCTACAGACTTTCGGTATTCGACTTCTGCTACTCGGATGCCACCGTAGGATGAAGAAGGATTATTGAAGTTAGAATATTCATTTTTTAATTTTTGATAAAATTCAAAAAGTAATATTCTATTGTTCGTTGAAACTAATGTGAAAGTCGTTTTTACTATTTTCTTCTGCATTTTTCCGCGAGACTGGCTTCTTGGCCATAACCGCCATGAAAACAATGTGCTGCCTTCAATTGAACCGAGAGTAGATAACAAAAAAGACGCTCTGCTTTATCTTTCACATTACTTATAATTATTTTTAATCTTTTTTTAAGACATGTCCCTCAAGACGTACGAAATCATGGCCCTCCACAGATTCCCTGTTTATTATCTATAAATTGCCAAAACTTCTTCAGAAGTATAGTGGTGTGTTTTTAATTCAATTTCTCAACTCGTAGAGGCTTGGTTTGAGTGAAATCTACTCTGCTATTTAAATCATAAGATAGGAACAAGAAACAGATCCAAACGTTTCACAAATCTACTCTGCTATTTAAATCATAAGATAGGAACAAGAAACAGATCCAAACGTTTCACAAAAGTGTTCGTGCGAAAGTGAATGCAATAGAATATCCAGGAATTTGAATCGTCTATTTAACTTTCCGCACCGATATCCGTTACACCAACCGATACTTAACATATTTAGAAAAATTATTTTTACTACAAAGTTTGTTTATTCATTATTTTATTAGGAGGAATTGTACGACAGGCACTGAAACTGAAAATAATTTTATAAGTAATCCAGATCCCTAATAAAAAAAATAACTTTTTAAAAGTTATTAAGGGAGACCAGTTTTCTATATAAATTCATTTTATCCCCTTAATGGAAACCAAAACAAAATCTCCTCATACTATATGATTTCTTCTTAGTTAAATATTTTTTGAAATTCGTACTCTGGACTTTTGTCATATATTACTATCGATTAGCCACTTCAGATTAAGAATTATAAAAACATTTATTTTTTATTTATTTCCATTTCAAGAAATCATATCGTCCAAGCATACTTTGTTTTGCCTTCCGTAGGGGAATAAATTTATAATGAATTTATATAGCAAGCCACTCTCCTCTATTTTATTTATCAAATTTCTTATATATATATATATATATATATATATATATATATATATGTGTGTGTGTGTGTGTGTGTGTGTGTATGTGTGTGTGTGTGAGTTGAAGAATAAGAAATATTAAAAAAATTAAAATCTTCAGACACTGGGTTGTATATTTATATTCTTTCGTTTTTATTATTTCAGGTTCCTCGCCTAGTTTCGACCAACATATCCATCATATATATATATATATATATATATATATATATATATATATATATATATATATATATATATATGTAAACTGTTACAATGGCTCATGCAAAGTACCGCGACAAAAATGCATATTTGTTTCGACTTCCAAAAGACGTCTCGTCAGGGAGTTAACAACGATGGAAATAAACGATTTCATTTAAAATATGATTTATGAAATATCACGTCTTTTTAACATTTTTGAAAATCTTCAATAGAAGGCAAAAAAATATTCATTACATAAAAAGAAAAATGAAATCAATCCTATTACAAATAGTAGTAGTAAAGTTTGAATAGCGACATTGTATCTGTTGTAAAGTTTGTCATAAAATTTGAATAGCTACATTGTATCCGTTGTAAAGTTTGTCATAAAATTTGAATAGCTACATTGTATCCGTTGTAAAGTTTGTCATAAAGTTTGAATAGCGACATTGATTCCGTTGTAAAGTTTGTCATAAAGTTTGTATAGCGACATTGTATCCGTTGTAAAGTTTGTCATAAATTTGGAATTCCGACAATGTATCTGTTGTAAAGTTTGTCATAAAGTTTGAATAGCGACAATGTATCTGTTGTAAAGTTTGTCATAAAGTTTCATTAGCGACATTGTATCTGTTGGAAAGTTTGTCATAAAGTTTGAATAGCGACATTGTATCTGTTGTAAAGTTTGTCATAAAGTTTGTCATAAAGTTTGAATAGCGACATTGTATCTGTTGTAAAGTTTGTCATAAAGTTTAAATAGCGACATTGTATCCGTTGTAAAGTTTGTCATAAAGTTTGAATAGCGACATTGTATCCGTTGTAAAGTTTGTCATAAAGTTTGAATAGCGACATTGTATCCGTTGTAAAGTTTGTCATAAAGTTTGTCATAAAGTTTGAATAGCGACATTGTATCCGTTGTAAAGTTTGTCATAAAGTTTGAATAGCGACATTGTATCCGTTGTAAAGTTTGTCATAAAGTTTGTCATAAAGTTTGAATAGCGACATTGTATCTGTTGTAAAGTTTGTCATACAGTTTGAATAGCGACATTGTATCTGTTGTAAAGTTTGTCATAAAATTTGAATAGCTACATTGTATCCGTTGTAAAGTTTGTCATAAAGTTTGAATAGCGACATTGTATCCGTTGTAAAGTTTGTCATAAAGTTTTAATAGCAACATTGTTTCCGTTGTAAAGATTTTCATAAAGTTTGAATAGCGACATTGTATCCGTTGTAAAGTTTGTCATAAATTTGGAATTCCGACAAAGTATCTGTTGTAAAGTTTGTCATAAAGTTTGAATAGCGACAATGTATCTGTTGTAAAGTTTGTCATAAAGTTTCATTAGCGACATTGTATCTGTTGGAAAGTTTGTCATAAAGTTTGAATAGCGACATTGTATCTGTTGTAAAGTTTGTCATAAAGTTTGAATAGCAACATTGTATCCGTTGTAAAGTTTGTCATAAAGTTTGAATAGCAAAATTGTTTCCGTTGTAAAGTTTTTCATAAAGTTTGAATAGCGACATTGTATCCGTTGTAAAGTTTGTCATAAATTTGGAATTCCGACAATGTATCTGTTGTAAAGTTTGTCATAAAGTTTGAATAGCGACAATGTATCTGTTGTAAAGTTTGTCATAAAGTTTCATTAGCAACATTGTATCTGTTGGAAAGTTTGTCATAAAGTTTGAATAGCGACATTGTATCTGTTGTAAAGTTTGTCATAAAGTTTGTCATAAAGTTTGAATAGCGACATTGTATCTGTTGTAAAGTTTGTCATAAAGTTTAAATAGCGACATTGTATCCGTTGTAAAGTTTGTCATAAAGTTTGTCATAAAGTTTGAATAGCGACATTGTATCCGTTGTACAGTTTGTCATAAAGTTTGTCATAAAGTTTGAATAGCGACATTGTATCTGTTGTAAAGTTTGTCATAAAGTTTGAATAGCGACATTGTATCTGTTGTAAAGTTTGTCATAAAGTTTGAACAGCGACATTGTAATCTTTGTAAAGTTTGTCATAATGTTGGAATTCCGACAATGTATCTGTTGTAAAGTTTGTCATAAAGTTTGAATAGCGACATTGTATCTGTTGTAAAGTTTGTTATAAAGTTTGAATAGCGACATTGTATCTGTTGTAAAGTTTGTCATAAAGTTTGAACAGCGACATTGTAACCTTTGTAAAGTTTGTCATAATGTTGGAATTCCGACAATGTATCTGTTGTAAAGTTTGTCATAAAGTTTGAATAGCGACATTGTAACAGTTGTAAAGTTTGTCATAAAGTTTGAATAGCGACATTGTAACCTTTGTAAAGTTTGTCATAATGTTGGAATACCGAACAATGTATCTGTTGTAAAGTTTGTCATAAAGTTTGAATAGCGACATTGTAACAGTTGTAAAGTTTGTCATAAAGTTTGAATAGCGACATTGTATCCGTTGTAAAGTTTGTCATAATGTTTGAATAGTGACATTGTATCTGTTGTAAAGTTTGTCATAAAGTTTGAACAGCGACATTGTAACCTTTGTAAAGTTTGTCATAATGTTGGAATTCCAACAATGTATCTGTTGTAAAGTTTGTCATAAAGTTTGAATAGCGACATTGTATCCGTTGTAAAGTTTGTCATAAAGTTTGAACGGCGACATTGTAACCGTTGTAAAGTTTGTCATAATGTTGGAATTCCGACAATGTATCTGTTGTAAAGTTTGTCATAAAGTTTTAATAGTGACATTGTATCTGTTGTAAAGTTTGTCATAAAGTTTGAACAGCGACATTGTAACCTTTGTAAAGTTTGTCATAATGTTGGAATTCCGACAATGTATCTGTTGTAAAGTTTGTCATAAAATTTGAATAGCGACATTGTATCCGTTGTAAAGTTTGTCATAAAGTTTGAATAGTGACATTGTATCTGTTGTAAAGTTTGTCATAAAGTTTGAACAGCGACATTGTAACCTTTGTAAAGTTTGTCATAATGTTGGAATTCCGACAATGTATCTGTTGTAAAGTTTGTCATAAAGTTTGAATAGCGACATTGTAACAGTTGTAAAGTTTGTCATGAAGTTTGAACAGCGACATTGTATCTGTTGTAAAGTTTGTCATAAAGTTTGAATAGCGACATTGTAACCTTTGTAAAGTTTGTCATAATGTTGGAATTCCGACAATGTATCTGTTGTAAAGTTTATCATAAAGTTTGAATAGCGACATTGTAACCTTTGTAAAGTTTGTCATAATGTTGGAATTCCGACAATGTATCTGTTGTAAAGTTTGTCATAAAGTTTGAATAGCGACATTGTATCCGTTGTAAAGTTTGTCATAAAGTTTGAATAGCGACATTGTATCTGTTGTAAAGTTTGTTATAAAGTTTGAATAGCGACATTGTATCTGTTGTAAAGTTTGTCATAAAGTTTGAACAGCGACATTGTATCTGTTGTAAAGTTTGTCATAAAGTTTGAATAGCGACATTGTAACCTTTGTAAAGTTTGTCATAATGTTGGAATTCCGACAATGTATCTGTTGTAAAGTTTGTCATAAAGTTTGAATAGCGACATTGTATCCGTTGTAAAGTTTGTCATAAAGTTTGAATAGTGACATTGTATCTGTTGTAAAGTTTGTCATAAAGTTTGAACAGCGACATTGTAACCTTTGTAAAGTTTGTCATAATGTTGGAATTCCGACAATGTATCTGTTGTAAAGTTTGTCATAAAATTTGTATAGCGACAGTGTATCCGTTGTAAAGTTTGTCATAAAGTTTGAATAGTGACATTGTATCTGTTGTAAAGCTTGTCATAAAGTTTGAACAGCGACATTGTAACCTTTGTAAAGTTTGTCATAATGTTGGAATTCCGACAATGTATCTGTTGTAAAGTTTGTCATAAAATTTGAATAGCGACATTGTATCCGTTGTAAAGTTTGTCATAAAGTTTGAATAGTGACATTGTATCTGTTGTAAAGTTTGTCATAAAGTTTGAACAGCGACATTGTATATGTTGTAAAGTTTGTCATAAAGTTTGAACAGCGACATTGTAACCTTTGTAAAGTTTGTCATAATGTTGGAATTCCGACAATGTATCTGTTGTAAAGTTTGTCAGAAAGTTTGAATAGCGACATTGTATCCGTTGTAAAGTTTGTCATAAAGTTTGAATAGCGACATTGTATCTGTTGTAAAGTTTGTTATAAAGTTTGAATAGCGACATTGTATCTGTTGTAAAGTTTGTCATAAAGTTTGAACAGCGACATTGTATCTGTTGTAAAGTTTGTCATAAAGTTTGAATAGCGACATTGTAACCTTTGTAAAGTTTGTCATAATGTTGGAATTCCGACAATGTATCTGTTGTAAAGTTTGTCATAAAGTTTGAATAGCGACATTGTATCTGTTGTAAAGTTTGTCATAAAGTTTGAATAGCGACATTGTAACAGTTGTAAAGTTTGTCATAAAGTTTGAACAGCGACATTGTATCTGTTGTAACGTTTGTCATAAAGTTTGAATAGCGACATTGTAACCTTTGTAAAGTTTGTCATAATGTTGGAATTCCGACAATGTATCTGTTGTATAGTTTGTCATAATGTTTGAATAGCGACATTGTATCTGTTGTAAAGTTTGTCATAAAGTTTGAACAGCGACATTGTATCTGTTGTAAAGTTTGTCATAAAGTTTGAATAGCGACATTGTAACCTTTGTAAAGTTTGTCATAATGTTGGAATTCCGACAATGTATCTGTTGTAAAGTTTGTTATAAAGTTTGAATAGCGACATTGTATCTGTTGTAAAGTTTGTCATAAAGTTTGAACAGCGACATTGTATCTGTTGTAAAGTTTGTCATAAAGTTGGAATAGCGACATTGTAACCTTTGTAAAGTTTGTCATAATGTTGGAATTCCGACAATGTATCTGTTGTAATTTTGTTATAAAGATTGAATAGCGACATTGTATCTGTTGTAAAGTTTGTCATAAAGATTGAACAGCGACATTTTATCTGTTGTAAAGTTTGTCATAAAGTTTGAATAGCGACATTGTAACCTTTGTAAAGTTTGTCATAATGTTGCAATTCCGACAATGTATCTGTTGTAAAGTTTGTCATAAAGTTTGAATAGCGACATTGTAACAGTTGTAAAGTTTGTCATAAAGTTTGAATAGCGACATTGTATCTGTTGTAAAGTTTGTCATAATGTTGGAATTCCGACAATGTATCTGTTGTAAAGTTTGTCATAATGTTGGAATTCCGACAATGCATCTGTTGTAAAGTTTGTCATAAAGTTTGAATAGCGACATTGTATCTGTTGTAAAGTTTGTCATAAAGTTTGAATAGCGACATTGTATCCGTTGTAAAGTTTGTCATAAAGTTTGAATAGCGACATTGTATCCGTTGTAAAATTTGTCATAAAGTTTGAATAGCGACATTGTATCTGTTGTAAAGTTTGTTATAAAGTTTGAATAGCGACATTGTATCTGTTGTAAAGTTTGTCATAAAGTTTGAACAGCGACATTGTATCTGTTGTAAAGTTTGTCATAAAGTTTGAATAGCGACATTGTAACCTTTGTAAAGTTTGTCATAATGTTGGAATTCCGACAATGTATCTGTTGTAAAGTTTGTCATAAAGTTTGAATAGCGACATTGTAACACTTGTAAAGTTTGTCATAAATTTGAATAGCGACATTGTAACCTTTGTAAAGTTTGTCATAATGTTGGAATTCCGACAATGTATCTGTTGTAAAGTTTGTCATAAAGTTTGAATAGCGACATTGTAACCTTTGTAAAGTTTGTCATAATGTTGGAATTCCGACAATGTATCTGTTGTAAAGTTTGTCATAAAGTTTGAATAGAGACATTGTAACAGTTGTAAAGTTTGTCATAAAGTTTGAACAGCGACATTGTATCTGTTGTAACGTTTGTCATAAAGTTTGAATAGCGACATTGTAACCTTTGTAAAGTTTGTCATAATGTTGGAATTCCGACAATGTATCTGTTGTATAGTTTGTCATAAAGTTTGAATAGCGACATTGTATCTGTTGTAAAATTTGTCATAAAGTTTGAATAGCGACATTGTAACCTTTGTAAAGTTTGTCATAATGTTGGAATTCCGACAATGTATCTGTTGTAAAGTTTGTCATAAAGTTTGAATAGCGACATTGTAACAGTTTTAAAGTTTGTCATAAAGTTTGAACAGCGACATTGTATCTGTTGTAACGTTTGTCATAAAGTTTGAATAGCGACATTGTAACCTTTGTAAAGTTTGTCATAATGTTGGAATTCCGACAATGTATCTGTTGTATAGTTTGTCATAAAGTTTGAATAGCGACATTGTATCTGTTGTAAAGTTTGTCATAAAGTTTGAACAGCGACATTGTATCTGTTGTAAAGTTTGTCATAAAGTTTGAATAGCGACATTGTAACCTTTGTAAAGTTTGTCATAATGTTGGAATTCCGACAATGTATCTGTTGTAAAGTTTGTTATAAAGTTTGAATAGCGACATTGTATCTGTTGTAAAGTTTGTCATAAAGTTTCAACAGCGACATTGTATCTGTTGTAAAGTTTGTCATAAAGTTTGAATAGCGACATTGTAACCTTTGTAAAGTTTGTCATAATGTTGGAATTCCGACAATGTATCTGTTGTAAAGTTTGTCATAAAGTTTGAATAGCGACATTGTAACAGTTGTAAAGTTTGTCATAAAGTTTGAATAGCGACATTGTAACCTTTGTAAAGTTTGTCATAATGTTGGAATTCCGACAATGTATCTGTTGTAAAGTTTGTCATAATGTTTGAATAGCGACATTGTAACAGTTGTAAAGTTTGTCATAAAGTTTGAATAGCGACATTGTAACCTTTGTAAAGTTTGTCATAATGTTGGAATTCCGACAATGTATCTGTTGTAAAGTTTGTCATAAAGTTTGAATAGCGACATTGTAACCTTTGTAAAGTTTGTCATAATGTTGGAATTCCGACAATGTATCTGTTGTAAAGTTTGTTATAAAGTTTGAATAGCGACATTGTATCTGTTGTAAATTTGTCATAAAGTTTGAACAGCGACATTGTATCTGTTGTAAAGTTTGTCATAAAGTTTGAATAGCGACATTGTAACCTTTGTAAAGTTTGTCATAATGTTGGAATTCCGACAATGTATCTGTTGTAAAGTTTGTTATAAAGTTTGAATAGCGACATTGTATCTGTTGTAAAGTTTGTCATAAAGTTTGAACAGCGACATTGTATCTGTTGTAAAGTTTGTCATAAATTTTGAATAGCGACATTGTAACCTTTGTAAAGTTTGTCATAATGTTGGAATTCCGACAATGTATCTGTTGTAAAGTTTGTCATAAAGTTTGAATAGCGACATTGTAACAGTTGTAAAGTTTGTCATAAATTTTGAATAGCGACATTGTAACCTTTGTAAAGTTTGTCATAATGTTTGAATTCCGACAATATATCTGTTGTAAAGTTTGTCATAATGTTGGAATTCCGACAATGTATCTGTTGTAAAGTTTGTCATAAAATTTGAATAGCGACATTGTATCCGTTGTAAAGTTTGTCATAAAGTTTGAATAGCGACATTGTATCCGTTGTAAAGTTTGTCATAAAGTTTGAATAGTGACATTGTATATGTTGTAAAGTTTGTCATAAAGTTTGAACAGCGACATTGTAACCTTTGTAAAGTTTGTCATAATGTTGGAATTCCGACAATGTATCTGTTGTAAAGTTTGTCATAAAGTTTGAATAGCGACATTGTATCCGTTGTAAAGTTTGTCATAAAGTTTGAATAGTGACATTGTATCTGTTGTAAAGTTTGTCATAAAGTTTGAACAGCGACATTGTAACCTTTGTAAAGTTTGTCATAATGTTGGAATTCCGACAATGTATCTGTTGTAAAGTTTGTCATAAAATTTGTATAGCGACATTGTATCCGTTGTAAAGTTTGTCATAAAGTTTGAATAGTGACATTGTATCTGTTGTAAAGCTTGTCATAAAGTTTGAACAGCGACATTGTAACCTTTGTAAAGTTTGTCATAATGTTGGAATTCCGACAATGTATCTGTTGTAAAGTTTGTCATAAAATTTGAATAGCGACATTGTATCCGTTGTAAAGTTTGTCATAAATTTTGAATAGTGACATTGTATCTGTTGTAAAGTTTGTCATAAAGTTTGAACAGCGACATTGTATATGTTGTAAAGTTTGTCATAAAGTTTGAACAGCGACATTGTAACCTTTGTAAAGTTTGTCATAAAGTTTGAATAGCGACATTGTAACCTTTGTAAAGTTTGTCATAATGTTGGAATTCCGACAATGTATCTGTTGTAAAGTTTGTCATAAAGTTTGAATAGCGACATTGTATCTGTTGTAAAGTTTGTCATAAAGTTTGAACAGCGACATTGTATCTGTTGTAAAGTTTGTCATAAAGTTTGAATAGCGACATTGTAACCTTTGTAAAGTTTGTCATAATGTTGGAATTCCGACAATGTATCTGTTGTAAAGTTTGTCATAAAGTTTGAATAGCGACATTGTAACAGTTGTAAAGTTTGTCATAAAGTTTGAACAGCGACATTGTATCTGTTGTAAAGTTTGTCATAAAGTTTGAATAGCGACATTGTAACCTTTGTAAAGTTTGTCATAATGTTGGAATTCCGACAATGTATCTGTTGTAAAGTTTGTCATAAAGTTTGAATAGCGACATTGTATCTGTTGTAAAGTTTGTCATAAAGTTTGAATAGCGACATTGTAACCTTTGTAAAGTTTGTCATAATGTTGGAATTCCGACATTGTATCTGTTGTAAAGTTTGTCATAAAGTTTGAATAGCGACATTGTATCTGTTGTAAAGTTTGTCATAAAGTTTGAATAGCGACATTGTAACAGTTGTAAAGTTTGTCATAAAGTTTGAACAGCGACATTGTATCTGTTGTAACGTTTGTCATAAAGTTTGAATAGCGACATTGTAACCTTTGTAAAGTTTGTCATAATGTTGGAATTCCGACAATGTATCTGTTGTATAGTTTGTCATAAAGTTTGAACAGCGACATTGTATCTGTTGTAAAGTTTGTCATAAAGTTTGAATAGCGACATTGTAACCTTTGTAAAGTTTGTCATAATGTTGGAATTCCGACAATGTATCTGTTGTAAAGTTTGTTATAAAGTTTGAATAGGGACATTGTATCTGTTGTAAAGTTTGTCATAAAGTTTGAACAGCGACATTGTATCTGTTGTAAAGTTTGTCATAAAGTTTGAATAGCGACATTGTAACCTTTGTAAAGTTTGTCATAATGTTGGAATTCCGACAATGTATCTGTTGTAAAGTTTGTTATAAAGTTTGAATAGCGACATTGTATCTGTTGTAAAGTTTGTCATAAAGTTTGAACAGCGACATTGTATCTGTTGTAAAGTTTGTCATAAAGTTTGAATAGCGACATTGTAACCTTTGTAAGGTTTGTCATAATGTTGCAATTCCGACAATGTATCTGTTGTAAAGTTTGTCATAAAGTTTGAATAGCGACATTGTAACAGTTGTAAAGTTTGTCATAAAGTTTGAATAGCGACATTGTAACCTTTGTAAAGTTTGTCATAATGTTGGAATTCCGACAATGTATCTGTTGTAAAGTTTGTCATAATGTTGGAATTCCGACAATGCATCTGTTGTAAAGTTTGTCATAAAGTTTGAATAGCGACATTGTATCTGTTGTAAAGTTTGTCATAAAGTTTGAATAGCGACATTGTATCCGTTGTAAAGTTTGTCATAAAGTTTGAATAGCGACATTGTATCCGTTGTAAAATTTGTCATAAAGTTTGAATAGCGACATTGTAACAGTTGTAAAGTTTGTCATAATGTTGGAATTCCGACAATGTATCTGTTGTAAAGTTTGTCATAAAGTTTGAACAGCGACATTGTATCTGTTGTAAAGTTTGTCATAAAGTTTGAATAGCGACATTGTAACAGTTGTAAAGTTTGTCATAAAGTTTGAATAGCGACATTGTAACCTTTGTAAAGTTTGTCATAATGTTGGAATTCCGACAATGTATCTGTTGTAAAGTTTGTCATAAAGTTTGAATAGCGACATTGTATCTGTTGTAAAGTTTGTCATAAAGTTTGAATAGCGACATTGTAACCTTTGTAAAGTTTGTCATAATGTTGGAATTCCGACAATGTATCTGTTGTAAAGTTTGTCATAAAGTTTGAATAGCGACATTGTATCCGTTGTAAAGTTTGTCATAAAGTTTGAATAGTGACATTGTATCTGTTGTAAAGTTTGTCATAAAGTTTGAACAGCGACATTGTAACCTTTGTAAAGTTTGTCATAATGTTGGAATTCCGACAATGTATCTGTTGTAAAGTTTGTCATAAAATTTGTATAGCGACATTGTATCCGTTGTAAAGTTTGTCATAAAGTTTGAATAGTGACATTGTATCTGTTGTAAAGCTTGTCATAAAGTTTGAACAGCGACATTGTAACCTTTGTAAAGTTTGTCATAATGTTGGAATTCCGACAATGTATCTGTTGTAAAGTTTGTCATAAAATTTGAATAGCGACATTGTATCCGTTGTAAAGTTTGTCATAAAGTTTGAATAGTGACATTGTATCTGTTGTAAAGTTTGTCATAAAGTTTGAACAGCGACATTATATATGTTGTAAAGTTTGTCATAAAGTTTGAACAGCGACATTGTAACCTTTGTAAAGTTTGTCATAATGTTGGAATTCCGACAATGTATCTGTTGTAAAGTTTGTCAGAAAGTTTGAATAGCGACATTGTATCCGTTGTAAAGTTTGTCATAAAGTTTGAATAGCGACATTGTATCTGTTGTAAAGTTTGTCATAAAGTTTGAATAGCGAAATTGTATCTGTTGTAAAGTTTGTCATAAAGTTTGAACAGCGACATTGTATCTGTTGTAAAGTTTGTCATAAAGTTTGAATAGCGACATTGTAACCTTTGTAAAGTTTGTCATAATGTTGGAATTCCGACAATGTATCTGTTGTAAAGTTTGTCATAAAGTTTGAATAGCGACATTGTATCTGTTGTAAAGTTTGTCATAAAGTTTGAAGAGCGACATTGTAACCTTTGTAAAGATTGTCATAATGTTGGAATTCCGACAATGTATCTTTTGTAAAGTTTGTCATAAAGTTTGAATAGCGACATTGTATCTGTTGTAAAGTTTGTCATAAAGTTTGAATAGCGACATTGTAACAGTTGTAAAGTTTGTCATAAAGTTTGAACAGCGACATTGTATCTGTTGTAACGTTTGTCATAAAGTTTCAATAGCGACATTGTAACCTTTGTAAAGTTTATCATGATGTTGGAATTCCGACAATGTATCTGTTGTATAGTTTGTCATAATGTTTGAATAGCGACATTGTATCTGTTGTAAAGTTTGTCATAAAGTTTGAACAGCGACATTGTATCTGTTGTAAAGTTTGTCATAAAGTTTGAATAGCGACATTGTAACCTTTGTAAAGTTTGTCATAATGTTGGAATTCCGACAATGTATCTGTTGTAAAGTTTGTTATAAAGTTTGAATAGCGACATTGTATCTGTTGTAAAGTTTGTCATAAAGTTTGAACAGCGACATTGTATCTGTTGTAAAGTTTGTCATAAAGTTTGAATAGCGACATTGTAACCTTTGTAAAGTTTGTCATAATGTTGGAATTCCGACAATGTATCTGTTGTAAAGTTTGTTATAAAGATTGAATAGCGACATTGTATCTGTTGTAAAGTTTGTCATAAAGTTTGAACAGCGACATTGTATCTGTTGTAAAGTTTGTCATAAAGTTTGAATAGCGACATTGTAACCTTTGTAAAGTTTGTCATAATGTTGCAATTCCGACAATGTATCTGTTGTAAAGTTTGTCATAAAGTTTGAATAGCGACATTGTAACAGTTGTAAAGTTTGTCATAAAGTTTGAATAGCGACATTGTATCTGTTGTAAAGTTTGTCATAATGTTGGAATTCCGACAATGTATCTGTTGTAAAGTTTGTCATAATGTTGGAATTCCGACAATGCATCTGTTGTAAAGTTTGTCATAAAGTTTGAATAGCGACATTGTATCTGTTGTAAAGTTTGTCATAAAGTTTGAATAGCGACATTGTATCCGTTGTAAAGTTTGTCATAAAGTTTGAATAGCGACATTGTATCCGTTGTAAAATTTGTCATAAAGTTTGAATAGCGACATTGTATCTGTTGTAAAGTTTGTTATAAAGTTTGAATAGCGACATTGTATCTGTTGTAAAGTTTGTCATAAAGTTTGAACAGCGACATTGTATCTGTTGTAAAGTTTGTCATAAAGTTTGAATAGCGACATTGTAACCTTTGTAAAGTTTGTCATAATGTTGGAATTCCGACAATGTATCTGTTGTAAAGTTTGTCATAAAGTTTGAATAGCGACATTGTAACAGTTGTAAAGTTTGTCATAAATTTGAATAGCGACATTGTAACCTTTGTAAAGTTTGTCATAATGTTGGAATTCCGACAATGTATCTGTTGTAAAGTTTGTCATAAAGTTTGAATAGCGACATTGTATCTGTTGTAAAGTTTGTCATAAAGTTTGAATAGCGACATTGTAACCTTTGTAAAGTTTGTCATAATGTTGGAATTCCGACAATGTATCTGTTGTAAACTTTGTCATAAAGTTTGAATAGCGACATTGTATCTGTTGTAAAGTTTGTCATAAAGTTTGAATAGCGACATTGTAACCTTTGTAAAGTTTGTCATAATGTTGGAATTCCGACAATGTATCTGTTGTAAAGTTTGTCATAAAGTTTGAATAGAGACATTGTAACAGTTGTAAAGTTTGTCATAAAGTTTGAACAGCGACATTGTATCTGTTGTAACGTTTGTCATAAAGTTTGAATAGCGACATTGTAACCTTTGTAAAGTTTGTCATAATGTTGGAATTCCGACAATGTATCTGTTGTATAGTTTGTCATAAAGTTTGAATAGCGACATTGTATCTGTTGTAAAATTTGTCATAAAGTTTGAATAGCGACATTGTAACCTTTGTAAAGTTTGTCATAATGTTGGAATTCCGACAATGTATCTGTTGTAAAGTTTGTCATAAAGTTTGAATAGCGACATTGTAACAGTTTTAAAGTTTGTCATAAAGTTTGAACAGCGACATTGTATCTGTTGTAACGTTTGTCATAAAGTTTGAATAGCGACATTGTAACCTTTGTAAAGTTTGTCATAATGTTGGAATTCCGACAATGTATCTGTTGTATAGTTTGTCATAAAGTTTGAATAGCGACATTGTATCTGTTGTAAAGTTTGTCATAAAGTTTGAACAGCGACATTGTATCTGTTGTAAAGTTTGTCATAAAGTTTGAATAGCGACATTGTAACCTTTGTAAAGTTTGTCATAATGTTGGAATTCCGACAATGTATCTGTTGTAAAGTTTGTCATAAAATTTGTATAGCGACATTGTATCCGTTGTAAAGTTTGTCATAAAGTTTGAATAGTGACATTGTATCTGTTGTAAAGCTTGTCATAAAGTTTGAACAGCGACATTGTAACCTTTGTAAAGTTTGTCATAATGTTGGAATTCCGACAATGTATCTGTTGTAAAGTTTGTCATAAAATTTGAATAGCGACATTGTATCCGTTGTAAAGTTTGTCATAAAGTTTGAATAGTGACATTGTATCTGTTGTAAAGTTTGTCATAAAGTTTGAACAGCGACATTGTATATGTTGTAAAGTTTGTCATAAAGTTTGAACAGCGACATTGTAACCTTTGTAAAGTTTGTCATAATGTTGGAATTCCGACAATGTATCTGTTGTAAAGTTTGTCAGAAAGTTTGAATAGCGACATTGTATCCGTTGTAAAGTTTGTCATAAAGTTTGAATAGCGACATTGTATCTGTTGTAAAATTTGTCATAAAGTTTGAATAGCGAAATTGTATCTGTTGTAAAGTTTGTCATAAAGTTTGAACAGCGACATTGTATCTGTTGTAAAGTTTGTCATAAAGTTTGAATAGCGACATTGTAACCTTTGTAAAGTTTGTCATAATGTTGGAATTCCGACAATGTATCTGTTGTAAAGTTTGTCATAAAGTTTGAATAGCGACATTGTATCTGTTGTAAAGTTTGTCATAAAGTTTGAATAGCGACATTGTAACCTTTGTAAAGTTTGTCATAATGTTGGAATTCCGACAATGTATCTTTTGTAAAGTTTGTCATAAAGTTTGAATAGCGACATTGTATCTGTTGAAAAGTTTGTCATAAAGTTTGAATAGCGACATTGTAACAGTTGTAAAGTTTGTCATAAAGTTTGAACAGCGACATTGTATCTGTTGTAACGTTTGTCATAAAGTTTCAATAGCGAATTTGTAACCTTTGTAAAGTTTATCCTAATGTTGGAATTCCGACAATGTATCTGTTGTATAGTTTGTCATAATGTTTGAATAGCGACATTGTATCTGTTGTAAAGTTTGTCATAAAGTTTGAACAGCGACATTGTATCTGTTGTAAAGTTTGTCATAAAGTTTGAATAGCGACATTGTAACCTTTGTAAAGTTTGTCATAATGTTGGAATTCCGACAATGTATCTGTTGTAAAGTTTGTTATAAAGTTTGAATAGCGACATTGTATCTGTTGTAAAGTTTGTCATAAAGTTTGAACAGCGACATTGTATCTGTTGTAAAGTTTGTCATAAAGTTTGAATAGCGACATTGTAACCTTTGTAAAGTTTGTCATAATGTTGGAATTCCGACAATGTATCTGTTGTAAAGTTTGTTATAAAGATTGAATAGCGACATTGTATCTGTTGTAAAGTTTGTCATAAAGTTTGAACAGCGACATTGTATCTGTTGTAAAGTTTGTCATAAAGTTTGAATAGCGACATTGTAACCTTTGTAAAGTTTGTCATAATGTTGCAATTCCGACAATGTATCTGTTGTAAAGTTTGTCATAAAGTTTGAATAGCGACATTGTAACAGTTGTAAAGTTTGTCATAAAGTTTGAATAGCGACATTGTATCTGTTGTAAAGTTTGTCATAATGTTGGAATTCCGACAATGTATCTGTTGTAAAGTTTGTCATAATGTTGGAATTCCGACAATGCATCTGTTGTAAAGTTTGTCATAAAGTTTGAATAGCGACATTGTATCTGTTGTAAAGTTTGTCATAAAGTTTGAATAGCGACATTGTATCCGTTGTAAAGTTTGTCATAAAGTTTGAATAGCGACATTGTATCCGTTGTAAAATTTGTCATAAAGTTTGAATAGCGACATTGTATCTGTTGTAAAGTTTGTTATAAAGTTTGAATAGCGACATTGTATCTGTTGTAAAGTTTGTCATAAAGTCTGAACAGCGACATTGTATCTGTTGTAAAGTTTGTCATAAAGTTTGAATAGCGACATTGTAACCTTTGTAAAGTTTGTCATAATGTTGGAATTCCGAGAATGTATCTGTTGTAAAGTTTGTCATAAAGTTTGAATAGCGACATTGTAACAGTTGTAAAGTTTGTCATAAATTTGAATAGCGATATTGTAACCTTTGTAAAGTTTGTCATAATGTTGGAATTCCGACAATGTATCTGTTGTAAAGTTTGTCATAAAGTTTGAATAGCGACATTGTATCTGTTGTAAAGTTTGTCATAAAGTTTGAATAGCGACATTGTAACCTTTGTAAAGTTTGTCATAATGTTGGAATTCCGACAATGTATCTGTTGTAAAGTTTGTCATAAAGTTTGAATAGCGACATTGTAACAGTTGTAAAGTTTGTCATAAAGTTTGAATAGCGACATTGTAACCTTTGTAAAGTTTGTCATAATGTTGGAATTCCGACAATGTATCTGTTGTAAAGTTTGTCATAAAGTTTGAATAGCGACATTGTATCTGTTGTAAAGTTTGTCATAAAGTTTGAATAGCGACATTGTAATCTTTGTAAAGTTTGTCATAATGTTGGAATTCCGACAATGTATCTGTTGTAAAGTTTGTCATAAAGTTTGAATAGAGACATTGTAACAGTTGTAAAGTTTGTCATAAAGTTTGAACAGCGACATTGTATCTGTTGTAACGTTTGTCATAAAGTTTGAATAGCGACATTGTAACCTTTGTAAAGTTTGTCATAATGTTGGAATTCCGACAATGTATCTGTTGTATAGTTTGTCATAAAGTTTGAATAGCGACATTGTATCTGTTGTAAAATTTGTCATAAAGTTTGAATAGCGACATTGTAACCTTTGTAAAGTTTGTCATAATGTTGGAATTCCGACAATGTATCTGTTGTAAAGTTTGTCATAAAGTTTGAATAGCGACATTGTAACAGTTTTAAAGTTTGTCATAAAGTTTGAACAGCGACATTGTATCTGTTGTAACGTTTGTCATAAAGTTTGAATAGCGACATTGTAACCTTTGTAAAGTTTGTCATAATGTTGGAATTCCGACAATGTATCTGTTGTATAGTTTGTCATAAAGTTTGAATAGCGACATTGTATCTGTTGTAAAGTTTGTCATAAAGTTTGTATAGCGACATTGTAACCTTTGTAAAGTTTGTCATAATGTTGGAATTCCGACAATGTATCTGTTGTAAAGTTTGTCATAAAATTTGAATAGCGACATTGTATCCGTTGTAAAGTTTGTCATAAAGTTTGAACAGCGACATTGTATCTGTTGTAAAGTTTGTTATAAAGTTTGAATAGCGACATTGTATCTGTTGTAAAGTTTGTCATAAAGTTTGAATAGCGACATTGTAACCTTTGTAAAGTTTGTCATAATGTTGGAATTCCGACAATGTATCTGTTGTAAAGTTTGTCATAAAGTTTGAATAGCGACATTGTAACAGTTGTAAAGTTTGTCATAAAGTTTGAATAGCGACATTGTAACCTTTATAAAGTTTGTCATAATGTTGGAATTCCGACAATGTATCTGTTGTAAAGTTTGTCATAAAGTTTGAATAGCGACATTGTAACAGTTGTAAAGTTTGTCATAAAGTTTGAATAGCGACATTGTAACCTTTGTAAAGTTTGTCATAATGTTGGAATTCCGACAATGTATCTGTTGTAAAGTTTGTCATAAAGTTTGAATAGCGACATTGTAACAGTTGTAAAGTTTGTCATAAAGTTTGAATAGCGACATTGTAACCTTTGTAAAGTTTGTCATAATGTTGGAATTCCGACAATGTATCTGTTGTAAAGTTTGTTATAAAGTTTGAATAGCGACATTGTATCTGTTGTAAAGTTTGTCATAAAGTTTGAACAGCGACATTGTATCTGTTGTAAAGTTTGTCATAAAGTTTGAATAGCGACATTGTAACCTTTGTAAAGTTTGTCATAATGTTGGAATTCCGACAATGTATCTGTTGTAAAGTTTGTCATAAAGTTTGAATAGCGACATTGTAACAGTTGTAAAGTTTGTCATAAAGTTTGAATAGCGACATTGTAACCTTTGTAAAGTTTGTCATAATGTTGGAATTCCGACAATACATCTGTTGTAAAGTTTGTCATAATGTTGGAATTCCGACAATGTATCTGTTGTAAAGTTTGTCATAAAATTTGAATAGCGACATTGTATCTGTTGTAAAGTTTGTCATAAATTTTGAATAGCGACATTGTATCCGTTGTAAAGTTTGTCATAAAGTTTGAATAGTGACATTGTATCTGTTGTAAAGTTTGTCATAAAGTTTGAACAGCGACATTGTAACCTTTGTAAAGTTTGTCATAATGTTGGAATTCCGACAATGTATCTGTTGTAAAGTTTGTCATAAAGTTTGAATAGCGACATTGTATCCGTTGTAAAGTTTGTCATAAAGTTTGAATAGTGACATTGTATCTGTTGTAAAGTTTGTCATAAAATTTGTATAGCGACATTGTATCCGTTGTAAAGTTTGTCATAAAGTTTGAATAGTGACATTGTATCTGTTGTAAAGCTTGTCATAAAGTTTGAACAGCGACATTGTAACCTTTGTAAAGTTTGTCATAATGTTGGAATTCCGACAATGTATCTGTTGTAAAGTTTGTCATAAAATTTGAATAGCGACATTGTATCCGTTGTAAAGTTTGTCATAAATTTTGAATAGTGACATTGTATCTGTTGTAAAGTTTGTCATAAAGTTTGAACAGCGACATTGTATATGTTGTAAAGTTTGTCATAAAGTTTGAACAGCGACATTGTAACCTTTGTAAAGTTTGTCATAAAGTTTGAATAGCGACATTGTAACCTTTGTAAAGTTTGTCATAATTTTGGAATTCCGACAATGTATCTGTTGTAAAGTTTGTCATAAAGTTTGAATAGCGACATTGTATCTGTTGTAAAGTTTGTCATAAAGTTTGAACAGCGACATTGTATCTGTTGTAAAGTTTGTCATAAAGTTTGAATAGCGACATTGTAACCTTTGTAAAGTTTGTCATAATGTTGGAATTCCGACAATGTATCTGTTGTAAAGTTTGTCATAAAGTTTGAATAGCGACATTGTAACAGTTGTAAAGTTTGTCATAAAGTTTGAACAGCGACATTGTATCTGTTGTAAAGTTTGTCATAAAGTTTGAATAGCGACATTGTAACCTTTGTAAAGTTTGTCATAATGTTGGAATTCCGACAATGTATCTGTTGTAAAGTTTGTCATAAAGTTTGAATAGCGACATTGTATCTGTTGTAAAGTTTGTCATAAAGTTTGAATAGCGACATTGTAACCTTTGTAAAGTTTGTCATAATGTTGGAATTCCGACAATGTATCTTTTGTAAAGTTTGTCATAAAGTTTGAATAGCGACATTGTATCTGTTGTAAAGTTTGTCATAAAGTTTGAATAGCGACATTGTAACAGTTGTAAAGTTTGTCATAAAGTTTGAACAGCGACATTGTATCTGTTGTAACGTTTTTCATAAAGTTTGAATAGCGACATTGTAACCTTTGTAAAGTTTGTCATAATGTTGGAATTCCGACAATGTATCTGTTGTATAGTTTGTCATAAAGTTTGAACAGCGACATTGTATCTGTTGTAAAGTTTGTCATAAAGTTTGAATAGCGACATTGTAACCTTTGTAAAGTTTGTCATAATGTTGGAATTCCGACAATGTATCTGTTGTAAAGTTTGTTATAAAGTTTGAATAGCGACATTGTATCTGTTGTAAAGTTTGTCATAAAGTTTGAACAGCGACATTGTATCTGTTGTAAAGTTTGTCATAAAGTTTGAATAGCGACATTGTAACCTTTGTAAAGTTTGTCATAATGTTGGAATTCCGACAATGTATCTGTTGTAAAGTTTGTTATAAAGTTTGAATAGCGACATTGTATCTGTTGTAAAGTTTGTCATAAAGTTTGAACAGCGACATTGTATCTGTTGTAAAGTTTGTCATAAAGTTTGAATAGCGACATTGTAACCTTTGTAAAGTTTGTCATAATGTTGCAATTCCGACAATGTATCTGTTGTAAAGTTTGTCATAAAGTTTGAATAGCGACATTGTAACAGTTGTAAAGTTTGTCATAAAGTTTGAATAGCGACATTGTAACCTTTGTAAAGTTTGTCATAATGTTGGAATTCCGACAATGTATCTGTTGTAAAGTTTGTCATAATGTTGGAATTCCGACAATGCATCTGTTGTAAAGTTTGTCATAAAGTTAGAATAGCGACATTGTATCTGTTGAAAAGTTTGTCATAAAGTTTGAATAGCGACATTGTATCCGTTGTAAAGTTTGTCATAAAGTTTGAATAGCGACATTGTATCCGTTGTAAAATTTGTCATAAAGTTTGAATAGCGACATTGTAACAGTTGTAAAGTTTGTCATAATGTTGGAATTCCGACAATGTATCTGTTGTAAAGTTTGTCATAAAGTTTGAATAGCGACATTGTAACAGTTGTAAAGTTTGTCATAAAGTTTGAATAGCGACATTGTAACCTTTGTAAAGTTTGTCATAATGTTGGAATTCCGACAATGTATCTGTTGTAAAGTTTGTCATAAAGTTTGAATAGCGACATTGTATCTGTTGTAAAGTTTGTCATAAAGTTTGAATAGCGACATTATAACCTTTGTAAAGTTTGTCATAATGTTGGAATTCCGACAATGTATCTGTTGTAAAGTTTGTCATAAAGTTTGAATAGCGACATTGTAACAGTTGTAAAGTTTGTCATAAAGTTTGAACAGCGACATTGTATCTGTTGTAACGTTTGTCATAAAGTTTGAATAGCGACATTGTAACCTTTGTAAAGTTTGTCATAATGTTGGAATTCCGACAATGTATCTGTTGTATAGTTTGTCATAAAGTTGTAATAGTGACATTGTATCTGTTGTAAAATTTGTCATAAAGTTTGAATAGCGACATTGTAACCTTTGTAAAGTTTGTCATAATGTTGGAATTCCGACAATGTATCTGTTGTAAAGTTTGTCATAAAGTTTGAATAGCGACATTGTAACAGTTGTAAAGTTTGTCATAAAGTTTGAACAGCGACATTGTATCTGTTGTAACGTTTGTCATAAAGTTTGAATAGCGACATTGTAACCTTTGTAAAGTTTGTCATAATGTTGGAATTCCGACAATGTATCTGTTGTATAGTTTGTCATAAAGTTTGAATAGCGACATTGTATCTGTTGTAAAGTTTGTCATAAAGTTTGAACAGCGACATTGTATCTGTTGTAAAGTTTGTCATAAAGTTTGAATAGCGACATTGTAACCTTTGTAAAGTTTGTCATAATGTTGGAATTCCGACAATGTATCTGTTGTAAAGTTTGTTATAAAGTTTGAATAGCGACATTGTATCTGTTGTAAAGTTTGTCATAAAGATTGAACAGCGACATTGTATCTGTTGTAAAGTTTGTCATAAAGTTTGAAAAGCGACATTGTAACCTTTGTAAAGATTGTCACAATGTTGGAATTCCGACAATGTATCTGTTGTAAAGTTTGTTATAAAGTTTGAATAGCGACATTGTATCTGTTGTAAAGTTTGTCATAAAGTTTGAACAGCGACATTGTATCTGTTGTAAAGTTTGTCATAAAGTTTGAATAGCGACATTGTAACCTTTGTAAAGTTTGTCATAATGTTGGAATTCCGACAATGTATCTGTTGTAAAGTTTGTCATAAAGTTTGAATAGCGACATTGTAACAGTTGTAAAGTTTGTCATAAAGTTTGTATAGCGACATTGTAACCTTTGTAAAGTTTGTCATAATGTTGGAATTCCGACAATGTATCTGTTGTAAAGTTTGTCATAAAATTTGAATAGCGACATTGTATCCGTTGTAAAGTTTGTCATAAAGCTTGAATAGTGACATTGTATCTGTTGTAAAGTTTGTCATAAAGTTTGAATAGCGACATTGTAACCTTTGTAAAGTTTGTCATAATGTTGGAATTCCGACAATGTATCTGTTGTAAAGTTTGTCATAATGTTGGAATTCCGACAATGCATCTGTTGTAAAGTTTGTCATAAAGTTTGAATAGCGACATTGTATCTGTTGTAAAGTTTGTCATAAAGTTTGAATAGCGACATTGTATCCGTTGTAAAGTTTGTCATAAAGTTTGAATAGCGACATTGTATCCGTTGTAAAATTTGTCATAAAGTTTGAATAGCGACATTGTAACAGTTGTAAAGTTTGTCATAATGTTGGAATTCCGACAATGTATCTGTTGTAAAGTTTGTCATAAAGTTTGAATAGCGACATTGTAACAGTTGTAAAGTTTGTCATAAAGTTTGAATAGCGACATTGTATCTGTTGTAAAGTTTGTCATAAAGTTTGAATAGCGACATTGTAACCTTTGTAAAGTTTGTCATAATGTTGGAATTCCGACATTGTATCTGTTGTAAAGTTTGTCATAAAGTTTGAATAGCGACATTGTATCCGTTGTAAAGTTTGTCATAAAGTTTGAATAGCGACATTGTATCTGTTGTAAAGTTTGTTATAAAGTTTGAATAGCGACATTGTATCTGTTGTAAAGTTTGTCATAAATTTGAACAGCGACATTGTATCTGTTGTAAAGTTTGTTATAAAGTTTGAATAGCGACATTGTATCTGTTGTAAAGTTTGTCATAAAGTTTGAATAGCGACATTGTAACCTTTGTAAAGTTTGTCATAATGTTGGAATTCCGACAATGTATCTGTTGTAAAGTTTGTTATAAAGTTTGAATAGCGACATTGTATCTGTTGTAAAGTTTGTCATAAAGTTTGAACAGCGACATTGTATCTGTTGTAAAGTTTGTCATAAAGTTTGAATAGCGACATTGTAACCTTTGTAAAGTTTGTCATAATGTTGGAATTCCGACAATGTATCTGTTGTAAAGTTTGTCATAAAGTTTGAATAGCGACATTGTAACAGTTGTAAAGTTTGTCATAAAGTTTGAATAGCGACATTGGAACCTTTGTAAAGTTTGTCATAATGTTGGAATTCCTACAATGTATCTGTTGTATAGTTTGTCATAAAGTTCGAATAGCGACATTGTATCTGTTGTAAAGTTTGTCATAAAGTTTGAACAGCGACATTGTATCTGTTGTAAAGTTTGTCATAAAGTTTGAATAGCGACATTGTATCTGTTGTAAAGTTTGTCATAAAGTTTGAATAGCGACATTGTAACCTTTGTAAAGTTTGTCATAATGTTGGAATTCCGACAATGTATCTGTTGTAAAGTTTGTCATAAAGTTTGAATAGCGACATTGTATCTGTTGTAAAGTTTGTCACAAAGTTTGAATAGCGACATTGTAACCTTTGTAAAGTTTGTCATAATTTTGGAATTCCGACAATGTATCTGTTGTAAAGTTTGTTATAAAGTTTGAATAGCGACATTGTATCTGTTGTAAAGTTTGTCATAAAGTTTGAACAGCGACATTGTATCTGTTGTAAAGTTTGTCATAAAGTTTGAATAGCGACATTGTAACCTTTGTAAAGTTTGTCATAATGTTGGAATTCCGACAATGTATCTGTTGTAAAGTTTGTCATAAAGTTTGAATAGCGACATTGTAACCTTTGTAAAGTTTGTCATAATGTTGGAATTCCGACAATGTATCTGTTGTAAAGTTTGTCATAAAGTTTGAATAGCGACATTGTATCTGTTGTAAAGTTTGTCATAAAGTTTGAACAGCGACATTGTATCTGTTGTAAAGTTTGTCATAAAGTTTGAATAGCGACATTGTAACCTTTGTAAAGTTTGTCATAATGCTGGAATTCCGACAATGTATCTGTTGTAAAGTTTGTCATAAAGTTTGAATAGCGACATTGTAACAGTTGTAAAGTTTGTCATAAAGTTTGAACAGCGACATTGTATCTGTTGTAAAGTTTGTCATAAACTTTGAATAGCGACATTGTAACCTTTGTAAAGTTTGTCATAATGTTGGAATTCCGACAATGTATCTGTTGTAAAGTTTGTCATAAAGTTTGAATAGCGACATTGTATCTGTTGTAAAGTTTGTCATAAAGTTTGAATAGCGACATTGTAACCTTTGTAAAGTTTGTCATAATGTTGGAATTCCTACAATGTATCTGTTGTATAGTTTGTCATAAAGTTTGAATAGCGACATTGTATCTGTTGTAAAGTTTGTCATAAAGTTTGAACAGCGACATTGTATCTGTTGTAAAGTTTGTCATAAAGTTTGAATAGCGACATTGTATCTGTTGTAAAGTTTGTCATAAAGTTTGAATAGCGACATTGTAACCTTTGTAAAGTTTGTCATAATGTTGGAATTCCGACAATGTATCTGTTGTAAAGTTTGTCATAAAGTTTGAATAGCGACATTGTATCTGTTGTAAAGTTTGTCATAAAGTTTGAATAGCGACATTGTAACCTTTGTAAAGTTTGTCATAATGTTGGAATTCCTACAATGTATCTGTTGTATAGTTTGTCATAAAGTTTGAATAGCGACATTGTATCTGTAAAGTTTGTCATAAAGTTTGAACAGCGACATTGTATCTGTTGTAAAGTTTGTCATAAAGTTTGAATAGCGACATTGTATCTGTTGTAAAGTTTGTCATAAAGTTTGAATAGCGACATTGTAACCTTTGTAAAGTTTGTCATAATGTTGGAATTCCGACAATGTATCTGTTGTAAAGTTTGTCATAAAGTTTGAATAGCGACATTATATCTGTTGTAAAGTTTGTTATAAAGTTTGAATAGCGACATTCTATCTGTTGTAAAGTTTGTCATAAAGTTTGAACAGCGACATTGTATCTGTTGTAAAGTTTGTCATAAAGTTTGAATAGCGACATTGTAACCTTTGTAAAGTTTGTCATAATGTTGGAATTCCGACAATGTATCTGTTGTAAAGTTTGTCATAAAGTTTGAATAGCGACATTCTATCTGTTGTAAAGTTTGTCATAAAGTTTGAACAGCGACATTGTATCTGTTGTAAAGTTTGTCATAAAGTTTGAATAGCGACATTGTAACCTTTGTAAAGTTTGTCATAAAGTTTGAATAGCGACATTGTAACCTTTGTAAAGTTTGTCATAATGTTGGAATTCCGACAATGTATCTGTTGTAAAGTTTGTCATAAAGTTTGAATAGCGACATTGTATCTGTTGTAAAGTTTGTCATAAAGTTTGAACAGCGACATTGTATCTGTTGTAAAGTTTGTCATAAAGTTTGAATAGCGACATTGTAACCTTTGTAAAGTTTGTCATGATGTTGGAATTCCGACAATGTATCTGTTGTAAAGTTTGTCATAAAGTTTGAATAGCGACATTGTATCTGTTGTAAAGTTTGTCATAAAGTTTGAATAGCGACATTGTAACCTTTGTAAAGTTTGTCATAATGTTGGAATTCCTACAATGTATCTGTTGTATAGTTTGTCATAAAGTTTGAATAGCGACATTGTATCTGTTGTAAAGTTTGTCATAAAGTTTGAACAGCGACATTGTATCTGTTGTAAAGTTTGTCATAAAGTTTGAATAGCGACATTGTATCTGTTGTAAAGTTTGTCATAAAGTTTGAATAGCGACATTGTAACCTTTGTAAAGTTTGTCATAATGTTGGAATTCCGACAATGTATCTGTTGTAAAGTTTGTCATAAAGTTTGAATAGCGACATTGTATCTGTTGTAAAGTTTGTCATAAAGTTTGAATAGCGACATTGTAACCTTTGTAAAGTTTGTCATAATGTTGGAATTCCGACAATGTATCTGTTGTATAGTTTGTCATAAAGTTTGAATAGCGACATTGTATCTGTTGTAAAGTTTGTCATAAAGTTTGAACAGCGACATTGTATCTGTTGTAAAGTTTGTCATAAAGTTTGAATAGCGACATTGTAACCTTTGTAAAGTTTGTCATAATGTTGGAATTCCGACAATGTATCTGTTGTATAGTTTGTCATAAAGTTTGAATAGCGACATTGTATCTGTTGTAAAGTTTGTCATAAATTTTGAATAGCGACATTGTATCTGTTGTAAAGTTTGTCATAAAGTTTGAATAGCGACATTGTAACCTTTGTAAAGTTTGTCATAATGTTGGAATTCCGACAATGTATCTGTTGTAAAGTTTGTCATAAAGTTTGAATAGCGACATTGTATCTGTTGTAAAGTTTGTCATAAAGTTTGAATAGCGACATTGTAACCTTTGTAAAGTTTGTCATAATGTTGGAATTCCGACAATGTATCTGTTGTAAAGTTTGTTATAAAGTTTGAATAGCGACATTGTATCTGTTGTAAAGTTTGTCATAAAGTTTGAACAGCGACATTGTATCTGTTGTAAAGATTGTCATAAAGTTTGAATAGCGACATTGTAACCTTTGTAAAGTTTGTCATAATGTTGGAATTCCGACAATGTATCTGTTGTAAAGTTTGTCATAAAGTTTGAATAGCGACATTGTAACCTTTGTAAAGTTTGTCATAATGTTGGAATTCCGACAATGTATCTGTTGTAAAGTTTGTCATAAAGTTTGAATAGCGACATTGTATCTGTTGTAAAGTTTGTCATAAAGTTTGAACAGCGACATTGTATCTGTTGTAAAGTTTGTCATAAAGTTTGAATAGCGACATTGTAACCTTTGTAAAGTTTGTCATAATGTTGGAATTCCGACAATGTATCTGTTGTAAAGTTTGTCATAAAGTTTGAATAGCGACATTGTAACAGTTGTAAAGTTTGTCATAAAGTTTGAACAGCGACATTGTATCTGTTGTAAAGTTTGTCATAAAGTTTGAATAGCGACATTGTAACCTTTGTAAAGTTTGTCATAATGTTGGAATTCCGACAATGTATCTGTTGTAAAGTTTGTCATAAAGTTTGAATAGCGACATTGTATCTGTTGTAAAGTTTGTCATAAAGTTTGAATAGCGACATTGTAACCTTTGTAAAGTTTGTCATAATGTTGGAATTCCTACAATGTATCTGTTGTATAGTTTGTCATAAAGTTTGAATAGCGACATTGTATCTGTTGTAAAGTTTGTCATAAAGTTTGAACAGCGACATTGTATCTGTTGTAAAGTTTGTCATAAAGTTTGAATAGCGACATTGTATCTGTTGTAAAGTTTGTCATAAAGTTTGAATAGCGACATTGTAACCTTTGTAAAGTTTGTCATAATGTTGGAATTCCGACAATGTATCTGTTGTAAAGTTTGTCATAAAGTTTGAATAGCGACATTGTATCTGTTGTAAAGTTTGTCATAAAGTTTGAATAGCGACATTGTAACCTTTGTAAAGTTTGTCTTAATGTTGGAATTCCTACAATGTATCTGTTGTATAGTTTGTCATAAAGTTTGAATAGCGACATTGTATCTGTTGTAAAGTTTGTCATAAAGTTTGAACAGCGACATTGTATCTGTTGTAAAGTTTGTCATAAAGTTTGAATAGCGACATTGTATCTGTTGTAAAGTTTGTCATAAAGTTTGAATAGCGACATTGTAACCTTTGTAAAGTTTGTCATAATGTTGGAATTCCGACAATGTATCTGTTGTAAAGTTTGTCATAAAGTTTGAATAGCGACATTGTATCTGTTGTAAAGTTTGTCATAAAGTTTGAATAGCGACATTGTATCCGTTGTAAAGTTTGTCATAAAGTTTGAATAGCGACATTATATCTGTTGTAAAGTTTGTTATAAAGTTTGAATAGCGACATTGTATCTGTTGTAAAGTTTGTCATAAAGTTTGAACAGCGACATTGTATCTGTTGTAAAGTTTGTCATAAAGTTTGAATAGCGACATTGTAACCTTTGTAAAGTTTGTCATAATGTTGGAATTCCGACAATGTATCTGTTGTAAAGTTTGTCATAAAGTTTGAATAGCGACATTGTATCTGTTGTAAAGTTTGTCATAAAGTTTGAACAGCGACATTGTATCTGTTGTAAAGTTTGTCATAAAGTTTGAATAGCGACATTGTAACCTTTGTAAAGTTTGTCATGATGTTGGAATTCCGACAATGTATCTGTTGTAAAGTTTGTCATAAAGTTTGAATAGCGACATTGTATCTGTTGTAAAGTTTGTCATAAAGCTTGAATAGCGACATTGTAACCTTTGTAAAGTTTGTCATAATGTTGGAATTCCTACAATGTATCTGTTGTATAGTTTGTCATAAAGTTTGAATAGCGACATTGTATCTGTTGTAAAGTTTGTCATAAAGTTTGAACAGCGACATTGTATCTGTTGTAAAGTTTGTCATAAAGTTTGAATAGCGACATTGTATCTGTTGTAAAGTTTGTCATAAAGTTTGAATAGCGACATTGTAACCTTTGTAAAGTTTGTCATAATGTTGGAATTCCGACAATGTATCTGTTGTAAAGTTTGTCATAAAGTTTGAATAGCGACATTGTATCTGTTGTAAAGTTTGTCATAAAGTTTGAATAGCGACATTGTAACCTTTGTAAAGTTTGTCATAATGTTGGAATTCCGACAATGTATCTGTTGTATAGTTTGTCATAAAGTTTGAATAGCGACATTGTATCTGTTGTAAAGATTGTCATAAAGTTTGAACAGCGACATTGTATCTGTTGTAAAGTTTGTCATAAAGTTTGAATAGCGACATTGTAACCTTTGTAAAGTTTGTCATAATGTTGGAATTCCGACAATGTATCTGTTGTATAGTTTGTAATAAAGTTTGAATAGCGACATTGTATCTGTTGTAAAGTTTGTCATAAAGTTTGAATAGCGACATTGTATCTGTTGTAAAGTTTGTCATAAAGTTTGAATAGCGACATTGTATCTGTTGTAAAGTTTGTCATAAAGTTTGAATAGCGACATTGTAACCTTTGTAAAGTTTGTCATAATGTTGGAATTTCGACAATGTATCTGTTGTAAAGTTTGTCATAAAGTTTGAATAGCGACATTGTATCTGTTGTAAAGTTTGTCATAAAGTTTGAATAGCGACATTGTAACCTTTGTAAAGTTTGTCATAATGTTGGAATTCCGACAATGTATCTGTTGTAAAGTTTGTCATAAAGTTTGAATAGCGACATTGTATCTGTTGTAAAGTTTGTCATAAAGTTTGAATAGCGACATTGTAACCTTTGTAAAGTTTGTCATAATGTTGGAATTCCGACAATGTATCTGTTGTAAAGTTTGTTATAAAGTTTGAATAGCGACATTGTATCTGTTGTAAAGTTTGTCATAAAGTTTGAACAGCGACATTGTATCTGTTGTAAAGTTTGTCATAAAGTTTGAATAGCGACATTGTAACCTTTGTAAAGTTTGTCATAATGTTGGAATTCCGACAATGTATCTGTTGTAAAGTTTGTCATAAAGTTTGAATAGCGACATTGTAACCATTGTAAAGTTTGTCATAATGTTGGAATTCCGACAATGTATCTGTTGTAAAGTTTGTCATAAAGTTTGAATAGCGACATTGTATCTGTTGTAAAGTTTGTCATAAAGTTTGAACAGCGACATTGTATCTGTTGTAAAGTTTGTCATAAAGTTTGAATAGCGACATTGTAACCTTTGTAAAGTTTGTCATAATGTTGGAATTCCGACAATGTATCTGTTGTAAAGTTTGTCATAAAGTTTGAATAGCGACATTGTAACAGTTGTAAAGTTTGTCATAAAGTTTGAACAGCGACATTGCATCTGTTGTAAAGTTTGTCATAAAGTTTGAATAGCGACATTGTAACCTTTGTAAAGTTTGTCATAATGTTAGAATTCCGACAATGTATCTGTTGTAAAGTTTGTCATAAAGTTTGAATAGCGACATTGTATCTGTTGTAAAGTTTGTCATAAAGTTTGAATAGCGACATTGTAACCTTTGTAAAGTTTGTCATAATGTTGGAATTCCTACAATGTATCTGTTGTATAGTTTGTCGTAAAGTTTGAATAGCGACATTGTAACCTTTGTAAAGTTTGTCATAATGTTGGAATTCCGACAATGTATCTGTTTTAAAGTTTGTTATAAATTTTGAATAGCGACATTGTATCTGTTGTAAAGTTTGTCATAAAGTTTGAATAGCGACATTGTAACCTTTGTAAAGTTTGTCATAATGTTGGAATTCCGACATTGTATCTGTTGTAAAGTTTGTCATAAAGTTTGAATAGCGACATTGTATCTGTTGTAAAGTTTGTCATAAAGTTTGAATAGCGACATTGTATCTGTTGTAAAGTTTGTCATAAAGTTTGAATAGCGACATTGTAACCTTTGTAAAGTTTGTCATAATGTTGGAATTTCGACAATGTATCTGTTGTAAAGTTTGTCATAAAGTTTGAATAGCGACATTGTATCTGTTGTAAAGTTTGTCATAAAGTTTGAATAGCGACATTGTAACCTTTGTAAAGTTTGTCATAATGTTGGAATTCCGACAATGTATCTGTTGTAAAGTTTGTCATAAAGTTTGAATAGCGACATTGTATCTGTTGTAAAGTTTGTCATAAAGTTTGAATAGCGACATTGTAACCTTTGTAAAGTTTGTCATAATGTTGGAATTCCGACAATGTATCTGTTGTAAAGTTTGTTATAAAGTTTGAATAGCGACATTGTATCTGTTGTAAAGTTTGTCATAAAGTTTGAACAGCGACATTGTATCTGTTGTAAAGTTTGTCATAAAGTTTGAATAGCGACATTGTAACCTTTGTAAAGTTTGTCATAATGTTGGAATTCCGACAATGTATCTGTTGTAAAGTTTGTCATAAAGTTTGAATAGCGACATTGTAACCATTGTAAAGTTTGTCATAATGTTGGAATTCCGACAATGTATCTGTTGTAAAGTTTGTCATAAAGTTTGAATAGCGACATTGTATCTGTTGTAAAGTTTGTCATAAAGTTTGAACAGCGACATTGTATCTGTTGTAAAGTTTGTCATAAAGTTTGAATAGCGACATTGTAACCTTTGTAAAGTTTGTCATAATGTTGGAATTCCGACAATGTATCTGTTGTAAAGTTTGTCATAAAGTTTGAATAGCGACATTGTAACAGTTGTAAAGTTTGTCATAAAGTTTGAACAGCGACATTGCATCTGTTGTAAAGTTTGTCATAAAGTTTGAATAGCGACATTGTAACCTTTGTAAAGTTTGTCATAATGTTAGAATTCCGACAATGTATCTGTTGTAAAGTTTGTCATAAAGTTTGAATAGCGACATTGTATCTGTTGTAAAGTTTGTCATAAAGTTTGAATAGCGACATTGTAACCTTTGTAAAGTTTGTCATAATGTTGGAATTCCTACAATGTATCTGTTGTATAGTTTGTCGTAAAGTTTGAATAGCGACATTGTAACCTTTGTAAAGTTTGTCATAATGTTGGAATTCCGACAATGTATCTGTTTTAAAGTTTGTTATAAATTTTGAATAGCGACATTGTATCTGTTGTAAAGTTTGTCATAAAGTTTGAATAGCGACATTGTAACCTTTGTAAAGTTTGTCATAATGTTGGAATTCCGACAATGTATCTGTTGTAAAGTTTGTCATAAAGTTTGAATAGCGACATTGTATCTGTTGTAAAGTTTTTCATAAAGGTTGAACAGCGACATTGTATCTGTTGTAAAGTTTGTCATAAAGTTTGAATAGCGACATTGTAACTTTTGTAAAGTTTGTCATCATGTTGGAATTCCGACAATGTATCTGTTGTAAAGTTTGTCATAAAGTTTGAATAGCGACATTGTAACCTTTGTAAATTTTGTCATAATGTTGGAATTCCGACAATGTATCTGTTGTAAAGTTTGTTATAAAGTTTGAATAGCGACATTGTATCTGTTGTAAAGTTTGTCATAAAGTTTGAACAGCGACATTCTATCTGTTGTAAAGTTTGTCATAAAGTTTGAATAGCGACATTGTAACCTTTGTAAAGTTTGTCATAATGTTGGAATTCCGACAATGTATCTGTTGTAAAGTTTGTCATAAAGTTTGAATAGCGACATTGTATCTGTTGTAAAGTTTGTCATAAAGTTTGAATAGCGACATTGTAACCTTTGTAAAGTTTGTCATAATGTTGGAATTCCGACAATGTATCTGTTGTAAAGTTTGTCATAAAGTATGAATAGCGACATTGTAACAGTTGTAAAGTTTGTCATAAAGTTTGAATAGCGACATTGTATCTGTTGTAAGGTTTGTCATAAAATTTGAATAGCGACATTGTATCTGTTGTAAAGTTTGTCATAAAGTTTGAATAGCGACATTGTATCCGTTGTAAAGTTTGTCATAAAGTTTGAATAGCGACATTGTATCTGTTGTAAAGTTTGTCATAAAGTTTGAATAGCGACATTGTAACCTTTGTAAAGTTTGTCATAATGTTGGAATTTCGAGAATGTATCTGTTGTAAAGTTTGTCATAAAGTTTGAATAGCGACATTGTATCTGTTGTAAAGTTTGTCATAAAGTTTGAATAGCGACATTGTAACCTTTGTAAAGTTTGTCATAATGTTGGAATTCCGACAATGTATCTGTTGTAAAGTTTGTCATAAAGCTTGAATAGCGACATTGTATCTGTTGTAAAGTTTGTCATAAAGTTTGAATAGCGACATTGTAACCTTTGTAAAGTTTGTCATAATGTTGGAATTCCGACAATGTATCTGTTGTAAAGTTTGTTATAAAGTTTGAATAGCGACATTGTATCTGTTGTAAAGTTTGTCATAAAGTTTGAACAGCGACATTGTATCTGTTGTAAAGTTTGTCATAAAGTTTGAATAGCGACATTGTAACCTTTGTAAAGTTTGTCATAATGTTGGAATTCCGACAATGCATCTGTTGTAAAGTTTGTCATAAAGTTTGAATAGCGACATTGTAACCATTGTAAAGTTTGTCATAATGTTGGAATTCCGACAATGTATCTGTTGTAAAGTTTGTCATAAAGTTTGAATAGCGACATTGTATCTGTTGTAAAGTTTGTCATAAAGTTTGAACAGCGACATTGTATCTGTTGTAAAGTTTGTCATAAAGTTTGAATAGCGACATTGTAACCTTTGTAAAGTTTGTCATAATGTTGGAATTCCGACAATGTATCTGTTGTAAAGTTTGTCATAAAGTTTGAATAGCGACATTGTAACAGTTGTAAAGTTTGTCATAAAGTTTGAACAGCGACATTGCATCTGTTGTAAAGTTTGTCATAAAGTTTGAATAGCGACATTGTAACCTTTGTAAAGTTTGTCATAATGTTAGAATTCCGACAATGTATCTGTTGTAAAGTTTGTCATAAAGTTTGAATAGCGACATTGTATCTGTTGTAAAGTTTGTCATAAAGTTTGAATAGCGACATTGTAACCTTTGTAAAGTTTGTCATAATGTTGGAATTCCTACAATGTATCTGTTGTATAGTTTGTCATAAAGTTTGAATAGCGACATTGTATCTGTTGTAAAGTTTGTCATAATGTTGGAATTCCGACAATGTATCTGTTTTAAAGTTTGTTATAAATTTTGAATAGCGACATTGTATCTGTTGTAAAGTTTGTCATAAAGTTTGAATAGCGACATTGTAACCTTTGTAAAGTTTGTCATAATGTTGGAATTCCGACAATGTATCTGTTGTAAAGTTTGTCATAAAGTTTGAATAGCGACATTGTATCTGTTGTAAAGTTTTTCATAAAGGTTGAACAGCGACATTGTATCTGTTGTAAAGTTTGTCATAAAGTTTGAATAGCGACATTGTAACTTTTGTAAAGTTTGTCATCATGTTGGAATTCCGACAATGTATCTGTTGTAAAGTTTGTCATAAAGTTTGAATAGCGACATTGTAACCTTTGTAAATTTTGTCATAATGTTGGAATTCCGACAATGTATCTGTTGTAAAGTTTGTTATAAAGTTTGAATAGCGACATTGTATCTGTTGTAAAGTTTGTCATAAAGTTTGAACAGCGACATTCTATCTGTTGTAAAGTTTGTCATAAAGTTTGAATAGCGACATTGTAACCTTTGTAAAGTTTGTCATAATGTTGGAATTCCGACAATGTATCTGTTGTAAAGTTTGTCATAAAGTTTGAATAGCGACATTGTATCTGTTGTAAAGTTTGTCATAAAGTTTGAATAGCGACATTGTAACCTTTGTAAAGTTTGTCATAATGTTGGAATTCCGACAATGTATCTGTTGTAAAGTTTGTCATAAAGTTTGAATAGCGACATTGTAACAGTTGTAAAGTTTGTCATAAAGTTTGAATAGCGACATTGTATCTGTTGTAAGGTTTGTCATAAAGTTTGAATAGCGACATTGTATCTGTTGTAAAGTTTGTCATAAAATTTGAATAGCGACATTGTATCCGTTGTAAAGTTTGTCATAAAGTTTGAATAGTGACATTGTATCTGTTGTAAAGTTTGTCATAAAGTTTGAATAGCGACATTGTATCTGTTGTAAAGTTTGTCATAAAGTTTGAACAGCGACATTGTATCTGTTGTAAAGTTTGTCATAAAGTTTGAATAGCGACATTGTAACCTTTGTAAAGTTTGTCATAATGTTGGAATTCCGACAATGTATCTGTTGTAAAGTTTGTCATAAAATTTGAATAGCGACATTGTAACAGTTGTAAAGTTTGTCATAAAGTTTGAACAGCGACATTGTATCTGTTGTAAAGTTTGTCATAAAGTTTGAATAGCGACATTGTAACCTTTGTAAAGTTTGTCATAATGTTGGAATTCCGACAATGTATCTGTTGTAAAGTTTGTCATAAAGTTTGAATAGCGACATTGTATCTGTTGTAAAGTTTGTCATAAAGTTTGAATAGCGACATTGTAACCTTTGTAAAGTTTGTCATAATGTTGGAATTCCTACAATGTATCTGTTGTATAGTTTGTCATAAAGTTTGAATAGCGACATTGTATCTGTTGTAAAGTTTGTCATAAAGTTTGAACAGCGACATTGTATCTGTTTTAAAGTTTGTCATAAAGTTTGAATAGCGACATTGTATCTGTTGTAAAGTTTGTCATAAAGTTTGAATAGCGACATTGTAACCTTTGTAAAGTTTGTCATAATGTTGGAATTCCGACAATGTATCTGTTGTAAAGTTATTCATAAAGTTTGAATAGCGACATTGTATCTGTTGTAAAGTTTGTCATAAAGTTTGAATAGCGACATTGTAACCTTTGTAAAGTTTGTCATAATGTTGGAATTCCGACAATGTATCTGTTGTATAGTTTGTCATAAAGTTTGAATAGCGACATTGTATCTGTTGTAAAGTTTGTCATAAAGTTTGAACAGCGACATTGTATCTGTTGTAAAGTTTGTCATAAAGTTTGAATAGCGACATTGTAACCTTTGTAAAGTTTGTCATAATGTTGGAATTCCGACAATGTATCTGTTGTATAGTTTGTCATAAAGTTTGAATAGCGACATTGTATCTGTTGTAAAGTTTGTCATAAAGTTTGAATAGCGACAGTGTATCTGTTGTAAAGTTTGTCATAAAGTTTGAATAGCGACATTGTAACCTTTGTAAAGTTTGTCATAATGTTGGAATTTCGACAATGTATCTGTTGTAAAGTTTGTCATAAAGTTTGAATAGCGACATTGTATCTGTTGTAAAGTTTGTCATAAAGTTTGAATAGCGACATTGTAACCTTTGTAAAGTTTGTCATAATGTTGGAATTCCGACAATGTATCTGTTGTAAAGTTTGTCATAAAGTTTGAATAGCGACATTGTATCTGTTGTAAAGTTTGTCATAAAGTTTGAATAGCGACATTGTAACCTTTGTAAAGTTTGTCATAATGTTGGAATTCCGACAATGTATCTGTTGTATAGTTTGTCATAAAGTTTGAATAGCGACATTGTAACCTTTGTAATGTTTGTCATAATGTTGGAATTCCGACAATGTATCTGTTGTAAAGTTTGTCATAAAGTTTGAATAGCGACATTGTATCTGTTGTAAAGTTTGTCATAAAGTTTGAATAGCGACATTGTAACCGTTGTAAAGTTTGTCATAAAGTTTGAACAGCGACATTGTATCTGTTGTAAAGTTTGTCATAAAGTTTGAATAGCGACATTGTAACCTTTCAAAGTTTGTCATAATGTTGGAATTCCGACAATGTATCTGTTGTAAAGTTTGTCATAAAGTTTGAATAGCGACATTGTATCTGTTGTAAAGTTTGTCATAAAGTTTGAACAGCGACATTGTATCTGTTGTAAAGTTTGTCATAACGTTTGAATAGCGACATTGTAACCTTTGTAAAGTTTGTCATAATGTTGGAATTCCGACAATGTATCTGTTTTAAAGTTTGTTATAAATTTTGAATAGCGACATTGTATCTGTTGTAAAGTTTGTCATAAAGTTTGAATAGCGACATTGTAACCTTTGTGAAGTTTGTCATAATGTTGGAATTCCGACAATGTATCTGTTGTAAAGTTTGTCATAAAGTTTGAATAGCGACATTGTATCTGTTGTAAAGTTTGTCATAAAGTTTGAACAGCGACATTGTATCTGTTGTAAATTTTTTCATAAAGTTTGAATAGCGACATTGTAACTTTTGTAAAGTTTGTCATAATGTTGGAATTCCGACAATGTATCTGTTGTAAAGTTTGTCATAAAGTTTGAATAGCGACATTGTAACCTTTGTAAATTTTGTCATAATGTTGGAATTCCGACAATGTATCTGTTGTAAAGTTTGTTATAAAGTTTGAATAGCGACATTGTATCTGTTGTAAAGTTTGTCATAAAGTTTGAACAGCGACATTCTATCTGTTGTAAAGTTTGTCATAAAGTTTGAATAGCGACATTGTAACCTTTGTAAAGTTTGTCATAATGTTGGAATTCCGACAATGTATCTGTTGTAAAGTTTGTCATAAAGTTTGAATAGCGACATTGTATCTGTTGTAAAGTTTGTCATAAAGTTTGAATAGCGACATTGTAACCTTTGTAAAGTTTGTCATAATGTTGGAATTCCGACAATGTATCTGTTGTAAAGTTTGTCATAAAGTTTGAATAGCGACATTGTAACAGTTGTAAAGTTTGTCATAAAGTTTGAATAGCGACATTGTATCTGTTGTAAGGTTTGTCATAAAGTTTGAATAGCGACATTGTATCTGTTGTAAAGTTTGTCATAAAATTTGAATAGCGACATTGTATCCGTTGTAAAGTTTGTCATAAAGTTTGAATAGTGACATTGTATCTGTTGTAAAGTTTGTCATAAAGTTTGAATAGCGACATTGTATCTGTTGTAAAGTTTGTCATAAAGTTTGAACAGCGACATTGTATCTGTTGTAAAGTTTGTCATAAAGTTTGAATAGCGACATTGTAACCTTTGTAAAGTTTGTCATAATGTTGGAATTCCGACAATGTATCTGTTGTAAAGTTTGTCATAAAATTTGAATAGCGACATTGTATCTGTTGTAAAGTTTGTCATAAAGTTTGAATAGCGACAGTGTATCTGTTGTAAAGTTTGTCATAAAGTTTGAATAGCGACATTGTAACCTTTGTAAAGTTTGTCATAATGTTGGAATTTCGACAATGTATCTGTTGTAAAGTTTGTCATAAAGTTTGAATAGCGACATTGTATCTGTTGTAAAGTTTGTCATAAAGTTTGAATAGCGACATTGTAACCTTTGTAAAGTTTGTCATAATGTTGGAATTCCGACAATGTATCTGTTGTAAAGTTTGTCATAAAGTTTGAATAGCGACATTGTATCTGTTGTAAAGTTTGTCATAAAGTTTGAATAGCGACATTGTAACCTTTGTAAAGTTTGTCATAATGTTGGAATTCCGACAATGTATCTGTTGTATAGTTTGTCATAAAGTTTGAATAGCGACATTGTAACCTTTGTAATGTTTGTCATAATGTTGGAATTCCGACAATGTATCTGTTGTAAAGTTTGTCATAAAGTTTGAATAGCGACATTGTATCTGTTGTAAAGTTTGTCATAAAGTTTGAATAGCGACATTGTAACCGTTGTAAAGTTTGTCATAAAGTTTGAACAGCGACATTGTATCTGTTGTAAAGTTTGTCATAAAGTTTGAATAGCGACATTGTAACCTTTTAAAGTTTGTCATAATGTTGGAATTCCGACAATGTATCTGTTGTAAAGTTTGTCATAAAGTTTGAATAGCGACATTGTATCTGTTGTAAAGTTTGTCATAAAGTTTGAACAGCGACATTGTATCTGTTGTAAAGTTTGTCATAACGTTTGAATAGCGACATTGTAACCTTTGTAAAGTTTGTCATAATGTTGGAATTCCGACAATGTATCTGTTTTAAAGTTTGTTATAAATTTTGAATAGCGACATTGTATCTGTTGTAAAGTTTGTCATAAAGTTTGAATAGCGACATTGTAACCTTTGTGAAGTTTGTCATAATGTTGGAATTCCGACAATGTATCTGTTGTAAAGTTTGTCATAAAGTTTGAATAGCGACATTGTATCTGTTGTAAAGTTTTTCATAAAGTTTGAACAGCGACATTGTATCTGTTGTAAAGTTTGTCATAAAGTTTGAATAGCGACATTGTAACTTTTGTAAAGTTTGTCATAATGTTGGAATTCCGACAATGTATCTGTTGTAAAGTTTGTCATAAAGTTTGAATAGCGACATTGTAACCTTTGTAAATTTTGTCATAATGTTGGAATTCCGACAATGTATCTGTTGTAAAGTTTGTTATAAAGTTTGAATAGCGACATTGTATCTGTTGTAAAGTTTGTCATAAAGTTTGAACAGCGACATTCTATCTGTTGTAAAGTTTGTCATAAAGTTTGAATAGCGACATTGTAACCTTTGTAAAGTTTGTCATAAAGTTTGAATAGCGACATTCTATCTGTTGTAAAGTTTGTCATAAAGTTTGAATAGTGACATTGTATCTGTTGTAAAGTTTGTCATAAAGTTTGAATAGCGACATTGTATCTGTTGTAAAGTTTGTCATAAAGTTTGAACAGCGACATTGTATCTGTTGTAAAGTTTGTCATAAAGTTTGAATAGCGACATTGTAACCTTTGTAAAGTTTGTCATAATGTTGGAATTCCGACAATGTATCTGTTGTAAAGTTTGTCATAAAATTTGAATAGCGACATTGTAACAGTTGTAAAGTTTGTCATAAAGTTTGAACAGCGACATTGTATCTGTTGTAAAGTTTGTCATAAAGTTTGAATAGCGACATTGTAACCTTTGTAAAGTTTGTCATAATGTTGGAATTCCGACAATGTATCTGTTGTAAAGTTTGTCATAAAGTTTGAATAGCGACATTGTATCTGTTGTAAAGTTTGTCATAAAGTTTGAATAGCGACATTGTAACCTTTGTAAAGTTTGTCATAATGTTGGAATTCCTACAATGTATCTGTTGTATAGTTTGTCATAAAGTTTGAATAGCGACATTGTATCTGTTGTAAAGTTTGTCATAAAGTTTGAACAGCGACATTGTATCTGTTGTAAAGTTTGTCATAAAGTTTGAATAGCGACATTGTATCTGTTGTAAAGTTTGTCATAAAGTTTGAATAGCGACATTGTAACCTTTGTAAAGTTTGTCATAATGTTGGAATTCCGACAATGTATCTGTTGTAAAGTTATTCATAAAGTTTGAATAGCGACATTGTATCTGTTGTAAAGTTTGTCATAAAGTTTGAATAGCGACATTGTAACCTTTGTAAAGTTTGTCATAATGTTGGAATTCCGACAATGTATCTGTTGTATAGTTTGTCATAAAGTTTGAATAGCGACATTGTATCTGTTGTAAAGTTTGTCATAAAGTTTGAACAGCGACATTGTATCTGTTGTAAAGTTTGTCATAAAGTTTGAATAGCGACATTGTAACCTTTGTAAAGTTTGTCATAATGTTGGAATTCCGACAATGTATCTGTTGTATAGTTTGTCATAAAGTTTGAATAGCGACATTGTATCTGTTGTAAAGTTTGTCATAAAGTTTGAATAGCGACAGTGTATCTGTTGTAAAGTTTGTCATAAAGTTTGAATAGCGACATTGTAACCTTTGTAAAGTTTGTCATAATGTTGGAATTTCGACAATGTATCTGTTGTAAAGTTTGTCATAAAGTTTGAATAGCGACATTGTATCTGTTGTAAAGTTTGTCATAAAGTTTGAATAGCGACATTGTAACCTTTGTAAAGTTTGTCATAATGTTGGAATTCCGACAATGTATCTGTTGTAAAGTTTGTCATAAAGTTTGAATAGCGACATTGTATCTGTTGTAAAGTTTGTCATAAAGTTTGAATAGCGACATTGTAACCTTTGTAAAGTTTGTCATAATGTTGGAATTCCGACAATGTATCTGTTGTAAAGTTTGTTATAAAGTTTGAATAGCGACATTGTATCTGTTGTAAAGTTTGTCATAAAGTTTGAACAGCGACATTGTATCTGTTGTAAAGTTTGTCATAAAGTTTGAATAGCGACATTGTAACCTTTGTAAAGTTTGTCATAATGTTGGAATTCCGACAATGTATCTGTTGTATAGTTTGTCATAAAGTTTGAATAGCGACATTGTAACCTTTGTAATGTTTGTCATAATGTTGGAATTCCGACAATGTATCTGTTGTAAAGTTTGTCATAAAGTTTGAATAGCGACATTGTATCTGTTGTAAAGTTTGTCATAAAGTTTGAATAGCGACATTGTAACCGTTGTAAAGTTTGTCATAAAGTTTGAACAGCGACATTGTATCTGTTGTAAAGTTTGTCATAAAGTTTGAATAGCGACATTGTAACCTTTTAAAGTTTGTCATAATGTTGGAATTCCGACAATGTATCTGTTGTAAAGTTTGTCATAAAGTTTGAATAGCGACATTGTATCTGTTGTAAAGTTTGTCATAAAGTTTGAACAGCGACATTGTATCTGTTGTAAAGTTTGTCATAACGTTTGAATAGCGACATTGTAACCTTTGTAAAGTTTGTCATAATGTTGGAATTCCGACAATGTATCTGTTTTAAAGTTTGTTATAAATTTTGAATAGCGACATTGTATCTGTTGTAAAGTTTGTCATAAATTTGAATAGCGACATTGTAACCTTTGTAAAGTTTGTCATAATGTTGGAATTCCGACAATGTATCTGTTGTAACGTTTGTCATAAAGTTTGAATAGCGACATTGTATCTGTTGTAAAGTTTTTCATAAAGTTTGAACAGCGACATTGTATCTGTTGTAAAGTTTGTCATAAAGTTTGAATAGCGACATTGTAACTTTTGTAAAGTTTGTCATAATGTTGGAATTCCGACAATGTATCTGTTGTAAAGTTTGTCATAAAGTTTGAATAGCGACATTGTAACCTTTGTAAATTTTGTCATAATGTTGGAATTCCGACAATGTATCTGTTGTAAAGTTTGTTATAAAGTTTGAATAGCGACATTGTATCTGTTGTAAAGTTTGTCACAAAGTTTGAACAGCGACATTCTATCTGTTGTAAAGTTTGTCATAAAGTTTGAATAGCGACATTGTAACCTTTGTAAAGTTTGTCATAATGTTGGAATTCCGACAATGTATCTGTTGTAAAGTTTGTCATAAAGTTTGAATAGCGACATTGTATCTGTTGTAAAGTTTGTCATACAGTTTGAATAGCGACATTGTAACCTTTGTAAAGTTTGTCATAATGTTGGAATTCCGACAATGTATCTGTTGTAAAGTTTGTCATAAAGTTTGAATAGCGACATTGTAACAGTTGTAAAGTTTGTCATAAAGTTTGAATAGCGACATTGTATCTGTTGTAAGGTTTGTCATAAAGTTTGAATAGCGACATTGTATCTGTTGTAAAGTTTGTCATAAAATTTGAATAGCGACATTGTATCCGTTGTAAAGTTTGTCATAAAGTTTGAATAGTGACATTGTATTTGTTGTAAAGTTTGTCTTAAAGTTTGAATAACGACATTGTATCTGTTGTAAAGTTTGTCATAAAGTTTGAACTGCGACATTGTATCCGTTGTAACGTTTGTCATAAAGTTTGAATAGCGACATTGTATCCGTTGTAAAGTTTGTCATAAAGTTTGAATAGCGACATTGTATCTGTTGTAAAGTTTGTCATAAAGTTTGAATAGCGACATTGTATCTGTTGTAAAGTTTGTCATAAAGTTTGAATAGCGACATTGTATCCGTTGTAAAGTTTGTCATAAAGTTTGAACAGCGACATTGTATCCGTTGTAAAGTTTGTCATAAAGTTTGAATAGCGACATTGTATCCGTTGTAAAGTTTGTGATAAAGTTTCAATAGCGACATTGTATCTGTTGTAAAGTTTGTCATAAAGTTTGAATAGCGACATTGTATCCGTTGTAAAGTTTGTCATAAAGTTTGAATAGCGACATTGTATCCGTTGTAAAGTTTGTCATAATGTTTGAATAGTGACATTGTATCTGTTGTAAAGTTTGTCATAAAGTTTGAACAGCGACATTGTATCTGTTGTAAAGTTTGTCATAAAGTTTGAATAGCGACATTGTATCTGTTGTAAAGTTTGTCATAAAGTTTGAACAGCGACATTGTATCTGTTGTAAAGTTTGTCATAAAGTTTGAATAGCGACATTGTATCCGTTGTAAAGTTTGTCATAAAGTTTGAACAGCGACATTGTATCTGTTGTAAAGTTTGTCATAAAGTTTGAACTGCGACATTGTATCCGTTGTAAAGTTTGTCATAAAGTTTGAATAGCGACATTGTATCCGTTGTAAAGTTTGTCATAAAGTTTGAATAGCGACATTGTATCTGTTGTAAAGTTTGTCATAAAGTTTGAATAGCGACATTGTATCTGTTGTAAAGTTTGTCATAAAGTTTGAATAGCGACATTGTATCTGTTGTAAAGTTTGTCATAAAATTTGAATAGCGACATTGTATCCGTTGTAAAGTTTGTCATAAAGTTTGAATAGTGACATTGTATCTGTTGTAAAGTTTGTCATAAAGTTTGAATAGCGACATTGTATCTGTTGTAAAGTTTGTCATAAAGTTTGAATAGCGACATTGTATCTGTTGTAAAGTTTGTCATAAAGTTTGAACAGCGACATTGTATCTGTTGTAAAGTTTGTCATAAAGTTTGAATAGCGACATTGTAACCTTTGTAAAGTTTGTCATAATGTTGGAATTCCGACAATGTATCTGTTGTAAAGTTTGTCATAAAGTTTGAATAGCGACATTGTAACAGTTGTAAAGTTTGTCATAAAGTTTGAATAGCGACATTGTATCTGTTGTAAAGTTTGTCATAAAGTTTGAATAGCGACATTGTATCTGTTGTAAAGTTTGTCATAAAATTTGAATAGCGACATTGTATCCGTTGTAAAGTTTGTCATAAAGTTTGAATAGTGACATTGTATCTGTTGTAAAGTTTGTCATAAAGTTTGAATAACGACATTGTATCTGTTGTAAAGTTTGTCATAAAGTTTGAACTGCGACATTGTATCCGTTGTAAAGTTTGTCATAAAGTTTGAATAGCGACATTGTATCCGTTGTAAAATTTGTCATAAAGTTTGAATAGCGACATTGTATCTGTTGTAAAGTTTGTCATAAAGTTTGAATAGCGACATTGTATCTGTTGTAAAGTTTGTCATAAAGTTTGAACTGCGACATTGTATCCGTTGTAAAGTTTGTCATAAAGTTTGAATAGCGACATTGTATCCGTTGTAAAGTTTGTCATAAAGTTTGAATAGTGACATTGTATCTGTTGTAAAGTTTGTCATAAAGTTTGAATAGCGACATTGTATCTGTTGTAAAGTTTGTCATAAAGTTTGAACAGCGACATTGTATCCGTTGTAAAGTTTGTCATAAATTTTGAATAGCGACATTGTATCTGTTGTAAAGTTTGTGATAAAGTTTCAATAGCGACATTGTATCTGTTGTAAAGTTTGTCATAAAGATTGAATAGCGACATTGTATCCGTTGTAAAGTTTGTCATAAAGTTTGAATAGCGACATTGTATCCGTTGTAAAGTTTGTCATAAAGTTTGAATAGTGACATTGTATCTGTTGTAAAGTTTGTCATAAAGTTTGAACAGCGACATTGTATCTGTTGTAAAGTTTGTCATAAAGTTTGAATAGCGACATTGTATCTGTTGTAAAGTTTGTCATAAATTTGAACAGCGACATTGTATCTGTTGTAAAGTTTGTCATAAAGTTGGAATAGCGACATTGTATCCGTTGTAAAGTTTGTCTTAAAGTTTGAACTGCGACATTGTATCCGTTGTAAAGTTTGTCATAAAGTTTGAATAGCGACATTGTATCCGTTGTAAAGTTTGTCATAAAGTTTGAATAGCGACATTGTATCTGTTGTAAAGTTTGTCATAAAGTTTGAATAGCGACATTGTATCTGTTGTAAAGTTTGTCATAAAGTTTGAATAGCGACATTGTATCTGTTGTAAAGTTTGTCATAAAATTTGAATAGCGACATTGTATCCGTTGTAAAGTTTGTCATATCTTTTGAATAGCGACATTGTATCTGTTGTAAAGTTTGTCATAAAGTTTGAATAGTGACATTGTATCTGTTGTAAAGTTTGTCATAAAGTTTGAATAGCGACATTGTATCCGTTGTAAAGTTTGTCATAAAGTTTGAATAGCGACATTGTATCTGTTGTAAAGTTTGTCATAAAGTTTGAATAGCGACATTGTATCTGTTGTAATGTTTGTCATAAAGTTTGAACAGCGACATTGTATCTGTTGTAAAGTTTGTCATAAAGTTTGAACAGCGACATTGTAACCTTTGTAAAGTTTGTCATAATGTTGGAATTCCGACAATGTATCTGTTGTAAAGTTTGTCATAAAGTTTGAATAGCGACATTGTATCTGTTGTAAAGTTTGTCATAAAGTTTGAATAGCGACATTGTATCTGTTGTAAAGTTTGTCATAATGTTTGAATAGCGACATTGTATCTGTTGTAAAGTTTGTCATAAAGTGTGAACAGCGACATTGTATCCGTTGTAAAGTTTGTCATAAAGTTTGAATAGCGACATTGTATCTGTTGTAAAGTTTGTCATAAAGTTTGAACAGCGACATTGTATCCGTTGTAAAGTTTGTCATAAAGTTTGAATAGCGGCATTGTATCCGTTGTAAAGTTTGTCATAAAGTTTGAATAGTGACATTGTATCTGTTGTAAAGTTTGTCATAAAGTTTGAATAGCGACATTGTATCCGTTGTAAAGTTTGTCATAAAGTTTGAATAGCGACATTGTATCTGTTGTAAAGTTTGTCATAAAGTTTGAACAGCGACATTGTATCTGTTGTAAAGTTTGTCATAAAGTTTGAATAGCGACATTGTAACCTTTGTAAAGTTTGTCATAATGTTGGAATTCCGACAATGTATCTGTTGTAAAGTTTGTCATAAAGTTTGAATAGCGACATTGTATCTGTTGTAAAGTTTGTCATAAAGTTTGAATAGCGACATTGTATCTGTTGTAAAGTTTGTCATAAATTTTGAACAGCGACATTGTATCCGTTGTAAAGTTTGTCATAAAGTTTGAATAGCGACATTGTATCCGTTGTAAAGTTTGTCATAAAGTTTGAATAGTGACATTGTATCTGTTGTAAAGTTTGTCATAAAGTTTGAATAGCGACATTGTATCCGTTGTAAAGTTTGTCATAAAGTTTGAATAGCGACATTGTATCTGTTGTAAAGTTTGTTATAAAGTTTGAACAGCGACATTGTATCTGTTGTAAAGTTTGTCATAAAGTTTGAATAGCGACATTGTAACCTTTGTAAAGTTTGTCATAATGTTGGAATTCCGACAATGTATCTGTTGTAAAGTTTGTCATAAAGTTTGAATAGCGACATTGTATCTGTTGTAAAGTTTGTCATAAAGTTTGAATAGCGACATTGTATCTGTTGTAAAGTTTGTCATAAAGTTTGAACAGCGACATTGTATCCGTTGTAAAGTTTGTCATAAAGTTTGAATAGTGACATTGTATCTGTTGTAAAGTTTGTCATAAAGTTTGAATAGCGACATTGTATCCGTTGTAAAGTTTGTCATAAAGTTTGAATAGCGACATTGTATCTGTTGTAAAGTTTGTCATAAAGTTTGAACAGCGACATTGTATCTGTTGTAAAGTTTGTCATAAAGTTTGAATAGCGACATTGTAACCTTTGTAAAGTTTGTCATAATGTTGGAATTCCGACAATGTATCTGTTGTAAAGTTTGTCATAAAGTTTGAATAGCGACATTGTATCTGTTGTAAAGTTTGTCATAAAGTTTGAATAGCGACATTGTATCTGTTGTAAAGTTTGTCATAAAGTTTGAATAGCAACATTGTATCCGTTGTAAAGTTTGTCATAAAATTTGAATAGCGACATTGTATCTGTTGTAAAGTTTGTCATAAAGTTTGAACAGCGACATTGTATCTGTTGTAAAGTTTGTCATAAAGTTTGAATAGCGACATTGTAACCTTTGTAAAGTTTGTCATAATGTTGGAATTCCGACAATGTATCTGTTGTAAAGTTTGTTATAAAGTTTGAATAGCGACATTGTATCTGTTGTAAAGTTTGTCATAAAGTTTGAACAGCGACATTGTATCTGTTGTAAAGTTTGTCATAAAGTTTGAATAGCGACATTGTATCTGTTGTAAAGTTTGTCATAAATTTGAACAGCGACATTGTATCTGTTGTAAAGTTTGTCATAAAGTTGGAATAGCGACATTGTATCCGTTGTAAAGTTTGTCTTAAAGTTTGAACTGCGACATTGTATCCGTTGTAAAGTTTGTCATAAAGTTTGAATAGCGACATTGTATCCGTTGTAAAGTTTGTCATAAAGTTTGAATAGCGACATTGTATCTGTTGTAAAGTTTGTCATAAAGTTTGAATAGCGACATTGTATCTGTTGTAAAGTTTGTCATAAAGTTTGAATAGCGACATTGTATCTGTTGTAAAGTTTGTCATAAAATTTGAATAGCGACATTGTATCCGTTGTAAAGTTTGTCATATCTTTTGAATAGCGACATTGTATCTGTTGTAAAGTTTGTCATAAAGTTTGAATAGTGACATTGTATCTGTTGTAAAGTTTGTCATAAAGTTTGAATAGCGACATTGTATCCGTTGTAAAGTTTGTCATAAAGTTTGAATAGCGACATTGTATCTGTTGTAAAGTTTGTCATAAAGTTTGAATAGCGACATTGTATCTGTTGTAATGTTTGTCATAAAGTTTGAACAGCGACATTGTATCTGTTGTAAAGTTTGTCATAAAGTTTGAACAGCGACATTGTAACCTTTGTAAAGTTTGTCATAATGTTGGAATTCCGACAATGTATCTGTTGTAAAGTTTGTCATAAAGTTTGAATAGCGACATTGTATCTGTTGTAAAGTTTGTCATAAAGTTTGAATAGCGACATTGTATCTGTTGTAAAGTTTGTCATAATGTTTGAATAGCGACATTGTATCTGTTGTAAAGTTTGTCATAAAGTGTGAACAGCGACATTGTATCCGTTGTAAAGTTTGTCATAAAGTTTGAATAGCGACATTGTATCTGTTGTAAAGTTTGTCATAAAGTTTGAACAGCGACATTGTATCCGTTGTAAAGTTTGTCATAAAGTTTGAATAGCGGCATTGTATCCGTTGTAAAGTTTGTCATAAAGTTTGAATAGTGACATTGTATCTGTTGTAAAGTTTGTCATAAAGTTTGAATAGCGACATTGTATCCGTTGTAAAGTTTGTCATAAAGTTTGAATAGCGACATTGTATCTGTTGTAAAGTTTGTCATAAAGTTTGAACAGCGACATTGTATCTGTTGTAAAGTTTGTCATAAAGTTTGAATAGCGACATTGTAACCTTTGTAAAGTTTGTCATAATGTTGGAATTCCGACAATGTATCTGTTGTAAAGTTTGTCATAAAGTTTGAATAGCGACATTGTATCTGTTGTAAAGTTTGTCATAAAGTTTGAATAGCGACATTGTATCTGTTGTAAAGTTTGTCATAAATTTTGAACAGCGACATTGTATCCGTTGTAAAGTTTGTCATAAAGTTTGAATAGCGACATTGTATCCGTTGTAAAGTTTGTCATAAAGTTTGAATAGTGACATTGTATCTGTTGTAAAGTTTGTCATAAAGTTTGAATAGCGACATTGTATCCGTTGTAAAGTTTGTCATAAAGTTTGAATAGCGACATTGTATCTGTTGTAAAGTTTGTTATAAAGTTTGAACAGCGACATTGTATCTGTTGTAAAGTTTGTCATAAAGTTTGAATAGCGACATTGTAACCTTTGTAAAGTTTGTCATAATGTTGGAATTCCGACAATGTATCTGTTGTAAAGTTTGTCATAAAGTTTGAATAGCGACATTGTATCTGTTGTAAAGTTTGTCATAAAGTTTGAATAGCGACATTGTATCTGTTGTAAAGTTTGTCATAAAGTTTGAACAGCGACATTGTATCCGTTGTAAAGTTTGTCATAAAGTTTGAATAGTGACATTGTATCTGTTGTAAAGTTTGTCATAAAGTTTGAATAGCGACATTGTATCCGTTGTAAAGTTTGTCATAAAGTTTGAATAGCGACATTGTATCTGTTGTAAAGTTTGTCATAAAGTTTGAATAGCGACATTGTATCTGTTGTAAAGTTTGTCATAAAGTTTGAATAGCGACATTGTAACCTTTGTAAAGTTTGTCATAATGTTGGAATTCCGACAATGTATCTGTTGTAAAGTTTGTCATAAAGTTTGAATAGCGACATTGTATCTGTTGTAAAGTTTGTCATAAAGTTTGAATAGCGACATTGTATCTGTTGTAAAGTTTGTCATAAAGTTTGAATAGCAACATTGTATCCGTTGTAAAGTTTGTCATAAAGTTTGAATAGCGACATTGTATCTGTTGTAAAGTTTGTCATAAAGTTTGAATAGCGACATTGTATCTGTTGTAAAGTTTGTCATAAAGTTTGAATAGCGACATTGTATCTGTTGTAAAGTTTGTCATAAAGTTTGAACAGCGACATTGTATCCGTTGTAAAGTTTGTCATAAAGTTTGAATAGTGACATTGTATCTGTTGTAAAGTTTGTCATAAAGTTTGAATAGCGACATTGTATCCGTTGTAAAGTTTGTCATAAAGTTTGAATAGCGACATTGTATCTGTTGTAAAGTTTGTCATAAAGTTTGAATAGCGACATTGTATCTGTTGTAAAGTTTGTCATAAAGTTTGAATAGCGACATTGTAACCTTTGTAAAGTTTGTCATAATGTTGGAATTCCGACAATGTATCTGTTGTAAAGTTTGTCATAAAGTTTGAATAGCGACATTGTATCTGTTGTAAAGTTTGTCATAAAGTTTGAATAGCGACATTGTATCTGTTGTAAAGTTTGTCATAAAGTTTGAATAGCAACATTGTATCCGTTGTAAAGTTTGTCATAAAGTTTGAATAGCGACATTGTATCTGTTGTAAAGTTTGTCATAAAGTTTGAACAGCGACATTGTATCTGTTGTAAAGTTTGTCATAAAGTTTGAATAGCGACATTGTAACCTTTGTAAAGTTTGTCATAATGTTGGAATTCCGACAATGTATCTGTTGTAAAGTTTGTTATAAAGTTTGAATAGCGACATTGTATCTGTTGTAAAGTTTGTCATAAAGTTTGAACAGCGACATTGTATCTGTTGTAAAGTTTGTGATAAAGTTTGAATAGCGACATTGTAACCTTTGTAAAGTTTGTCATAATGTTGGAATTCCGACAATGTATCTGTTGTAAAGTTTGTCATACAGTTTGAATAGCGGCATTGTATCCGTTGTAAAGTTTGTCATAAAGTTTGAACAGCGACATTGTATCTGTTGTAAAGTTTGTCATAAAGTTTGAACAGCGACATTGTATCTGTTGTAAAGTTTGTCATAAAGTTTGAATAGCGACATTGTAACCTTTGTAAAGTTTGTCATAATGTTGGAATTCCGACAATGTATCTGTTGTAAAGTTTGTCATAAAATTTGTATAACGACATTGTATCTGTTGTAAAGTTTGTCATAAAGTTTGAACAGCGACATTGTGTCTGTTGTAAAGTTTGTCATAAAGTTTGAATAGCGACATTGTATCTGTTGCAAAGTTTGTCATAAAGTTTGAATAGCGAAATTGTATCTGTTGTAAAGTTTGTCATAAAATTTGAATAGCGACATTGTATCCGTTGTAAACTTTGTCATAAAATTTGAATAGCGACATTGTATCCGTTGTAAAGTTTGTCATAAAGTTTGAATAGCGACATTGTATCCGTTGTAAAGTTTGTCATAAAGTTTGAATAGTGACATTGTATCTGTTGTAAAGTTTGTCATAAATTTAAATAGCGACATTGTATCTGTTGTAAACTTTGTAATAAAATTTGAATAGCGACATTGTATCCGTTGTAAAGTTTGTCATAAAGTTTGAATAGTGACATTGTATCTGTTGTAAAGTTTGTCATAAAGTTTGAATAGCGACATTGTATCTGTTGTAAAGTTTGTCATAAAGTTTGAATAGCGACATTGTATCCGTTGTAACATTTTTCATATAGTTTGAATAACGACATTGTATCCGTTGTAAAGTTTGTCATAAAGTTTGAATAGCGACATTGTATCCGTTATAAAGTTTGTCATAAATTTTAAATAGCGACATTGTATCCGTTGTAAAGTTTGTCATAAATTTTAAATAGCGACATTGTATCTGTTGGAAAGTTTGTCATAAAGTTTGAATAGCGACATTGTATCCGTTGTAAAGTTTGTCATAAAGTTTGAATTGCGACATTGTATCCGTTATAATGTTTGTCATAAATTTTAAATAGCGACATTGTATCTGTTGTAAAGTTTGTCATAAATTTTAAATAGCGACATTGTATCTGTTGGAAAGTTTGTCATAAAGTTTGAATAGCGACATTGTATCCGTTGTAAAGTTTGTCATAAAGTTTGAATTGCGACATTGTATCCGTTATAATGTTTGTCATAAATTTTAAATAGCGACATTGTATCCGTTGTAAAGTTTGTCATAAATTTTAAATAGCGACATTGTATCTGTTGGAAAGTTTGTCATAAAGTTTGAATAGCGACATTGTATCCGTTGTAAAGTTTGTCATAAAGTTTGAATTGCGACATTGTATCCGTTATAATGTTTGTCATAAATTTTAAATAGCGACATTGTATCTGTTGTAAAGTTTGTCATAAAGTTTGAATAGCGACATTGTATCCGTTGTAAAGTTTGTCATAAAGTTTGAATAGCGACATTGTATCCGTTGTAAAGTTTGTCATAAATTTTAAATAGCGACATTGTATCTGTTGTAGAGTTTGTCATAAAGTTTGAATAGCGACATTGTATCCGTTGTAACGTTTTTCATAAAGTTTGAATAGCGACATTGTATCCGTTGTAAAGTTTGTCATAAATTTTAAATAGCGACATTGTATCTGTTGTAAAGTTTGTCATAAAGTTTGAATAGCGACATTGTATCCGTTGTAACGTTTTTCATAAAGCTTGAATAGCGACATTGTATCCGTTGTAAAGTTTGTCATAAATTTTAAATAGCGACATTGTATCTGTTGTAAAGTTTGTCATAAAGTTTGAATAGCGACATTGTATCCGTTGTAACGTTTTTCATAAAGTTTGAATAGCGACATTGTATCCGTTGTAAAGTTTGTCATAAAGTTTGAATAGCGACATTGTATCTGTTGTAAAGTTTGTCATAAAATTTGAATAGTGACATTGTATCCGTTGTAAAGTTTGTCATAAAATTTGAATAGCGACATTGTATCTGTTGTAAAGTTTGTCATAAATTTTGACTTGCGACATTGTATCTGTTGTAAAGTTTGTCATAAAGTTGGAATTCCGACGATGTATCTGTTGTAAAGTTTGTCATAAAGTTTGAATAGCGACATTGTATCTGTTGTAAAGTTTGTCATAAAATTTGAATAGCGACATTGTATCTGTTGTAAAGTTTGTTATAAAGATTGAATAGCGACATTGTATCTGTTGTAAAGTTTGTCATAAATTTTGAATAGCGACATTGTATCTTTAATGTTTCCTCTCATGTTGCGTTACATTTTTCTATTCAGTTTTGAATTTTCCATTTTAACATGTCTTCATTGACTAAATCTGCTATCAACAAATTCTTATTTCGTTTGGATATACTCCTCTGCTTCTTTTTCCTTTCTTTTCTTTCCCTTCTCTTTGTAGTAGGATTGATTTCTTATGCCTTTCCTTTTTTTCCTCTTTCTTTTTATTCATTTTCTAATTTTCTTCCCTTTCTTACTTTAATTTACTTTTTTCTTTCTTTTCCTTTTATGAAATAAATATTTTTTTTTTTTTTTTTTTCTAAAATGTTGAAAAGAAGTGATGTTTCTTTCATAAATCGGATTTTTAAATTAAAACCAATTATACCACCATTGTTGAACCCCTGACGAGACGACTCTTGGACATCGAAACTAATATGGATTTTTGGCGGGGTAACTTACATGTTCCAATGTAGCAGTTTATAATATATATTTATTTCTTGTATTGAGCCCTTTTTTAAATTAATGTGATGAACATTTGAATTTATATTCTTTTCGTTCTTTTACATTTGTATATATATATATATGTGTGTGTGTGTGTGTGTGTGTGAAAGAACGAAAAGAATATATATATATATATATATATATATATATATATATATATATATATCCTAATGTAAAAGAACGAAAAGAATATAAATTCAAACGTTCATAACATTAATTTAAAAAAGGGCTCAATACAAGAGTAGAGCAATATATATATATATATGAAAAGTATATATATATATATATATATATATATGTATATATATATGAAAAGTATATACATATATGAAAAGTGTGTGTATATATATGAAAAGTGCATATATATATATATATATATATATATATATATATATATATATATATATATATATATATATATGAAAAGTGTGTGTCTATATATATATATATATATATATATATATATAAATATAAAAGTGAACATAGAAGTCAACACTTAGAGGCGACAGTCTGTTTCATGCTATATGGAATCGTCAGGCCACATATGCTGTTATTTTTCTCGGCTATTTATATATATACGGGTTAGTGGTGCATTGTGGGTATTCTATTATGGCGGTTATTTTACCGGAAGTCGTTTGTTTATTTATTTGGGTCAAATGATATTGCTTGTTTTTATTTTATTTTATTTTATTTTTTATTTTATTTATTTATTAACGTAGTAAAAATTTGTTTATATCACTTATCTAACAGTTTGTTTTTTTTTTGGTTTGAGAATTTAATTAAAGCTATTTGTGCAATTTTGGGTTTGATTGTTGTAGTTCATTCTAAGTATTATTTTGGCGGGAACAGTTTTTAATTGATTATCTTTATTTGGGATTGGTTTGTTTATTTATTTACTTGGATGAATTTAGGTCAATTTATTTTACTTGTATATTTTCTCTTTTTGGTTTTCGATTTTTAAGTAACATAGTATTTATTTATGTTTTATTTGTATTTTTTTTATTGTTATTTTGTTTATTAGTATATTTATTTGTTTTCATTTTATTTTTTCCGTTTTTCATTTTTTCGGTTACGTAGTAAAAATTTATTTTCATGTCCGCATTTTGAGATGACCTCGGATCTTTTGTTTAATAATTTATTTTGGTCGGGGAAAGTAATGATAGCTATTTTTTCTTCCAAGCAAAGTTTGCAAGTTTTTGATTGGTTGTTGTAGGCTGGGGATTTTTTCCTTATCTTCCAAGATATTTTTGGTGTGATGTGCGTTTTGTTTTAAATTTCCCAGATATACTTAGAAAGCATTGTACTGTTCGCATATTTACTATTTGTGAAAGATGTTTTGTGTGTATAATTTCTTTGTTTCCAGGATCCTTCAGTTACTCCTATGTATACTTTTTCTTCATTATCTGGTGATTTTATCGTGGAAATATACAAGTAAAATAAATTGATCTAAATTCATCCAAGTAAATAAACAAACCAATCCCAAATAAAGAAAATTAATTAAAAACTGTTCCCGCCAAAATAATACTTAGAATGAACTACAACAATCAACCCCAAAACTGAACAAATAGCTTTAATTAAATTCCCAAACCAAAACAAAACTGTTAAATAAGTGATATAAACAAATTTTTACTACGTTAATAAATAAATAAAATAAAAAAATAAAAAATAAAAAAATAAAAAAAATAAAATAAAAACAAGCAATATAATTTGACCCAAATAAATAAACAAACGACTTCCGGTAAAATAACCACCATAATAGAATACCCACAATGCACCACTAACCCGTATATATATAAATAGCCGAGAAAAATAAACACACGTCAATGTACGTGTGTTTCTGTGTACGTCAATGAGTGTACATGCGTTTATGTATGCTTGCGTAAGTATGAGTGGCGTCACGAGGACAATTTTTCCGACCACTTCCATAAAAACACCAATAAACGCAACCCTACATAAATTCAAAATTTTTTCAAAATTTGTCTGACGATCGCATAAGCGTGAAACCCAGGGTCACAAACTCACATCAATCCAGCTATATATATATATATATATATATATATATATGTATGTGTGTGTGTGTGTGTGTGTGTGTGTGTGTGTGTGTGTGTGTGTGTTCATGATCCAATGTCTGGTCATTGTGTCTATTCTAAAACTCCACATTTTATTAACTATATAGCAATATTGTATTTTTAATATTAACCATTAATATATTTTTTTTCATATTTCTGATAAAAGTGAAATATATTAAGATAGGATGTTTCTCTGATCACTATAATCTTCACCAGTTCAAGTCTAAAGTCAACTGTTATTTATCCTAAATATCCTCACCATCTGCACTTCCTCTTACGTCTCTACAAGAACCTCCTTCAACAAATTTCAAACCTAAATGGCTCTTCTTGAATCTTGTAGTGGCTGAACAGATAGTTAAAAAAATGTAGCTGTGTTTTTACTGCAGCAACGTATTATAAATGATTATCACTCGTCTATCTTTTCAAAAAAAACCTGGCAATTCACAGATAATAAAGAAAATAACTATTGAGAGTCATGATGGCCTATGTTCTGAAAAGTATTATGTAAGCTATTTTTTCAAAAGATTATGTAAGATATTTTATCTTTGCCGCTATCATAACATAAAAGAAATACGATCAGTTTATCAAAAACTAGCCAAAGAGAACTGCCACAGATGCATTATCATTTTAAAAATCATATTACCCCAAGCAAGGCAATAAAGCCACTAAGAAACAAAGGGGTTACTCAATGTTAGAGAATATGAGAAACCCTACTATTAAGGAGAAAGTACAATAAAAGAAAAGACAGAATATAATGGTTGACATTGCATTTAAATTATTGAAGATCAAACTTGACTTGGAAGCCAAAAGACAAGAGTTCCACAAGCGAGAGAAGAAACTGTTAGCATAGAACTTACGGTTACATCAAGCTATTTCAACTGTAAAATAATGAAACCTTGCCGCCAATCTAATATTACGCTTAAATTCATAAAGCGGAAAGTTTATCAGAACAATTACCATGAAAGTATTTATAGAAAAGGCACAGGGAAGTTACGTCGGTGGGAGGGACTGAAACCAAGATGCCAGGTAAGGACCAGTAATATAGCAGAGTCTTCTTTAGATTTAATCAAGAATCTTTAAAATATAGCAGATGCACCAGACCAGATGTAGCAGCAATATTCAAAGCATAGGGGAATGGTAGACTTATAAATATGTAAAATAGATCCTGGTGAGAAAAATTGTCTGACACGACATATTGAACCAACTTTCTTAGCTGCAGACTTAGCAATTGATCCAGTATACTCTTTGCACATCATCACAGCTGAAAACATTATTTCAAGAAGGTGCAATGATTCACTCTCCTGGAGGTTAGCATCAGCCATGGTGATGGAAGGAAAAAAGATTCTCTCAGACACGGCCACACATGTCACATTTTAGACTAATTTCTAACAGGCCTTATTTGGTTTATAGTCAATTTATGTCTGTTTTATCTAAAACATGTTAAAACCGTCCAAAAATACACAAACAGGTTTGTTTTGTTTTTTTCTCTTTTTAAACAGAAAAGTAATAATAAAAGATTGTAAACAAACAAAAAAATTATTAAATAATTAAGCAGTGATGCAAAACAAATACAAGTAAAAAAATATCTTACCAACAGTTTCTCTATAAATCAATTTTCTTTTGACCTTTGCCTTTTTTTAAAACATTCTACAATATTTTTTCGAACTTCATCCGATGAAAACTTTCGTCTGTTGTAAAATATATTGACAACAATTTTTGTTGCGAAGTGAACTCTTTTTTCAGTGTGTTGCTAACAAGTTAAAATACATTTTGGAGAATAAGTTTCCAAAATTGTTTTAGTAGACACTTTTGTAGTGAATTTATTACGTTTTACAATAAATTTAGTTGCATAGTCAAGTATAGAATAACAAGCACAAACGAACTCTGCTATTTGGCTAGATAGAGCCGTAAAACCTCGAGAAAGTAAGTCAAAGTATTGCTTCTCTGTAGCATCATTGTTATCATTGCCTACCATGATCATGGAACACATTTCATATTGAAAAAGTTTAATTAATTTTTTTTAATTTTCTCTAATAAAGAAAAATATAGTAATGGAAATTTTTCAAGAAATAATTTGTAGACATGTTGAGACGTATAGCGAATTAGTAAGGCATAACGTATTAGTTCTGCAGAAAATGAAGGACGATCTCTTGTTTGGTAATGTTGTCTTTTTTGTAACTCTTTTAGAATTGAGTATGGTTGTACTTCCATCATGTTTTGTATATAGTTTGGAAAATTTTCCAACATGCTAAATCTTGTGAGTTTACTATTATGCCCATGTATAAACCACTGTGGAAACAAGTATATGTTTTCCATCGCAATGGAACTGGACGTAATCGTTTTGGTCTATGCGAATACATTCTTTTAAAGATGGAAAATGTGTTTCAGGGTCAAAGACTATTCTATAAATTAGGATATGATCTTCCTTTCTTTTAAATTCAAAACTTTTAGGACAAGACTTTGCTTCTTCCAATTTAGTAAAATCCTTTATCATATCAGCTGAAATAAAATCATGTAATTCATCAGTTTGAACCAGTCACTGTTTCGGGTTTTTTGAATTCTCTTGTATTCTGCAAAAGAGATGTTTCTCTTATTTTTCTGAATGTATTGAAAGTATTGGATGTAAATCCCAATTTAGTTTGTTTCATTTTCCTTTCAAAATAAATTTCTCTTCAAAATATTTCATACAGGGAACTGAATTTTTCTTAGGAAACCAATCAATACGATTAACGAATTTTATCCATTTTTCTACGAGGCCAGATTTTCCAAGAGGAAAAGAAAATATTGATACTTTTTACTGCTAGTAATATATCTACTGGAACAGCCAAATGCAACACATTTGTTAACCATTTTTGTTAAACAAAATATCACAATAAACTTTATAATTTAATCTTTAAATGCAATGAACTATGAGGTAGAAAATTTATCTAATAGCATTCATTTGCAAAACGGGCCATATACGCAATTGAAAATCGTAGAAGCAAGGTAACTCACAGACGTTTATAATTCATATATTACTAAAAAGAAAAGTGTAAATACGCAATTTAGTGTTTAAAACATGTCTAGGGAATTGAAATAACGCCTGATAAATTATACGTAATTGTACGTTGTTAGTTTACACTCTAAGAATTCAGTTTTTAAAGTTACCTCCCTTTTAGATTAGCAATTTTCTTAGCGGCCATTCACATTTTTTTTGTTTACATTATATCGGCCTGTTAGAATTTAGCATTTTATGTGACATGTGGGGCCGTATAATACTAGTTGGCAATGTCTCAGATGATTAAAAGATAGATTTTGAGGCGTTAAAATTAACAAGTCACTCCTTGCACCATTTAACAACTGATTGTAGGTCATTTTTAAGTCAGCTGCCAATTTGACCTTATCAGACTTACCATTAATACAACAGTAAATAGTTATGTTATCCAATATGGCTATTTGTAATCACGTGATAACTTTAAAAAATTATAATTATCTTTATTTGGCAGCGATTAAAAAATTTAAAATATTCACACGTAGTTGAGAGCTCAACACGTGATTGAATAGTAATCTTTTTTCAACCAATCAAAAACCAGCCTATTTTAAGGCAAAATTTGCAAAATCCATTGCTTCAGTATTTCACCTTGTACACCCAAAAATTTCTGTCTCAATACATTGAATGATTAGTGAATTTGTTTAATAAACTGTATACGTTCCCTTGTCTCTTCAGCACATGTGCGATTATAGCTTTCCACAACTTCCTATTATTCATAGCTCTCCTGTTTTCTCCTTACTATCTCTCCAAGTCCCTTTCCGGCCATCCATTTTCACAAGCTCGTAAGTTAGGGTTACTCGCTATTTGCTTCTGTCTCTCAAAATGTCCTTTGAGTAACAAATTCTCAAAGCTTTCTTTCCGCATTGTCTCCCAGAAATTTCAGCTGTCCCTTTCCGATAAGATTTTTTTTCTGTTTCCATTTTCCTTAAAACGAACTCGTTGCTCATATTATCCGTTCGATGTCTTCTCAGCATCCTTCTGTAGAATCACATCTCCGTTGCCTCACGTCTGTGGAGAAATTGTCCAGCATTCCCTGCCATATAGGAAGATCGATTACATAACAGTTCATCACTTCTTTGTGTTGTTGTTAAGGATATTTTCCTGTTTCTTAATACTTTGTTTAGCTTTTGGAAGGCGTCTTTCGCTAATACAAGGAAAGTTAAAAATGATCTGCACTCTTATATAAGACGTGCTTTGACCTCTCGGCTACAGAGTGTGTCGATGGAAAATTTAAATATTCAATCCGGTAGACGAAAATAAATATATTTTGGTATTTACCCGAAGCCTCCTCAGAACGCGGGATGCGGCACAAGGCCGGTTTTTAACGAGCGTCCTTCTGAGCGCGTACGCTCGGGCAAAAATTACCCGTAGACTCGCCATACAGAGAGTCGGATATCTGTCTACTATCCCAGACGAGAACTCTGCCCTTCGGCGTAGCCTTGTCAGGGTTCCTTCTCTCCGGTGACAGGGTGCTCAACAAGAAATTCTGATAGATATATAGATAGATAGATAGATAGATAGATTTCAAGTGTCAGAGAAAAATCTCTGTTTAAAGGCAGTATTCAACATCGCTCGGTCATCGACGCGCTCTTATATAAAAGACTGGCTATGGCGAAAGTGCAGATAATTTTTGACTCACCCTTGTACAATGCACGTTTAGATTTAGATTTGCGGTCGTCTGTTAAAACACTTCCCAGATATTTCATTTCTGTATTTACTTGGTTTTGATATCTCCAATTCTTAGCTAGCATTACGGTCTCTTGCTTTTGTTAACCATCATGCATTCTGTCGTCGTTTATTTTTATTTTTATTTTTTTACTTCCGTAAAAAAGATTGAAAGAAATCAAAAGACTCGGCATTTCCTATTGCATTTGCGGTAAAGTAGAAATTGGAAGCTGAATTTTTTTTTTTTTACAATGAATAGTTAGTCTGTCTATATTTCTGAGATGAGGTATTATGTACACTATTTACATTATTCGGACTATTGTCCTCATCTTTGTCGCCATATTTATTAGAACGTTTGTAGAAAGCCGAAGCGTACAACAGCCGAAACGTTGTAATTAGGTACCTCGACTTTTTCGCGGGAAAACAGCATAGCGTAATAAAAAAATGCCACAAACTTAACGAAAATAAAGTTTTATCGTCAAAACGCTTATGTTATTATTAAGATGAAAGACCAAAGTATTTTTTAATTATTTTTTGAATTTTTTTAATATTTTCTAAGACGCTCGAAATTTTGGTTAAAGTCTTCTTTTTTTTACGTCATCGCGGTGCTGTTAAAATAACATTTTTTTTTTTTTGCGCTTTTTTCCCGTTGAAAACACACTGATTTGGAAATTCTTGTAAAATTAAAGTAATTGTCCGATTTTAATGAAATTTTCGGGACTTATTCACAAATGAATGAAATTATTTTTGAAATATTTCTTTTTAGTAAATTTTGGTAACAAATATTTTTTTTTTAAATATGTTACACCCCACTTACTTATTATCCTGAAATTTCCTTCAAAACTTTTTTATTTCCTTACAATTTTTTTTTTATTAAAGTAAGAGTCATTGGAGATGGTAAATCACCTACTTTTTATTTTCAACTTTGTGCTAACTAACTGAAAATCTGCTCTGAAGTGAAAAATAATGAATCCAATAAAACTATGATATTACTTAATTAGAAAAGCTTTTAATTGCTTTTGTAAATAAGTAATATTAAGGTCATTATTGCCTGAAGAAATAATTTTTTTCTAATGAATAATTAAATTTTACAAGAATTTTTATTTGTTTTACATTTTAATTATAATAATTTATAATAGTTTAAAAATCGTGCAAAACTCTGTATTAGCCTATTTCCTTGTGATAATTAGTAATTAAGTAGAAACAAAATTTACGAGTTCAAAATTGCAAAGTTTAATAAATTTAGTGATTCCAATTTTTTTCCAAATAATTTTTTATGTTGTATTTTTCTACTTAATACGTTCCTTATTTCCATGTACGGTAGACTGAAATTGCCATTATTACAAAAAGAGTTTTGTCCCTTTATTCTAATAAATAAAGATAACAGTAAAACTAAAAATAAAAGGGTTCACTCAGATTTCTAGTAATTTTCATTTATGGTCATCCGGAGTAGCTGTCATCACTTGTCAATCAACACATAGATCAAATATTGGATCAAAATTACGGTACCAATCGTTAATAATTCGTTGTATATTACTTTTTTATGCTATAATTAAGTAATATTTTTTTTAAATCAGATTCATTTAACATTAAATTTTTTAATTTTACTAAAATAACGTGTCAGAAATTTTTTTAAATATTTTTAAAATCGATAAATTTGTGTTTGTTTACAAATTTCTTAAAATTAAGAAAATGGCGGTTTTTAAGAAAATTAAAAAATTTGAAATTAAATTTGACATTCCAATGTATAGAGTTTCTATCTGAAATACACCAGAATTGTTTATTTAATGGAAATAATAAATTTAATGATTCAACTTTCAAGTAAAGCTAAAATGAAATCTTCAAGCATGTTTTTTCATTTTAAAAAATGCATTTTAAACTTAGGTATCGATAATTTATGCCGAAAAAGTGGAGCTACCTAGTTGTAATAAATATGGCGATAAAGATTAAGACAATAGTCCGAATAATGTAAATAGTGAATAGTTAGTACTTTCTTCCTTCTTTCATTTATTACCTAGTCTAAAAATTCCTGCATTTTTTTCTGTACCTACCATCGATGTTATCTGCGCATCTTATATTGTGTCCACCAATAATAACTGACTCCATTTATTTCTTTTTTATTATCTGTGAATCGCCATTACTTTGGGAAGATAGTGAAGTATTTTGCCATCCAGAGACAGAGAGTCCTGTTTACGCTACAATTTAACCCATAGATGTGGGGATCTGACATATATTCCGGCTTTTCCTAAGGACATTTGTACGAAATTGAATACAACAGACTAATCCAGAAGTTGAACTCTTCTCGCTCATTCAATTTTCTGCGCCGATATCCGTCACACTACTCGCACATCCAAATGGTATTAGTAGAACGGCAATAGTAGTAATATTAGATTTTTTTTTTTATAGGGAAGCATTTTACATTCATTGACTGAGAAGCCAGAGCTACGGTTGGTTGAAATTTTTAAAAAATCTTTCTATTAAAACATTTTTCAGGGAAATAGGTTTTTCAAATCCAGTAACTGATATTGCTCTTTCCAGTATTGACTGCGGTTTCCTTCCTTTTGTTCGATGTAGCGTGGAATGCCAACATCTTGAGTATGTCATTATTTTCTCTTCGAGTTACATGCACTATCCATTCTAACTCTTGCTGTTATTGGAAGTCTTAAAGTGGTGTGCTATTTGGTACAGTTCTTATTTTTTGTGATCCTGTAGCGCCAGTTCCCAAAGTTCGAAGAAAGAATGTTCTTTGCTAAGATTCACAGGCTTCATTCACTCAAAGCCATTTTTTAGCCATTGATCGGTCGTATACAGCAGACAGTTTAAGTATTTCTGAACGGATTTGGCGGTATGCATGACGTTCATAAGAAAGCCTCGATCTGACGAGGCTATTTAAAAACATGACTCAAGCTTTCGGTTTAATCTTTTGGTTTTGAGACAATTTGCAGTATTGTTCGAAACATGCTATAGCGCAGCTCATTCTATGTTTATTTACATTTTCTCCTCTATTCATTTTCCGTCCTGGGTATGACGATAAATTACATCCGCATCCTGGGTAAGACGATAAACTACGTCCAACAGCAAGGCCTCTGATCAGGAGGTTTTGAGGAGTGTGGAACCACCTCTTAATTGCTGGTGTTTCCAGGTCCGCCCTGACCCGGGGTGGTAGCACCTTTGAGGGTCCCAGCTATGGGGAAATAGTTGACACCCAAACTTGTGTAAAAATGGGTTTTAATACCAGAAATACAGGGCCTTCACTTTTATAGTTTAGAGTGCAAGTGTCTATGATCGTTGTTTTTATTTTATATGGAGAGGTAGTAAATGTATTATTATTAGTGTCTATCAATATATCAAACAACGGGATTTTATCATTAATGTTAAGTTCCCATGTGAAGTTAAGATCAGAGGGTTTTTTTTAAGTTTTGTAAGCTCAAGTATTTAATCCTTTTTTTAACTAAGATAATAATATCATCTATATATCTTAGGTAATTGGAAGGTTTTTAATGGGGTTAAATATCTTATTTTCAAGGTTAGCAATGTAGAAGTTACTATTTGTATATATAATGTGTCTGTATATAATATTAAATCATAAATAATTTCTATTTTTAATTACCAACTTTGTACCTCATTTATTAAGAATAATTTCATTTTATTCATTTATACGGGGTGCGGCAGAAATAACGCCCACATAATCGTAGACATTAGTTGTGTCGTATATTCGCCATTATTTGCAATGTCTTGTTGCCACTTGTCAGGCAGCACTTCGATATCTTTTAAGTAAAATTTCGCAGGTTTTGACGTGAAAACGTTTACGACGATCTTTTGAATCTGATTTCCATTAGAGAAAGACCCCACCACCACCACCATCATCAGTTGGTGTAAGGTCAGGTGAATATGACAGATTGGTTAGAGCAAATAAAGCGAGTTTCAAAACCTTTTTGCTGTATGCGGCCCTGAGTTGGCATGGAATAGAACAACAGTTTCTCCTTTAATCCAGTGTGAACGATGCTAATGTTGTACAAAAAATAACGTATGTTAGTGTCTTACAAATTTATTCTTAACATATGATTAGTAGTGAGAATGATACAGTCCTCAAAAATACAAATAATGTAACGAGGATTTTTTAATCGCTGTTGCATGATGATTCTTTCTCTTCTAATGTCATTCTCAACTTCTACATTTCGTTTTGCTTTTGTTCTTGAATTTTCTTAAATGAAAGACACTTTTTAATTCTGCATGCGTTATTGCATTCGTCATATCTGAATGCTGGCTTTCTTTCCATAAAACTGACAACCATTTCAATAGCTTTTTTTTCATTTCAGTCCAAGTTTCATTGCAATCATGTTTTTTATTTCCTTGTTCATTGTGACAGTGTGAACGCTGGAGAATAGTTTCTTTGAAAGATTTTTTATCATACAATGTTGATTTTCCAATGTTGATCTCAGCCATTAGTTGGAATGAACTTTCACCAGCGTCTAGTCTGTTTAAAATTTCCACTTTTGCGATAACTCCAAATTTGTTCTTTTCCTCTTATTCCCATCATCTTTTGCACCAATACAAGCCATTAGGGTGAAATAAGCGTAAGCAATTATCCAAAGTAAATTTCCTGAAAAACAGAAATTTCAAATCAGTTTCATATCACCCAAATAGTTCAAATATACACATCAAAATCATGTCCGGATATGCGGGATTCCGGATATGAGGCACTCCGGATATGAGGGATTCTACTATAGATTAAAATTATTATTAAAAACTTTATATTTAGTGGATGTATATGTGTTTTGGTAGATACTTCTTGAATATTTACTCAAACACGTGCATCCACAAAATACAATATACAGGGTGTCCCCCAAAAATTGACATCATTTTAAAAGCAATTATCTTGAAAACTCCTAAGTCTAGCTCAAAGAAATTGAACAGTTTAAGTGTTGAACATCATAAGTCTATTATGGAACAGATTTCATAAATGTTCAATATGTGCACCGTCTATGACACCGCACACGTCAAGTCGGTAGTTAAGTTCTTGCCAAACACGTTGTAGCATGTCTCCTGTAACATTATCCATTGCGGAAATGAGTCTCTGTTTGAGTTCATCAATGCTAGCAGGAAGAGAGGGGGACATAGACCATTCTCTTCACATAAAAAGAAATCACAAGGGGACAGGTCCGGTGACCGCGGCGGCCAATTCATTAGAAAACTGTCTTCATCTCCACCACGCCCGATCCATCTCTCTGGCAGATTCTAAACATTAAATACAAAATCTTGATCTTTTTCTATACATCCTTGAAGATTTGAGGTTATTTTAACAAGATTTGCCAAAATTATTGGCCTGCGAAATGAAGTCAATTTTTGGAGGGACACCCTGTATATATCGTAATAAGAAACGGTGTTTAGTTGTTGATAAAGCACCTTAATTCTTTAGAAACAGGGCTGGTGCATACTACCTCAGGACCGGAGAGGGTGCCAAGCTTGATTGGGGGCCCCGGACAGTGCTTTATAACCTTCGCTATCTTATCAACATATGTTTTTTTCTACCTACATTTAAATACAATTTTAAATACAAATTAAACAAAACACAGCTGACTATTAAAGGATGAAAAATTTTCATAGATTTTGACGTCATTCTGTTATTTTTTTATCCAAATCAGTGAATTTCTTTGCTCGTACTAAGTCGCAAAAAAAACAGTACCTAAAATCCACCATTTTGTTGAATATTAAAAATTGCCGCAAACATTGTTGATTTATTTAAGATGGAATGATCTATAATGACATGTCTCTGATTTTAATCTAATTTATATTTAGATACATTGTATTTATTTTCAATTTTTCTAGTTGAATTATTCACCTATTTTGTATATGATGCTTTATTGTAAATAATTAGGTTACAATAAAATTTATTTAGAGTGTTCGGTCTGCGGTCCTCATCTTTGTTGCCATATTCACGACGTTTCGGACGTTGGACGTTCCGGCCTTCTTCAGATGATTAGAATTTTGAACTGAACAATTTATTTCCTCCACCATGTTAGATTGTTCTAGTTCTACCTACATTTATATACGTTACAAATTAAACGAAATACAGCTATCAAAGGATGAAAAATTTTCAGGGATTTTGACATCAATCTGTTTTTTTTTTTAATCCAAATCCCTGAATTAGTTTTGCTAATCTCGAAAAAAAAAAAAAAAAAAAAAAAAAAAACGAAATAGAATCCATTTTCTATCCATAATGTTGAATATTAAAACACAACTTTTTAACAAGAAAAGTTTCAAGTTTATGCAAAGATTTATTTAATATGGAATGATCTATCATGACATGTCTCTAATTTTAGTCTAATTTGTATTGAGATATATTGTATTTATTTTCGATTTTTCTAGTTGAATTGTTCACCTATTTTCTATATGATCCATTATTGTACATAATTAGGTTACAATAAAATTTGTATTTTAAATAAATACTTCCTTATGAAAATTGTGATGTAATAGAGTGGGAAGCCCCGTATCATAGATTCGGGGCAGGGTGGATACGAAACCCATGCACAGGCCAGGTTTAGAAATTATATGCATTAGCTGTTCAAGTTGCAAAGTGGCCTGTTAGCAGGAGGCAATGTGTAATCTTCAAACTGTGTCCGAATTTCGGCCCTGGCTGCTTAAGTTCATCCCTTTGAAAAGGCATGAACCTACTTTTACCACGTTACTGGTATATCACAAATATTGAGAGGAAAGATACCTTCTTTATAGACCAAGCAAGTATCAATAGCAAAATCTGTTACCATCATTGTCAACCAAGACAGGACACACACATACACACACAAAAAAAGAAAAAAGTTCTTTTATATGCAGTAGACTTACGGTCACATCACACTGAAGTTAAGCAATATCGTGCCTGGTCAGTACCTAGATGAGTGACCGCTTCGGAACACCAGTTGGTGTAAACTTGGGTGAGCGGGTGATGTAATGAATAATGGCTTGGAATTGTTAATCGGAGAGCCGAGTTGGATTCGCTATATTCACTCACGCGCAAATACTCTTTGGAAAGGTATGAATCCACCTCTTCTTCCCCAAGCTATGGGTTAATTAGTAAAACTGGTATCAGTAAACCAAAATGATTGATCTAAAAACATTCTTACGATCTAAAAATATTTTCTGGCTTTAAATAACCTACAATGAGTTGATAAGTCGTAGAGACGAATCAATCAATTCTATATGCAGTGTCTCTTCAGGACGTCGGTGATCATGGCTCTCCACAAATTCGTATCGTTTGTATTTCTTAGGAATATTTGTCATTTTACTATCCCTCTCACATTTTGTTCGCTATCCATCTAGACTAGCTTGTTACGTAGGTGACTCAATTCCCCTCTGTACGTCTTGCATTCAGTATGCCTTGTGAGTGTCAAATTCTCCAAACTTTCCTCCACCACATTCCTGGAATTTCAGCTGTCTCTTTCTGATTCTGAGTATAAGCGTCTTTTTGTTTTCATTTTCCTTAGAACTTCCTCGTTGCTCACATGCTTGGTCCATGGTATTCTCAGCATCCTTCTTTAGTACGACTCCACTGTTGCCTCAAGTCTCCTCTTCATCTATAAGAAAATTGTCCAGTATTCATTGCCTTTTTTTTTTTTTTTTTCCTCTCTTAAAATCATTTCACTCCAATCAAGACGTGAGTACCACTAGCACGCAAGAGGTTACAGAGAATGAAAGTAAGAGTAAAGAGGGGTGTTCGAGGAAAGGATAAAGAGAAGGACGGCGATCAAGATCAAGGCATACTGTGAGACCGACTCCTAAAATGTTTTATTTTCAGCATAATCTCTTCCTTTATCAGTGCTCTTAATTCAGGGATAAATATTAATACAGCGAGCAAATATTATACAATGAAAGTGTCAGATATATTTTCATCTCGTCATTATATTTCAATGTAGGGATGATTGTGCCATCCCCTCTCTCTAACTCCCTCCTTCCCCGTCCCCCTCTCTTTCCCTCCCTCCTGTTCCTCCTTCCTTCCCCGGTACTCCTCTCTCCCTCTCTCGTTCCTCTCTACCTCTCCTGTCGTATCTCTCTGTTCCCCCCTCTCTCTATTCTGCCCCCTCTCTCTCGCTCGTGCGCATTTATAACAGTATCTCTCTCTAAAATATATTTATTTTACGCCTCTATATCATATATTTATTGTTGAACCCGGTAAGATAGGTTGAGCCCGTAGGCAAGCCTTTCGCACGAATCCACAACCAACGCAGCCCTCCGTCTGTGAATGAAAACCGAACGAATATTCACTCACACATCTGTCCGCCCTGGCTGAGAACGCCATCATAGACCCACGCGCCTAACAGCAAACAGGAATGTCCTTCACACTCATAAATCGTTCACCTTCTTTCCCTTCCCCGACTCCTCCTCTTTGCCAGCCTGCCGTCCGCTGTCGACCATCATCGCCTACTGATGTTTTGACTGATCGATTTGCTCTATTTCGAAACTCCTCGATGTTTGCCAAGGCTTCCCCAACCATTCTCGTATTTCTTAAACGACATCTTTCTTTTTCTTACCTATTTCTTTTCTTCCAAGTCATTACGTTTCTCTTTCTACTCTAGTTTTTTTCATCATCATCTTCGTCTTCTTTTTCTTATCTATTTCTTGATTCTTCATCGAAATCTTTTCAGATTTGATCTTTTTTTCTATGTTTATTTCTCTACGATTTTTTCTTGTTGAATTTAGTTTCTTATATCTCTTCATTTCCTTCTTTTTTCACTTTTCACCTTCATCTTCTTCCTCGCTATTTTCTTCATAATAAAATAATGCATACTGTGTGTGTTTCGATATTTGCTTTCTATCTGTTGTTTTTTGTTATTTTTTCCTTTTCATCATTATCGTTTTTCTTTTTCTTTTTTTCATTTTTTTTTTTTTTTCATTTTCGTTCTCCTTTCACCATTGCTTTTCTTTTTCATTCTCTTCCTCTTTTTCATTCTCTTCCTTTCTTTTTTTTACGTCTTCACTTTTCTTTTGCGGCTACTTTTAACAACCACAACAATTAATTAATAACGCTATTTTATTATTATTCGTAAATTCTTATCTGTTTCTTTCTTGTAAATTATTATTTTTCTTTTTCATAATTCAATTAATATTTTTTCTTCAGGCTCAACGACGGCAGTAATTAATTATAATCATAATTTTTCCGACTACAACAGCAACAACTCTCAATTTTAATTCTCTTCCTACGACACCTTCTGCATATTTTACGACTCCAATTGCTGAATATTTCTCTCCCACGAAAACCTTTTTCTGATATTTTTACTAATCGTACTACTATTACTACTTAACTACAGGTTACCATAGCAAATATATTTCTGCTATTTTACTTAAATAAATAGCAGTAGGGATGTTTCGGCCGCGGAACATTTTACAAAACAAAAACATTTGTTTTTATTTACATTATATTTTTCTGTTGCTGCTACACTCTCTATATTATCGATATTTACACACGTTTTAACTACTGCAAAAATAATAAAACGACATTGATTTTTAACCCAACTATTCCTGCTTCATTTTCTCTCCATACGATTACTGCTATGAGAATTTGAATGACTAGGAACGCTAACAGTGTGAAAGAAAGCACAACTCCTACAATCTGAAACTGAATGAGACGAACTCTGAATTTTCTTAATCTAGAGAGAATGGTGTCATTGACCCCGAAAGTAATAAGCAGAAAAATACTAGAATTCCGTTTAATAACAGCAACAGTAAAAACACTTGTAAAGTAAATACCACTACTGTTTCCATTTACCCAACTAGTACTTTATCGGAAATAATGAGTATAACAAAAATAAAATAAAATAAAATAAACATAATGGAATTTTGAATGAATATTTCTTCGACTTTCATTGTCAATCCTTAGACAAGGTCGTGCTCAAAGAGCGCTTTGTAATGAATACACTATCAGAATTAAGTAAAACGCAGAAAAATTATTAGTGACGCGTTTCTTTCTGAGAAGGAACCTCTTTTAGACTAATAATGGTTTTATTGATGGAATCAGTCTTCTTGTAGGGGAAAAAAGTCGCGGAAGAAATACTTTCAAAATTCTGTGAAGCCAAAGCAGATCCAATGAATGAAATGAAAATATAATTAATAAATACAAAATAATCTTGAAATAAAAAAAAAACACGTGGTTCTTTAAAATTAACTATAAGAATTTGAGTCCTAGACACGTACAAAAAAGGTCCAGACAAATACAATAAGATTTCTTTGTAGCCTCTGTTTACAAGAAGTTCAAAAGATCGCATTGTGTGGTCATCTACTCAAAAGAGTATTAAAGAGTAACTGTATACATATTGAGTACTCCTGAACATCAGAATTTGTGCAAACTTAATGTGCATATTTACAACTTTACTTTACCTTAGGTCTCTGGTAATGACCCGGTAACTAAATAAAAAGCAAAAAAATTAGTATTATTAGTATTAATATTAGTAGTAGTGGTAGTAGTAGTAGTAATATGGGTTGTAGTATTGTTATTAGTTTTATTATTATTATTAGCTGTGGTAGTAATCGTAGTAATAGTATTATTAGTGGGGGTAGTAGTAGTAATCGTATTATTAGTGGTGGTAGTGGTAGTAATCGTATTATCAGTAGTAGCCGTAGTATTAGTAGAAGTATTGTTAGTAGTAGTTGTTAATAGTAGTAGTAGTTGTTACTTAGTAGTAGTAGTAGTAGTAGTAGTAGTAGTAGAAGTAGAATAGCAATCCTATAGTAGAGTGCTCTACTCTAACTCCAGATGAATTTAAATACAGACATGATAGGGTAGAGAAATACCAGCATTGGAAGATACGCCAACATTAAAAGCTTAACCCATGCAGAAAAATGGGATGAACCCAAACCCTCACCAGTCCTAGGTGAAAATGTCTCAATTCCCTGGGAGTTCATTTTGCATACAGATCGCACGGAACAAACAATAGACCAGATAATAATAATAAAGACGTTAGAAAAAAAAATTCTTAACCGTCTCCCTCTCCCTCTCCCTCTCCCTCTCCCTCTTTCTCTTTCTACCACCATCCCTCCTTCTCTCCGCTACCCTCTCCCTCTCATATACATGACTAAATAAGTAGCATCTCAGAAAATTAATTTGATACACTTTCAACATACAAGGAGCTGGAAAGGACACCTCAGCGTGGTGTAATGGTTAGCAAGCTTGTCTCGCAAGAAAAATAACGACTGATTTCGAACCTCACCGGGTGGCCCATACTTTCGCCTTTGTGCCACATCTAAGCTATGCTTAGAAAATCACTATAAGGTCCTGGAAGAAGAAATTTAAATAATGTCATTTGAACACTGCCATTATTCCAATAACAATCGGATCACTAAGAATAATAAAAAGGAAAAAAAAAAGTGGGGCTAGAGAGACTGTTACATGCAGAAAGTCATCACTATTTGAGATGCCCGTGAGCACATATTACATATCCAGAAGAAGACTCTCTCAATGTTATCTGCTTAATGACACTTTACGGAAAATCTTCCTTTACCGTAGGCCACCGGTAAAAGACTTGGTAAAGGATTGTATCCAACAGCAAATCTAAGAAAACTTAATAATAATAATAACGTAAAAATCGCTATTTACCTTCAGCTCTTTGATAAGATCCAAAAAAAGAATCAGCAATATTATTGGTCCTGATCTGGCGAATCTGCTTCAGTCACTTTCCCACGGCCAGAAGGTTGCTTCTCTGTGCCTTTATATATATATATATATATATATATATATATATATATATATATACTTTCAAATGAGCGCATCGCTATGGTACCTAGACTGTATGAATTTAAGCGGTGTTAAGATCTCATCAATTTACCTTTCAGCTGGATAGATGTAGCCGTAAGTTTTATGCTAACATTTTCTTTTCTCGCACTTCTCGCTCGTAGAACTCCCTTCCGGTCCCATGCTTCCCAGCCAACTTTAATCTGCAAAAATTTAAATGCAATGTCCTTCGCTATCTATTGTCCTCCTGATTATTCTTTTGTCTCCTTGCTCCTTAACCCTCTCAGCCCTGACCACCGCTTTATTCAGTGGTAGAGAAAAATGACTTAATACCCAGCCACCGGTTGAACTTGCGTAGGGTTTTGCTATTGATTGTCTTATATTGAAGATCGAATCAGAAAAGCCGTAATATTCTGATGTTATCGAACGTTATACCAACAATTTCATTTTGTTTTGTGCATGTTTTTTGGATAAAAAAACAAAAGACCGTTCTTACCATGAAGGGTGCGGAATCTCAAATCTGGACTTGAGAGAAGCAGTCAGGAAGTTATATCTTTTGTAACTATATTTATATCTACCATGAAACATTACATACAAATTATTTGCGAATTTTGATTCAGGAGCTCAGGCAAAGGGGTTAAAATTGTTCAGGAACGCAGGGCTCAAAGGGTTAATGTTTCTGTTACTAATTGTTGTAACTTCTTGTGTTTGAGTGGCCTTACTTTCTTGCTTGGGATGAGACAGATTTTAAAATATACGACTATAAACTCCCTATCTTTTCATCTGTCTATTTAATAATAGTTGGTTGAAGTTGTCTTTTCATCTGTCTATTTAATAATAGTTGGTTGAAGAATCAAAACGATCCTTTACTAAAACCAACTCGAATTCTAAAAAGTGAGACTGTCACTTGATTTTCAATTAAATCGATCATATACGCCTGTTGTGAAAAGGACCAACAGTAAGTAAAAGATGAAGTGAAGGAATGTATAACGATAATTTGATGGTGGTATTGATCCCCATAATCACAGGAGTACTGTGAACGGGTCCCAAAGAATCTTTGAAGTGGGATTGGAAGAACTGAGACGATTCTATTTAGATCACAAGTTTTGAATTTGATGATAATACTGAGAAACCCAACTAGGAAGCTAGTCCACTAGAAAATTCCAACCTGAATAATAGTTCTGTGCCCCATTCAACTAGACGTTCAGTCTAGTTTCCAGCAATAATGATACACAAATTATCTCCTTTCTTTTATAATTTGCTCTGTTATTGGATACAATAATGTCACTGTTACTTCGTATTTAAAACATTTTTAAATTTACTCAAGCTTATCAAGTATGTTACACACTACTTTCCTCTGTCCCTCTTTCCCTCAATCTGTCTTGTGCGTATCAGATTTTCAAACCCCTCCTTACTCATTACGTGTCCCAGACATTTCAGCTGCCTTTTCCTGGTCTTAAGTATAAGTTTCCTTTATGTTTCTATTTTCTCCAAAACCTCGTCGTTGCTCACATGTTCGGTTCATGGTATCCTCAGCATCCTTCTGTAGAACCACATTTCTGTTGCTTCAAGTCTCTTCTTCATCTTTGAGGAGATTGTTCAGCATTTACTGCCATAGATGATGTATTAATTATAAGTTTCTAAAACATCCGTCAGTAATTATAAGTTTATGAAAAGAAAAATAATTATAGACTTTTACTTATAACTCAGGAAGATTATCGGCACAGAAAACTTATCTTTCGGTCAAGTTGAGTTCCCTTTTGAAAAAGGTAAGAATCAATTTATCCCCACCCCCGCATACAAGTATAGCAAGGCAGACTGAGTTCTCCATCCCTGGTTGCCAACCAGTTTAGGAAAAAGATGACGCTGAATTCAAAACCTGTTAGGTCGGCAACTCCACCCCCATAAAAGCATACGGAAACAACCGCATCAATTTGTGTGGTGAGTCTGTGACCCTACACCCACACAGGAGACTACTGCTACCTACCAACACACACGAGGCTTTGCTGAGGGGCAGAATTTCGTCCGGGGAGGTAGACAGTCCCTGAACCCGTTTATGCGGCTTCTCAGGGAATATTTTTGGCCGAGCCTACGGGCTCGGAGAACCCACGGTAAACTCGCGGTGCGCGGGGGGGGGGCTGTTAAATATTAACACACACACAGAGATACACACCACAAAAATTCAGATAAATTGAGATATTTACGAAGATGAGATCAGTCTGGGACGCTATTAAACCGACAAAAAAGGTGGGCGATAAGAATATTGGCTTTCGACAAATTTCCAGGTAAGGAAATCCGGCATTTAAAAAAAAAAAAAAAAAAAAATTATATCAGGAATTGAACACAGATAACTGGCGTCACTCAGGGAAAATCACAAGTATTTAAACCATGAGTTAGTTATAGCTATATATGTAACAAGACACATCAGAATGTATTCTTGGCACGACTTCCATTAGTGCAACGGGGGGGTGGGTATGGTTCTATAAACAGTTCTCCTGTTCTGAAAATTGGCATCTGTAATACTTCTTCCTGAATTCAATCAAGAATCGAACTCTGCCACCTGTGAAGATACGCAACTCTTTGCGCAATCAAACACATACTGCTTCTCCGTCAATCGATACTAATCGATCTGTTTGTTAAATACCCTATTTTTCAGGACGTAAGCGATTATGGCTCTCCGAAGATTAAGTTTTTTTTTTATTATCTATCAATTATTTACATTCGAACTAGCAACGTCATTTTTGCAGTTATTAGTCCGTTGGTAGTAGCGGGGGTTTACCTACCAAGCTGCGCCTTTTCCATTGCTCTTAAAGGGAGGTGTCATAGTCAATCCCTTATGTAAGAAGAGTCCCGTAAAATGACATAGGAATTGAACAATGTCTGACACCACCCACATGCACACGTGCTGGGTTCCAGCTTTTGACTTTGTGTTAACCCACTATTGTGAGAGGGTACCGGAGGAGGCGGGGAGGTAAACACTATTTCGTGATAGCCAAACGGAGAAAGGTTGAGTCAAAAATAAGTGAATGCTTAACCTTTTAGCTCTTTCGTCATTATAGACGAGACAATGGGCTTTCTGGCCGTCTCCTTGTTTTTCCTTTCGCAAGATGGCAACATCTTTTTGTGCAAACGAAGGAAATTTATATTTGTATAATTTGGTACATTTATTTAATTGCAAGTATTAGTTAATTTGGAGGAATCCTTTTATTCGATTTTTTTTTTTTTTTTTTGAATGTTAAAATTTGGAGTGTTGGGATTTGATACAATAACAAAATATTGTTGCTGGGTTGCATGTAATTCAGCCGTTTAGAATAATCACACGATTTTCATTGAAAGAATAAAGTTCAGTAGAAAAAGACAACGTAGTTTTAACAAATGAACATTAATTTAATATAACGACGAGAATACAAGTAATTGGTGATAGATTAGAAAATAATGTCTTTTTGTTTGGGTTAATAATGTTCTGAAATAAAATATAAATTCTCTTTGTGTACGTATGTGAGAAACAATGAAATGTTATTATATGTGTGTCTGTATGAAAAAGTCAACACGTGTGTGCATATTTCATAGTAAAGAGGATACAAGAAATAATTAGAAATTGTTTCTTACTGTTGGCGGTGTTGTCGTAGACTGAAGTTTGTCAACGTTGTTGCTTTTAGCATGGGGTCGTGAAGATCATAAGCGAGAGGGGTGTGGAACTTGGTGACACCTGTGCGTATCCTGTTTGGGGACGGATTTTGTATGTTTTTATACACTTTTTCGTAACAAAATCCGCTCCAGAATTAAATTATTTATTTCTTCCTAATTGGCCCTAAAATGCCACGTGTTATGTCTTCTACTACGTCCGCACTATATTTGGGCGGTATCTAACTAAAAATCATGATGACTAATACAACAAACTTTCTGATTTGTATTCTATGATTTTATTGGTGTATTTTTTTAAAGTGTAAGTATTTTCTTGAGTGTGATTGGTTTATAAATATTGTATTTGATATTTTAGCTGACACGACAAATTTATATGAATGGTAATGATAATATTACCTTATAAAGAAACATTCGGCATTCATTGACCAAGCAGTCAATGCTTAGTTTTGTTTAGCTTTGTAAAGAGTATTTTCTCATTAGAAATCGCCCGGTTCATACTCCTCCCCGATTTTTTTTAACAGTAGTAGAGGTTTATCCCTGGTTTCCTGTTTAGGATTGGGTTTCCAGTTCCTTCAACTCTGTATTACGTTTCCGCCCGAAATATGAAATTTTATTCAGCAATTATTACTATTTTTTCTCTCCCAACAGTAGTAGACAGGTTCTCCTATCGTCCAGTTCACACTCCGCCCCGGTCTTTTGAACAGGAGTAGCGGTTTATCCCTTGTTTGCCATTTATTCTTGGGGTTTCCAGTTACTTCTAAAGCCTACTTCAACTCCATACCCCTAACGTCTCCACCTGAACTCTGAATCGTCTGGGTATGACGATAAACTACATCCGCGTCCTCGGTGAGACGATAAACTGCATCCAACAGCAGGGTCTCTGATCAGAATGTTTTGAGGAGCGTGAAACCACTTCTTGGTTGCAGGTGTTCCCAGGTCCGCCCTGACTCGGGGTTGTGACACCTGTTAGAATCTCAGCTATGCGCGAGTGTTTAACCCCGCCAAATTAGTGTCAGGACACTATAAAAGTATAAAAATGGGTTTTAATACCAGCAATGAATTTTGAAGAAAAAAATTTATTACAAGCAATACATTATTAACAGCAATACATTTTTGGAAAAAATATTACCAGCAATAAATATATTGTCGGCATTAAATAACCCATTGAGGTTGATATGCCGTAAAACAAAGCAAACCAAACCAAACCTGAGCTCTGAAATTTTATTCGCTAATTAAATCTTTACCTCTTCAAGTCTAGAATTATCTGTCTATCTTTCCTGTTACCTTGTCTGTTCTTATGCTAATACAACTCAAACAGTAACCCTCTACAATGAGTGGCTCTTCGGCCTTATACTTGGTGAACATTAAGAAAAATAAGTATTGTGGTTAAATTTTTAAAGTTGTTATTGACCCAACCCACAGACAAATTGTACATATGGAGACTAGCTAGGACTTCAGTGAATAATTCTAGTATTATGTCGGCTTTAGTAAGAATGGTAAGTAAAACGTGTTTTGATGTACGGAATATTATAGTTTATTTGTTTGGGTCAGTGATTGTGTCTAGCTAAGTTTAATGTAGGATAGATGAAGACTATCTTTTTCCCAATCACTTTTGGCATTATGATATAACTTACTAACTCCACATCCTGAATGTGTATGATAGATTCAGAATAGGTACCATCACTGCTTTCATTCCAATACCAGACCATAGTTTCAGTTTTGGAAAGGTTTACCTTAAGTTGTATTTCTTGGAAAACTAAGTAGAAGAAAAAACATTCTAAAGAAGCACTAAAAATTTTCTATTTTCATAATTTTTTATAAGGAAAGAAAATCCGACATTTTCTGCGTTGAGGTGTTATCATTACCTACATTCGTGCTAATGTCCTGATCTTTTGTCATGACATTTCAGCCATTGTGACCTCCGGCCTTCTTCGTGGAATTTCGAACTAAATCCTTTGTTCAGTCTAAGGGTGTAGATTCCATCCATTCCACTGCCCATGTAAAGGAATATCTTGTCTTTTTTTATTATTCATAGATTAAATAAAAGGTGCAGTTCGAAATTTCCTGAAGAAGGCTGAAGAGCAGAACGGCTGAAACGTTGTGATAATAACAAGGACGATGAGGATATTAGTCTGAATGTAACTAATAAAAATAATGATAACTCCTCACCCCAGAAATTCAGACAGAAATTCTGTTAATTTCTATGACATCACGGGAAATATAGTGGAATGATTTCCCGTTTCAGGGGGGAGAGTCCTTCCCTTAGACTGGTTGCCACTCAAGGCTAGAGAGCCCAATATATCTTGCTATTTAACCCATCGGGAGTGATAAGAAATATATTCTTATTTGTTCCCAAATAAATTTATATGAAAGGGAATATAACAGACTAACCGTGAACTGGAACTAGGCTCGCTGATTTCATTTTCCGGGTCGATAACTTTTGCGCTACCCACACATCCCTCCGTCTTTTCAGAATGGAGGATTCCGAAAATTTGTTAATTTTTTTTTAGTACACATCTTCAATATGAGGCATGGTAAAAATAATATTGATTTAAAGAATATTATCATTATATCTATTCAAATGTTTTCTTCCACTTCTTCTTCCTCCTCCTCTTCTACTTCTTCCACTTCTTCTTCCTCCTCCTCTTCTACTTCTTCCACTTCTTCTTCCTCCTCCTCTTCTACTTCTTCCTCTTTTTCTTCCTCCTCTTCTTCCACTCCTTCCTCCTTTTCTTCTTCTACTTTTCTCTTCTTTTTCCACTGCTTCCTCTTCCTCCTTTTCTTCCACTTCTTCCTCATCTTCTTCATCCACTTCTTCCTCTTCTTCTTCATCCTCTTCTTCAACTTCTTCCTCTTCTTCTTCCTCCTCTTCTTTCACTTCTCCCTCCTTTTCTTCTTCTACTTTTCTCTTCTTTTTCAGCATCTTCCTCTTCTCCTTCCTCATCTTCTTCATCCACTTCTTCCTCTTCTTACTTTTCTTCCACTTCTTCTTCCTCTTCTTCCACTTCTTCTTCTTCTTCTTCTTTCTCCTCTCTACACGCCGGATATGGCGAGGCTTTAGGTCACGGAAGAAACAAAACAACAACCTCTTTTCGTTAATTGCTTTCAAGTAAGCCTAATTATATTTGCTATAATTCTCAGTTGACGGCAACTCTAAAATCGATGTCTGTGCTCCCAAAAAAGTTCGTGTTAACCAAGCAATTAGTGTGGAATTTCAATAAATATGGAATTTGCCCCCAAATCGCAATGAATGGTGAAAGGAATGAAAAATTGAAAGTGAGAAAAAGGAAGGATACAAAATATGAAAAGAATCTTGATAGATACTAACGGAATTTGATCGAAATGCGAACAGATTGGAATAGATATATAGATATAAACTGACTGATATATAGTCGTCCCTGGCGTTATAGGGAAGGTTTCAGACAATCCGTCCACTCCACCTTCTTTTTGCCGGAACTGAAGACTAAAAAGAAGACTAATTTTGTCTTTTCAGCCGAAATCTATGACAACGATATTGACTGATTCATTCGTTCTTGACGCCTTATCAACCCGTTGCAGTTTATTTAAAGCCAGAAAATATTTTTAGGTTGTAAGAATATTTTTTTAATATAATAATGGTTTAGTGATACATATTTTACTAATTAACCCATAGATGTGAGGAGAAGTGGATTCATACCTTTCCCAAGGGTATTTACACGTAAGGGAATATAACCAACCTAACGGAAATTGAAACCCTGCTCTCCGTTTAATAATTGCCATTATACATTACACCACCCGCGCATCCAAACTTACAGTACATGGTATTCCCAGAGAGTCACCCATCTAGTTACTGACCAGGCTCGACGTTGTTTAACTGGTGATTGTAGGGGAACCGGTTTTACAACGTGATATGGCCATAAGCCTGACAAATGTTATTAAGCTGTGAAATATCATGACATTTATTAATTTTCAAAGCAAATAATAAGACTTCATCTTCCTTTTTTTTCTTTTTCTTTCATTGAAACTTTACTTTCTAAAAGTTTTAGAAAAGTCTCGTGGGTAGCAAATTTCTGTAGGTTCGATTTCGGAAAATAAGTACAAATCAGCGGCAATAAAATACAGTCCTCGGTATGATGATAAACTACATCCAGCAGGAAGGTCTCTGATCGGAAGATTGAAGGTTTTGAGGAGTGTGGAACCACCTCTTAATTACTTTTGGTCTTAGACCCACCTTGACCCGAGCTAGTAACACCTGTTAGAGCCCTGGATATGAGCAAATAGCGATCCCTCAAACAAAAATAAAACACTATGAAACTATAAAAAACATTTTTATATTAAAATTACTGGCAATACATTTCTATATAAAAAAAATTACCAACGATACAATTTCTAGTAAAATTACCAACAATACAATTTTATAGTAGAAGTACCAACAATACATTTTATCTATAGTTGAAAGCATACAATATTTACATTCCAGCATTAAATAGCCCATAGAGATAATATGCCACTAAACAAAATCAACCAACGTGTTTATAGTAAATTTACCAACAATACATATTTAAAACAAAATGACCAACAATCACCATTTTATCTGTAATTGAAGGCATACAATTGTGTTCAAAATATATTTAGTTGAAACCATAAAATTGTGTTCAAGATATTTAGATTTCGGCATTAAATAACCCATAGATATGTTGATATGACGCTAAACAAAATCAACCAAGCAACAAGCAAAAAATGTATTAAAATCAAACCAGAAAAATATCAATTTATAGTAGGATAATAGGTGTAAAAATATTCATTTTATGATAGGACCAGCTTAAAAAAAAATAGAATCTGAAATCTTTAAAACTTAATATTTGTTTTAGCCTCACACGAATTTTACTATTTAATTTATCCACATTTTTTATTTTTTATTTTATTTTGGAGGCGATAAGTGTAATTTATATATCTTATTAAAAAGAATACAGATTTTTATTTGTTTTTATCATTTCACCCCAAGCAAGGCAATAAAGCCATTAAGTTTCCTGAGTATGGAAGAATAAGAAATGAAAAACTTCAAGAAGCGAGGACAATAAAAGAACAGATATGAATTTAATAGATAACGATTAATATTTAATACTTTTGAAGATCCAGCTAACTGGAAAGCAAATCGTCGGAAAATTAAATTTATTATTCATTTTTCTTAATATGCAGAGAACTTTTCGCAACTATGGCTGTTGTGGATGGAAAGAATAGCCAGAATCTGTACGAGGTTCAAAATTTCGACTCAATTTCTACTGTTTTGGATTTGGATTTTAAACAAGAAATAACGACACTTGTAAAACAAAGCGCTCCTTAAAATACATTTTATTTTCTTCTCTTTACTTACGCACACTTCTGACGATGACCCACGTGAGTCGAAAGGTTGGCTCTAATACCAATTTTGATTATTTTATACATCTACAATAGCTACATATGCGAAAGGTTATTCGCATATTAGGGAAAATATACTTCCTCAATAAGCATAAAAGTCTATTCTTTTTAATAAAACATATTTACAAGAAGAAATGTTCCTATATATATATATATATATATATATATATATATATATATATATATATATATAAAATAGGCTGACGAAAGAAATTCATGAAATAAAAATTATCTTAATAATGATTTGTATATTAGTAGGTCTTTAGATCAAAAAGAAACATAATGAGAAAGGATGTTAAAAATCGAATTTTTAAAAATAAATTCACACATTTTAAGTTTGAATATGAATTTAGCTACCCTCACTGAATACAGAGTTCACAAAAAACCATCTACAAACCCTCTATGACATTAATCGGGGCAAACAACGTGCCCAAACTATTAAATTACATTAGTGACTAGCAGCATGACCCGGCGTTGCCCGTGCTTGATTCAAAAATCGTACGACTCATACAGCAATCGCTATCACTTGACTTAAAATATTTTTGCCCTTCCTTGCCTTTAAGGGAGTGCCCTTTGCCGTGCTGATGTTGCTACATGCCTTACTTCTTGCCTATCTCACGCGAATTTTTTCTAAGCTCTATACTAAACATTAAATCTGTTACGAAAAAAGAACTAAACAATTAACTATTTCAACAGTAAAAACTTGGGACCTAGATGCCAATCTAGTAGTAAACTTAAATTCATGTAGTCAGGGCACCAGAGAAAAATGCTCATCAGTGCAGTAGCCATGAAAATATTTGTAGAAAAGACAGAGGGAAGCCACATCACGTCTGTGAGAAAGCGGTTGAAGTCAAGAAGCTAATTCAGTACTGATTACATTACAGATCCTACTTTAGATTTTTTTTGAGAATATTGCAGTAAGGGAAATTTTATGGATAAAACTTTAGCTGCGCAACCAAAAAAATCGCAGTAATGCAATCTATGCTGTTATTCATTTAAACATCATCATTTAATAGTAATAAAAAATATAAAGTAATAATAGTAATAAAAGTAATAGACAGATACACACATATACAATACACACATACATATAAACTTACATAGTTACAAACCCAATATATATTTTTCATTGTTTGATTCAAAATAAATGTCTATTTTTAAGACTATATAAACTTATTTTTATGATTACATTTAAGTATAAATTCTGGTTCAATAACTGGCTTGTATTTTTGAACTTAATTATTTTAATTTTTTCTTCCAGGCATAGTTTGCATCTGTTTTATATACACCGCTGTGTTTATTCCAGCTGCTGTTAGCATCGTAGCTGGTTGGCAATATCATTTGGTTGATGACTAAAAATTAACTTCCGCATTTTGACTGTACACATGGGTTTCATTTGGACACCATGTGTATTTAAAGTAGTTTCCGGTTATTATTTTTAGTTAGGAGGACTTGTGTATGTTTAGGTTTCATTTGTTTACTTTTTGTGTATCGTTCTCTGAAAAAAAAACGCTGAGTCACCGGAAGTTACCGGCATTCGGACGTTTGAGTAACTTCCGGCCGGGTGCAATAGCCTTAACCGTGCATTCAAATTGATTTCGTGCAAAAATAATTGTGTTTTTCCAATTTGGGGCGCTGTCAGACCCACCGCCGGGTAATTTTACGTAGTCCTGTGAAGTTTTGTTGAAATCGGTTGGAAAATGTAGGAAATAGGATCCCATATATAAACGTACAGACACACACACACACACACAATCTGCGTTTTATAATAAGTAAGTTATAATATATGCGAAAAAGAAATCCCACCCCCAAAAGTCGAACGTCATTTTATTTCTTGTTGAAAAAAAAAAATGCGTGTCCAAAAATTCCGATTTTTAACATCTTTTGTCATCATTCCTTCCATTTGGTCTAATATACAATAATTATTATTACTCTTATTATTATTATCATTTTTATTATTATTATTACTCTTCATGTTATTATCATTTTTATTATTATTACTCTTCTTGTTATCATTTTTATTATTATTACTCTCATTATTATTATTATTTTTATTATTATTAATCTTATTATTTTCAGTTTTTTATTATCATTTACTGTTCTTGTTATTATCATTTTTATTATTATTACTCTTATTATTATTATCATGTTTTTTAAACCTTCGAATTTCTTTCATCGGACTATTATATGTACAATACATATAAGAAACATAAGCAAACAATCTTTCTTTTCACAGGAAAACTAACCTTTCCGTTACCGCCGGTTTACCATCTTCGGTGTCTTCAGGCAGTAAGCTGACATCCACTCTACAACACTCTCATATATAGAGATATATACAACTGTTGCTGATGAGGGAGAGAGAGAGAGAAAATATTTCATGTTTTAAATTGCTCTGTATTTTCCTTATTTGAAATTGCATTGAGCAATTTTTATTCGGATACCCGTTTTGGGACCAATAATTATTTTGTCGATTTGGTTTGGAATTGAATTATATAAAGGGACAGACTGAAATAAATATCTACGTAAGTCAACCGTTCCTACTCTGATTTCGCTGTATTGGAATCAACTGGAAATGTTTTGTAATTGTTCTGAAGTTTACAAGTGAACAAAAATTGATTATTGCCAAAGTTGATCAAATCTGCCTATATCTGATAGATAATGAAAGGAACAATATGAATAGATATATAGATAGATAGACAGTGGCAGAAGCAAGATATATATATATATATATATATATATATATATATATATATATATATATATATATATATATATAGATAGATAGATAGATAGATAGATAATAAAAGAAGTAAAATGGATAGATAATGAAAGGAGCAAGATGGATAGATAATAAAAGGAACAAGATAGATAGATAGATAGATAGATAGATAGATAATAAAAGGAGCAAGATAGATAGATAATAAAAGGAACAAGATAGATAGATAGATAGATAGATAGATAATAAAAGGAGCAAAAATAGATAAATAGATAGATAAACCGACAAACCATAAAAGGAGTAAGTTAGATGGAAAGATAAACAGAAAGACAACAAAAAGAGCAAGATGGATAGATAATGAAAGGAGCAAGATTAATAAATAGATAATAAAAGGAGATAGATAGATAGATACTGAATGGAACAAAATGGATAGATAGATAATTTAAGGAACTGGATAGATAGATAGATAGATAGATAGATAGATAGATAGATAGATAGATAGATAGATAGATAGATAGATAGATAGATAATGAAAAGAACAAGTTAGATAGATAGATAGATAGATAGATAGATAATGAAAAGAACAAGTTAGATAGATAGATAGATAGATAGATAGATAGATAGATAATGAAAAGAACAAGTTAGATAGATAGATAGATAGATAGATAGATAATGAAAAGAACAAGTTAGATAGATAGATAGATAGATAGATAGATAGATAATGAAAAGAACAAGTTAGATAGATAGATAGATAGATAGATAGATAGATAATGAAAAGAACAAGTTAGATAGATAGATAGATAGATAGATAGATAATGAAAAGAACAAGTTAGATAGATAGATAGATAGATAGATAGATAGATAGATAATGAAAAGAACAAGTTAGATAGATAGATAGATAGATAGATAGATAATGAAAAGAACAAGTTAGATAGATAGATAGATAGATAGATAGATAGATAATTAAAAGAACAAGATAGATAGATAGATAGATAGATAATTAAAAGAACAAGATAGATAGATAGATAGATAGATAATTAAAAGAACAAGATAGATAGATAGATAGATAGATAATTAAAAGAACAAGATAGATAGATAGATAGATAGATAGATAATTAAAAGAACAAGATAGATAGATAGATAGATAGATAGATAGATAGATAATTAAAAGAACAAGATAGATAGATAGATATATAGATAGATAGATAATTAAAAGAACAAGATAGATAGATAGATAGATAGATAGATAGATAGATAATGAAAAGAACAAGTTAGATAGATAGATAGATAGATAGATAGATAATGAAAAGAACAAGTTAGATAGATAGATAGATAGATAGATAGATAGATAGATAGATAATGAAAAGAACAAGTTAGATAGATAGATAGATAGATAGATAGATAGATAATGAAAAGAACAAGTTAGATAGATAGATAGATAGATAGATAGATAGATAGATAGATAGATAGATAGATAATGAAAAGAACAAGTTAGATAGATAGATAGATAGATAGATAGATAGATAGATAATGAAAAGAACAAGTTAGATAGATAGATAGATAGATAGATAGATAGATAGATAGATAGATAGATAATGAAAAGAACAAGTTAGATAGATAGATAGATAGATAATGAAAAGAACAAGTTAGATAGATAGATAGATAGATAGATAGATAGATAGATAGATAGATAATGAAAAGAACAAGTTAGATAGATAGATAGATAGATAGATAGATAATGAAAAGAACAAGTTAGATAGATAGATAGATAGATAGATAGATAGATAATGAAAAGAACAAGTTAGATAGATAGATAGATAGATAGATAGATAGATAGATAATGAAAAGAACAAGTTAGATAGATAGATAGATAGATAGATAGATAGATAGATAATTAAAAGAACAAGATAGATAGATAGATAGATAGATAATTAAAAGAACAAGATAGATAGATAGATAGATAATTAAAAGAACAAGATAGATAGATAGATAGATAGATAATTAAAAGAACAAGATAGATAGATAGATAGATAGATAATTAAAAGAACAAGATAGATAGATAGATAGATAGATAGATAGATAGATAGATAGATAGATAGATAATTAAAAGAACAAGATAGATAGATAGATAGATAGATAGATAGATAGATAGATAGATAATTAAAAGAACAAGATAGATAGATAGATAGATAGATAGATAGATAGATAGATAATTAAAAGAACAAGATAGATAGATAGATAGATAGATAGATAGATAATTAAAAGAACAAGATAGATAGATAGATAGATAGATAGATAATTAAAAGAACAAGATAGATAGATAGATAGATAGATAGATAATTAAAAGAACAAGATAGATAGATAGATAGATAGATAGATAATTAAAAGAACAAGATAGATAGATAGATAGATAGATAGATAATTAAAAGAACAAGATAGATAGATAGATAGATAGATAGATAGATAATTAAAAGAACAAGATAGATAGATAGATAGATAGATAGATAGATAGATAATTAAAAGAACAAGATAGATAGATAATTAAAAGAACAAGATAGATAGATAGATAGATAATTAAAAGAACACGATAGATAGATAGATAGATAGATAGATAGATAGATAGATAGATAGATAGATAGATAGATAGATAGTTACTAGTTCTTAATTGAACTAACAAACACATGTCACATTTCATGAAGTTTAATTTGATAGATTCCTACAAATAACGTAATTATTTGAGTGACATTTAATTGTATAAATAACATAATTTAATAGATTTTATATAATTTTATGAAGGTGCTGACACTTAAAAAAATATATCTTCGAGAGTTCTTTTCTTATCAGAACAATCAAGTGAGTTTTTTTGAGCAGCCGTACCTTCGTAATCACCATTAAACTCATTCAACTCTTTCAGAATCCTTTTCATTGTCTTCAGATTGACAGACAAACACTCTGAATGCCAAGCAGTAGAGCATACCGTTTCCAAATTTCTGTCAGATTGCTCTTTTTCTCACAGACGGTGCCCATCTGACCTTACGTATACGCGAAATTAAAAATATAAAATGACGACAATTTACCCATCGTACCCTCTGTGCGTGTGTATGTGTGCATGTATATATATATATATATATATATATATATATACATGTTACTATGTGAGAAAACGGCATTATTTTTGCATCAACCTAATATATATATATATATATATATATATATATATATATATATATATATATATATATACACTATGAAAAGAAACTTTTACCAATAATAAGTGTATATAAATTTAAAAAAGAACGAGAAGTATACGCAGCCAATTGATGATACCCCTGAGGAGTAGACGGAGCGATTCCCCGAGTGTCCGTCTACGAACTCTGGGATCGGGATGCTGAAGATAACATCAGTCATCTAAGTGACAAGGTTTTACTTGTGTGTGTCTATATATATATATATATATATATATATATATATATATATATATATATATATATATATATATATATATATATGTATGTATGTATGTATGATCTTAAAAAGGTCGAAAGTACTTACATTAAAAAAAAAGTACGGTACCCTCCTTGATGAATTGGAAAGGATTAGTATAAAATTGAGTATATATCTATATTATTCAATGAAACGTGTTTGAATGAAGATATGCGGCCTAAATATATATAATGTATTTATATATTATAATATCAAAAGATTTATGCTATTGGTATCTGTCTATATTTCTGAGATGAAGTACACTATTTACATTATTCGGACTATTGTCCTCATGTTTGTTGCCATATTTATCACAACGTTTCGGCCGTTGTACGTTCCGGCCTTCTTCAGGTGGTTGGAATGTCGAACTGAACCTTTTATTTCACTCGCTGGTGTAGTCTGTTCTAGTACGACGTGCCATGTTTAATGGATGTCAGTTATGTTATCTCCTGTTAATTCCCCTCTTCAAGTTCTCCACTGCCTTAACCAGGTATTGAACTCATACTTTTGGATCCTGTCACTGGATCTAACCAACGCCTTTATCCACTGTGTCAGGTGGATGGTGCATTTTCTGATTTATATTCAAACTGGTTGGTTAGTCAGTTTAACAATAAATCAACTTCTGTTTAGTTTTTGCTTAGAATATACGCTCTTTAGCGCTAGAGGGCGTCGTCAGTGATGTTCTGATTTGGATCAGTGAGCAGTTTCGGGTCTTTCAAACATCATAGACCTCACCAAGTCGACCCCATCAGAGCTGATCGGACTCTGATACGCCCTCTAAAAAATGCTTGTATACACTGACTATATAATATACCCCGTTATCACGCATTTGATTGGAGATTGACCAATAGCCAATCACAATGGTGTGAACTCTATTTAAGTTGTATACGGGGATTTTTTCCTTTTTTTCATTTTTGAGTGGACACCTTTTCATCGGATACTTAGAAGGTAATTATGTTTTCCGTTTTTACCCGCTTCCCATCAAGTTTTATATCACCAACAATAATTACTATTTACAGAGATAAGAAAAATTCGGCCATAAAAAAAAAGAAAAACTAAAAAAACTCGTTTATACGATTAAAATGAATAAATAAATTACAGCGAATTAAACCGAGAGTGCTTATAAATAGCATGATAAAACATTTAAGACATGTTGACGAGTAAAAATAAAAAACAAAAAAAAACATTTAATCTATCGATTATAAAGTTAAATTCATGTTTTAGATCGTTAGAAATAATAAAAAAAAAAAAAAGAAAAAACGAAACGGGAAGAGGGGTAAAAAAAAGATAATATTGGTGAGAAAGTCGTGATTAATCATGCTTTGCATAAAGTCAAATAGTTAGGAAGAGAGAAAAAGAAAAACGGAAAATAAGGTCAAATGGAAGTCAAAGCTCAGGAGATTTCTATTCAGCGATAAAGAACGAAAATGGGGGAAAGACTATCGAAAATAGACGTTCTTTTGAACGTCACGATGTTATGCAATTATTCTAGATGCAGGATATCGGGATAATGGTGGTTATGCGAAATAATTCTTCAACATTTACGCAAAAAGAAAATAAATAATAAATACATAGCATGAAATAATAATAAGTAAAATGGCGTATGTTAATTGGGTAAATATAGAGCCGAACTGTTATCGCGAGAATTGTAGAAAAAAAAAATTTATTTAATGTCGCAATATTCTTTTTTTCCATTTTTAATACTTGAAGACTACCAACGGTAGCAACAGCTAAAATGGATAGCATATGTAACTCGAAGAGAAATTAATGACATAATCCAGATGCTGTTATTCCACACTACTTTAAATAAAGGTTAGGAAGAAAACCTCCATCGTGAGTTAACGCCAGCAAAATACGAGGCCAACCGGAAACAGATAAAAATTAATGCATTTGTGACCCTATGATTGCGACACCCATAGAGAAGAGGTAGATTTTTTTTTTTTTTTTTTTTTTTTTTATCTAGATTTCAAGTTTTTATTTCTTACCGGTGGATGGGGCCTTTCAAGTCTATATATGTCCTTTTAAAAAAAAAGTCATCTTGTAGAACAATTTTCTCCACAAATATATTTTCTATTTTGCATAATATTTCTTCATTGGGGACCGAAGGTCATATCACGTTAAAATACCGGTTCCCGTATGATCACCGAAGTTAAGCAACGTCGAGCCTGGACAGTACCTAGATAGGTGACCCCTTCGAAATATCAGGTGCTGTAAGCTTGGATGTGCGGGTGGTGATAATGGGACGGAATTGTTAATCGCAGAGCTGAATTCCAATTTCAATTACGTGCAAATACCCTTGGGACTCTTCTCTCATCAGCTATGAGTTACGCTAATAATTTAGCGATAAAAGTCTATCTCAGGAAAAAAAAAATGAATTCTTGCAATCTAAAAATATTTTCTGGCTTTAACTAACCCGGAAAACGGATGCTAAGTCGGAAAAATTAATCTACAAAAAAAAACAAAAAACAATTTCGTTATTGGAAACTTGCCAAAAAAAAATTAAATCTGTTTTGTTTTTTGTTTTGCCTTTTTACGTTACTAATTGCTCATGACCGCTATCACTGATAATGAAACTGGTTGCACGTGAATAACAAATTTTTCGTTGATTGTAAAATGGATATTTCTTTAAAAATTCATTCATTATGCGGAGCTATGTTTTGTTTTTAGTAAGCCAACAAATTCACCATTGTAGGAGTCGGAGAACTAATGTCGTGGTTTGTTAGTATTTAGACATGTAAGTCACCAAAGTAGGGGGTTTACTAGTTTACAAATGGTTATTTTCGGATAACGTCCTTAAATCCAAATATAAACCAATTTATGGCCTTTTTACAAATGCATGAAAAGATAATTCATGTATGCACTGATAAAAATTTATATTCTCTCAAAATAAGAAAGCATACAATAATATTTAAAGTTCATAAATTCCTATCATAAAATTCTCGTGTTGAAAGGCTTTATGTCCTTTCAGTTGTATGGATATGAGTTTGGGACTCATGATCGCAAAAGCGTGAAACTCAGGTTCACAAACTCATATCCATACAACTGAATATCTTAGCTATATCACTGATATTGAGCGCTTTCAACTAAGTATTGCTCATATAAAATTATATATATATATAATGAAATGGACAAAGTCCGACAATTACTTTAAGACATTTTTATGTTTATACATTCTTTTTATAGATACAAATATTTAAATAAATGCCCTGTTTATAATAAACAGTATTAAATAACATTTACCGGCCTGAATGTCCAAGAAATTTTCATAGAAAATATTCGTCCTCCGACAGGAATCGAACCTGTATCCTATACGGAACACGTCATATAGCCTGACGTGCTTTTACCGATTTCACCACAGAGGAACGTTTCGGTTAGCAAAGTCGATTTTACTGTTTTTAAACACAATTTGCCACGATTTTCTCTCATTTAACGACATTTACCGGCCTGAATATCCGAGAAACGTTCATAGAAAATATGCGTCCTCCGACAGGAATCGAACCTGTATCCTATACGGGACCTTTATGTAGCCTGACGTGCTTTACCGATTGAGACACAGAAGAGCGTTTCGGTTATCAAGGTCGATTTTACTGTTTTTAAACTTACAATTCTCCATGATTTTCTCTCGTATATTCATATCTGCTCAATGCGTATCCAAATGTAATCAAATGACTTCATACATTATGAAATGGACAACGTCCGACAATTTTTTAAGAAATTTTTATCTTAATACATTCTTTTTATAGATACAAATATTTAAGTAAATGCTCTGTTTATAATAAACAGTATTAAACATCATTTACCGGCCTGAATGTCCGAGAAATTTTCACAGAAAATATTCGTCCTCCGACAGGATTCAAACCTGTATCCTATACGGGACTGTCATTTAGCTTGACGTGCTTTTAACATATATTTTCTAATATTTTTTTTAAATTATTTAAAAAAAATATGATTAAAAAAGAAAATAATTATAATTAATATGCTCTACTGTTTGTACCGTGCACTGTTGATAATAACATCGGATTATAAATCTTGCTATTCTTTCTTATTATATATATATATATATATATATATATATATATATATATATATATATATATATATATGTGTGTGTGTGTGTGTGTGTGTGTGTGTGTGTGACTTTATTTGTATTGGCGATAGAAATAATCTATAAAAAAATGTTACAAAGTTTAATGTACCTAATTTTAAGTATAGCTAAAATAACTAATGGGATTTCAGGAATTACTGTAAAAAATCAGTTGGCAAATGTTTTCCGTGAACTGCAAAATCGCATTACCCTTTATATTGCTAATAATGGAGGAAATGTGTAAACTTAAATGAAATTTCAATAAAACCTTAAAAAATATAGATTTACTTCTTTCTAATCCTTTTTACAAATTATTTCTATCGCAAATACAAGTAAAGTTATACATTTTTTAAAGTGCACACGGACTTTATGGACACCCTATATATATATATATATATATATATATATATATATATATATATATATATATATATATATATATATATATATATATATATATATATATTTATATATATATATATATATATATATTTATATATATATATATATATATATATATATTTATATATATATTTATATTTATATATATATATATATATATATTTATATATATATATATATATATATATATTTATATATATATATATATATATATTTATATATATATATATATATATATATATTTATATATATATATATATATATATATATATATTTATATATATATATATATTTATATATATATATATATATATATATATATTTATATATATATATATATTTATATATATATATATATATATATATATATATATATATTTATATATATATATATATATATATATATATATATATATTTATATATATATATATATATTTATATATATATATATATATTTATATATATATATATATATTTATATATATATATATATATTTATATATATATATATATATTTATATATATATATATATATTTATATATATATATATATATATATATATATATATATATATATATATATATATATATATTTTAAGCATTTCACCCCAAGCAAGGCGGGAAGCCACTAGGACGCAAGGGGTTACAGAAAATTTAGAGCAAGATCAGATAGGAGTGATAGAAGAAAGTATGAGGGTAGTGGATAGATCAAGGCAACTGGAGATGTCGATTAACATTACACTTGAATAGCTGGAGATTATAGCTCACGGGGAAACAGGAAAAGGGAAGGGATTTCCACAGGCGAGAGGTGCGAGATATGAAGCTATTAGAGTAGAAGAGACGGCTACATTTAGGAGTTTCGACAGTGAAGGGGTGAGAGCGGGATGCCAGCCTCGTAAGGCGCTGGAACTCATGACGTCTGGGAACCAGCGAATGCAGCTCCTCGGAGCAATTTCCATGAAAGTATTTGTAGAACAGACAGAGGGAGGCGACGGCGTGTCTGTGAGAAAGTGACTGTAGACGAGACGCCAGGGCAGGGCCAACTACATTGCATATCCGCCTCTGGAGCCTATCAAGAACCCCGAGGCAAACAGAAGGGGCACCAGACCATATATGGCAGCAATACTCCATGCAAGGGTGAATTGTTGATTTGTAGATCTGGAGAATCGACTCCGGGGAGAAAAACTTCCTGGCGCGGCTCAGGGAGCCAACTTTCCTTGCAGTGGACGAGGCAATTGATTCAATGTATTTATTCCATCTCATGTCAGCAGTCAACGTGAGAGCGAGAAGCCGCAGAGAGTTGCTCTCGAGAAATTGAGCGTCAGACATTTTAATGGAGGGAAGGGAAGGATCTCTGTGGTGATTAATAGAGAGCAGTTTTGTCTTAGAAGCGTTGAAGTTGATCAGCGAATTCATGCCCCAGTTCACAATCGATTGGAGGTCCTTTTCGAGACGAACGGCCAGGCGAGTTTTGTCAGCGAGACTAGATTTGTTTTTGAGGCAGGAATAAATTGTGGTGTCATCCGCGTAGATTCCAACTTGGGAAGTTATTGCGTCAGGAAGGTCATTTATGTGAGAGAGAGAGAGAGAGAGACGGAGACAGAGACAGAGAGATGAGGAGTGAGTATGTAAGTATTTCTTGATAATCAATTCTTTCAACTCTCTTTCTGTGGGATTTTTAGGTGTCCGAAGCTTTAGACAGAAGATGAAATTCTTTTCAGCGGCTGGTCTGGTCTGTTTGCCCGCTCATCACTGTCTGTCTTAACACTTTCTTTTTAAAGACAATAGAATTAATTCCCGAATTGTTCTTGATTTTGATTGGTTCCAAAAATGACATTTAACGACAATCCATTTTTCTTCACGCACATCTAGGAATAATAACGTTTTGGCCTCTTTTATCTATTTCTTATCTTTTTGTTTTTAATTCTTTATGGAAAATCAAAATTGTTTGCCAACTTTTAGCTTTCTTTTTTCTTTTTTTTTTTGAAATAGTGATCTTTTTTATTTTTCTCTCACTACAACCATCAGTACAAAGGAGCAGTTTTCATGTCGTTATAAGCAATCTTGAACTTTTGCCCACCAGTCACGTGTACTTCAGCTAATATAAATCACCGTATTTTACCTGTAACAATTGTCTCGTGCCCCCTCCCAGTTTGATACTCGCCACCCTAAATCTATGATAATTTTCATAAGCTAGTATTGATATAAAATACTAATTTCGTTGTAACCTATAAATAAAAGAACTTTTTTCTTTTTTTGCTATTAATACTTGCTTTGTCTATAAAGAAGGTATCTTTCCTCTCAATATTTGTGATATACCAGTAACGTGGTAAAAGTAGGTTCATGCCTTTTCAAAGGGATGAACTTAAGCAGCCAGGGCCGAAATTCGAACTCAATTTGAAGATTACACATTGCCTCCTGCTAACAGGCCACTTTGCAACTTGAACATCTAATGCATATAATTTCTAAACCTGGCCTGTGCATGGGTTTCGTATCCACCCTGCCCCGAATCTATGATACGGGGCTTCCCACTCTATTACATCACAATTTTCATAAGGAAGTATTTATTTAAAATACAAATTTTATTGTAACCTAATTATGTACAATAATGGATCATATACAATATAGGTGAACAATTCAACTAGAAAAATCGAAAATAAATACAATGTATCTAAATAGAAATTGGAGATGTTTCGCGGCAATTTTTAATATCAACTTGAGATTTTTCTTGTTAAAAACTTGAATAATTCTAACATATTCAACCTTATGGATAAAAAATATTGAATTTAATGTTTTTTCGAAAACAAATTCACAGATATGAACAAAAAAGACCTCAGAATGACGTCAAAATCCGCAAAGAATTTTTCATCCATTAATAGTCAATTATGCTTAGTTCAATTTGTAATGTATATAAATGTAGGTAGAAAAAAAGCGTATGTTGTTAAGATAGCAAGGGACCACAAAGCACTGCCTAGGGGCTCCAATCAAACCCCCTCACGTCGGCCTTGAATACCAGTTCTACACATACGCGTAGGTAGATATACTTATCTCGCAATTGTTACTTGGCAATATTATGAAATAAAATCCTACCTTCCATGCGGATGCATCTTAACACCGAAAAGAAAATGCTTATATTACTTATATTTCTCATTGACATATTAATATACCTCATTAATATTAATTGATAGCATATGAATTAACAGATCACGATATCTATCTGAGATGAAATTGTTTACGAGTTATCTGCCCTTGGTTTAAGTAATTTGTTAAATCGCGACATCTATCAGAGAAATGAAATTTAAATTTTTATTATTGCATTATTCCTAAATTTACGTACATCAACAAATAGCTATTAATGTCAACAAATGAGCACAAATAGTTATTAATTTTTAAAAAAATAGTAATTAATGTCTAATATTATCCATAACTACATATACAAGAATGTCGTTTTTGATAATAAAAAAAGTTTTTAAAAATAACCATAAATGCGTATATTTTTGCGTATATTGTCAGAAATTCCTTTTTCCACAATATAAGCTATGTGTGCTATGTTATAATGCTTATTACCTAAACTATAATAATACTGACTAATTTTTTTTTTTAATCATTAAAATATATTTAATCACGTCCCCCTAATAGCTGTCGCGATCTGTAAATTAAAATCAGTTACTGGGATTCAAATATTCCGTATAATATATTATCTCCTTGTTGATGATCACAAAATTATTGCAATAATTATTTACAAAATCCACAGGAGGATGTGTAATGTAATCGATCCTGATTTAGCATCTCGACTTCAGTCAATTTCTCACCGACGTAACGTGGTTTACTTCTGTCTTTTCTACAAATATTTTCATGACATCTGCTCAGACGAGCTTTTATCTCTAGTGCTCCGACTACATGAGTTTAAACATGCTGCTTGATTGGCATTTAAGTCCCACTGTTTTACTGCTGAAATAGCTAAATGCAACTGCCACTTCTACTCCAACAGTTTCTTTTCTTGCATTTACCACCTGTAGAACTCCCATTTTCTGATAACTACAATCTTCAATGTCAATCAACATCTTCTACCTTGCTGAATTCCGTTTAGTTTTTGTCCTTTCCTCAATCCTCCCTACATTCAGTTTTTTTTTCTCTCACTTTCACTTTCTATGGCCCTCTGTGTACTAGTGGCATTCCCGCCTTGCTTGAGTTGAAATGATTAAAAATATATATATATTTGGTAGTAAACATGGGATTTCCATTGTTCCAGCTGCTAAAATGTTCCTGAATTTCATAGTAAGAAACAGAAAATGTCTCTAGTGTTTCTCGTTAAAAGATTTGAGCGTAAGAAAAAATTGATGTGAAAATTTTCGAGGACGAATTAATGAAGCCAAAAAGATTAACAGAAAGCATTCTGAACTTAATTCTAATTTCGAATTCTCTAAATATCATGATGTCTTCGTACTTTTTTTTCTCTCTTTTTTTTAAGCATTTCACCCCAAGCAAGGCGGGTGTCACTAGTACGCAAGAGGTTACAGAGTAGGGGCGAGAGTAAAGAGGCGTGATTGAGGAAAGGATGAAGAGAAGAGCAGGCGATAGTTCAGGGCATCTGGAGATGTCGATTGACATTACATTTGAATAGTTGGAGATTATAGTTATCAGAGAAACAAGTAACAGGAAGGGAATTCTACAGACGGGAGGTGCGAGACATGAAGCTAGTGGAGTAGAAGAGACGGCCATATTTAACCGTTTCGACAGTGAAAGGGTGGGACCGTAATGACAGCTTAGTAGCACGTTGAAATTCATTTAGTCTGGGAACTAGCGAAAGTAGCTCATCGGAGCAGTTACTGTGAAAGTACTTGTAGAAAAAACAGAGGGAGGTGACGGCACGTCTGTGAGACAGGGACTGAAGACGAGATGCAGCAAGTTCGCCACGGACAAAGCTCTTCAACCAGACGTCATCATCCTATGTGTCCCGTTAATCCGCCTCACCACCGAGGAAAATCTTCTTAACCCTTTGAGCCCTGTGTTCCTGAGTCATAATTCGCAAATAATCGGTATGTAATGTTTCACGGTAGATATAAAAATAGGTACAAGTGTTTACCCACCGTTCAACCGGTGGATGAGCATTAAGTATTTTTCTCTACCACTGTTCAACCGGTAGCTGGGCATTACACCATTTTTCTCTTCCGGCGGTCAGGGTTCGAAGAGTTAAGATATTAATCTCTAAGTTGCCTGGATAAGGTGGGGTTGATATCACTGATCTCAGCGCAGCCGCCTAACGTCGCCAGTGTTAAATTAATATCTGATGGCCGTTGTCTTGACCAAAGACCTCAGGTACTGGAGCTCAAAAGGGAAAATAATCTCTTTTGTAATATATAAAAAATTGACATCGAGAATAAAAAGGTCTGTGGAATTTTTTTCAATTTTTGAAATAAGCGTGCCGGTTCAAATAAATATTCATCCGGGAAATTTTTTAATGAAGTTAGAAAATAATCCTGCCACAGAGAAAAATTATTTTTAAAAAATAAGTATGACATACCAAATAAGGAACGTAGCGGATAAGTGGGGGTCGAAGGAAATAATTTAATCGTGACGGCACTTGGTACACGCTAGTATCACTCTTGGGTAAACTTAGTTTTGCCTATCAGTTCTATGAAGAAGGAAAGTTCGATGAGTTCATACAACTCTGCCAAAATAAAAAAAGCCAATAAAAATTATTGATGAGAACGTTAGTCACCATCAAGACGTGGCTTAAAGACCGCTTTGAACAAGGCCGAAAGAAAATCCGATAGAATAAAACTACAAAAGATAATAATGAGAAGAACTGCACACATACCGAGGAAATTTTTCACATTCTTTCTAAGATTTGGTTGCTTTCTAAAAATCAGAGTATATATATATATATATATATATATATATATATATATATATATATATATATATATATATATATCAAGAACAGTTTTGGAGTAAAGATGTATGACAAAGTGGAAAAAGTTTTCCTGTAACGGGTTTCGTCCCTTAGAACGTCACCGGACTAGATTTGTTTGCATTGATGTGGCTGCAGGCGCGAAAGAACGAGAGATACTGGGAATTTTAAATTTTGAAAATATTTTTTAATTTTTTTTTTTTTAATAATGTGTTTTGGGTTATGTAGTCCTAAGGGACGAGACACGTCACACGAAAACGTTTTCCGCTTTGTTGTTTGTTTTTTGTTTGTTTGTTTGTTTTTAAAATTATTGTCTGGATAAATTTAAACCATTTTGTAAATTTAAACCATTTGGAATTTCGGTCTGATGAAACAGGTTTTAAAAACTTACCTGTTGAAATAAATTATAATTTATAATCGAGTTTTCGATGATGCGTTATGTTTTTCCTTTGATATATGTATGTATGTATGTATGTAGATTCCGCTTGATGATTGGCATTGCATAAAACTCTGAGTAACGGATATACTATTCTTATTATATTATATAATAATTATTATAATATATTATATTTAGGCTCTGTCAATTTTGGCATTGAACACTTAGATTATTTTCTATTTTAAGCTCTAGCTTTTATTCTTACTATTTTTGTTTATTTACGGTTAAAAGTGCTCGATGACAGAGACAGAGCGTGTGTAAATATAAAAATGAACACTGAGGTCAACACCGAGCGGCGACAGTCTGTCTTATGCTTGAACGCAATCTTCAGGCCATGTGTATCGTGTTTTGACTAGATTTATTTATATGGGTAGCAAGGTCTACTTAACGGTTATTGGGTAGACGATAACTATTATATTTCAAATTATTCTGGAATAGAAATAATTGTGCATCTGAATGCGGTTATTTGTATCTATTTTATATAGTGTCGTTAATTTTTATTCAATATTTATATATAAAGACAAAAGGAAAATTTATCTTTATCAAGGCGTTTTGTCCTCTATAGAAGCTTATCAAGGTAATGTGCTTATTATTATATTACTACAAATTTTACCGCCCACCCAATAACCGTTAGAAGAATACAATAGACTTTGCTACCCATAAGGCACCATTAACCAGCATATATAAATAGTCGAGGCGAAACACAACAAATATGGTCTGAAGATTGCGTTCAAGACTCAGTGTTCATATATATATATATATATATATATATATATATATATATGGGAGATTTGGGAGATTGTATCTCCAATGGATTAAATAATATTTATGTTGGTCACACCACAAACTCGCTTTTACAACGCGTGACTCTACATTTGAATGATAACTCTAACATTTTTAGGCATTTAAACCAACATGCTTGGCCGCATACACAATTCCGTAAAATCCTCCTTGAAAACACAACTATACTTAAACATAAAACAATAAACAAAAACTAAAAATTCTTGAAGCTATATAAATAAAACAGTTGAAATCTAACCTGAACAAAATAAACTATGAAATCTTCACAAATATTCTTAAATGCCTATAACTGAGACCTGAAACCACTGGTTTATAGCAAGGCATCCCATACTTAATACTTCTCGTTTTATCTCTCGCGGGGTCATGTGTGACGTCACGAGCTGTGATGCGGTTTTCGCTTCCGTTTCTTGTATACACGAGTTTGTCGTTGCTTTGAAATTTTTCATACAACAAAAACAGACTATCATTATTGTTTCGTCCGTGTATTGTTTGATATATTGAAATGTAATACGGAAACCATCATTTGATCTGACTTGCGTCTGGTTGCCAAAGTCCAAATTATTGGTTTGAAACTCACAATCTTCTGTAGCTAAATAGTATAACACGTCAGAGCAAATAACGAATTCCATATAGAAATACAGGTTCGATTCCTGTCGGAGAACGCATATTTTCTATGAAATTTCTCTAAAATTTAGGCCGGCAAATGTAATTAATCTGTTAAATTAAAAACAGCATTTATTTAAATAAATTGTATCTATAAACAACAACGCATGAACAGAAAACGTGTTAATAATTGGCGGACTTGATCCATTTTAATATATATATATATATATATATATAATTATAATATATATATATATAATAAAATGGATCAAGTCCGCCAATAATTAACACGTTATATATATATATATATATATATACGCAAGTTACAGGAACAGGGGGTTCGGAAGCTCGAGGAGGAGAGACGTTTGGTGCGGATTAGTCCACAGGCTCAGCATGGTCGATGGCTCAACTGGGAGGATATTGAGGGTGTTCAGATCAGTTGGTTTGATACGAAATTTCACGAAGTGAAAAAGTGATTAATACTGTTTAATTAAAAACAGAGCATTTACTTAAATGAATTGAATCTATAAAAATAACATATAAATAGAATATATATATATATATATATATATATATATATATATATATATATATATAAAAATAAATCCTTAAAAATTCATTATGTGGTAATAATTTATTTCATTAAATAAATTATTACCCCATAATGATTTTTTAAGGATTCCTTATTCCTTATAATGTTTTCTGTTTTTACATTGAGATCTCTTTGGATTCATATCCTCCTCTACCAAACATCATTGTATATATATATATATATATATATATATATATATATATATATATATATATATATATATATATATGTATATATATATATATGTATATATATATACACATATATGTATGTATGTATGTATATATATATATATATATATATATATATATATGTATATATATATATATATACACGTATATGTATGTATGTATATATATATATATATATATATATATATATATATATATATATATATATATATATATACTTTATATATATTTTATTTTATATGCGCATTACTTAGTGGAAAGCACTCAATATCAATGATAGAGCTAACATATAATGCTAATATAATGTGTGTGTGTGTGTGTGTGTTTCTGAAAAGTTCTTAGCTCGAACCACTTCCCAAATCTGACCAAACATCACGATTAATTTTGGAATACTTTTTGACTCGCATATATTAGGTTGGTGCAAAAATAATGACGTAATAATGTTATTTTTGACGTTAAAAAATACGTCAAAAAACAACATTATTACGTCATTATTTTTGCACCAACCTAATATATTGGACCTATGTTTTTTTCTTTTTTTCTTTTTTTTTCTTTTTTTTTTTTCTTTTTCTTTTTTTTCTTTTCACCTCAATCATGGTGATCGATAATGGCCCTAAGACGCAAGGGGCTGCTGGAAGTGAAAGAGAAGAAAAAAAACTTTAGAATGAATCGGAAACCCAATCCAAAACAGGAAACCAGGGATACGTTTCTACTTCTGCTCAAAAGACCTATCTTTATACTGTGATTTTTACTCCATAAATCTTTTCGTCCTGGGTATGACAATAAACTACATCCGCGTCCTGAGTAAAATGATAAACTACGTCCAATAGTAAGGCCTCTGATAATACGTTTTTGGAAAAATATTACAAGCTATACGTTCTTTTTTTTTTAAAAAAAGAATAGTGTTGCCGGCTATCCATTTTTGAAAAAATAATATTACCGGCTATACATTTTTAAAGAAATATTATCAACAGCTATACATTTTGGAAAAATAATGTTACCAGCTATCCGTTTTGGAAAAATAATATTACCATCTATCCGTTTTTGAGGAAAAAATATTAACAGAAATAGATTTTTGACAAAACAAAAATATTACCAGGAAAAATAAAAAGTTGTCGGCATTAAATGACCCACTGAGGTTGATGTGCCGTAAAACAAAACAAACCAAACCCGTAAATCTTTGTATACGGCACTAAATAACTAATGAAACAATTTAACCTAAAATTTGACACTCTCTGTCTGTCTTTTTTCTTTCTATTGTTTTAAAGACTTTTTGAATTTTTTTATGTTTGATTATGTATATTATGAGAAAAAAAAGGTTGTTTTTTTTTTATTTGTATGCGTGATCGATAGAGAGAGAGAGAGAGAAGCAACAATCTTTAGACGACATGATTCCATTGTTTGCTCTGAAAAAAGTTAACTCTGGGAAAAATCCCGAAAGTGTTCTTGCCTTTAAGCATTGTGGATGTCCAAGAACACAAGAAATCAGGAGAGGCATAAAGTTCATGTTCTTTTAAAAATATTTTTCACAACGGATCTTCTGGCTTTGTTATTTCGCTGTCCACAGAAAAATTATGATGAAAGTTTTGGTACTGAAAATCATTAAATCATTTTGAGTAAAACCAAAGTCTAAACTGGATCTCTCATGTGTAATTATTTTTAATGATTGAACCAAGGAATTTATTTGTTTGTTTTTTTAATTTACGGACAAGAATACCATTGGATGTGCAAGGTCCCACTCAGAGCGAGAAATCACCCAGCCGAGATTTTTGCATTCAATTTTCCCGGGGAAAAATATGAATCCCTCTCCTCTTTTCTCCAGCTATGGCTTAAATATCAAGACAGACTGCGCTTTCTAGTCATGTTTGGCAACCAGTATAGGAGAAAGTCAAATCTGAATTCAAAGCCGTGTAAGGGGCACATACTTGAACTGTAACCGAGTCCCGCTCAGAATAGTTACAGTATAAACAACCGGTTGGCTCTGTGGATGTTGAAGAAACACTAATAGGCTTAAAAAGATTGGCATGTTCGGAAAAGAGCAACCATGCTGAGGATGAGAAATGCGTCCAAGTTGAAACAGCTTTAATAATGATAGCATACTATTTATAGCAGAACCGTGAAAACAAGCAAGAATGTTTATTTCTGGTGTAATCGAATTCACTTCTGTGAACAAAAAACAATACATAGACATAAAATACATTAATCTCTTCGGGACTGGAAGCTTAGAACAGTTAACTGGAAACTGATGCCTGGGGGCCTATTCCCCCGGCAAAACTTCCCCATTACACTATGAAGGGTAGTCCGAAGCAGATGTTGATGCCTATAGCAATAGCCGAAGTTTTATGTCTAGACGCTCTATCACATGACCTTGTGTTTGTATGTGGGCATCTTCTACTCGCCGTCCTGGGTATGACGATAAACTACATACGCGTCCTGGGTAAGACGATAAACTACGTCCAACAGCAAGGCCACTGATCAGGAGGTTTTGAGGAGCGTGGAAGCACCCCTTAATTGCTGATATTCTCAGGTCTACCCTGACTCAGGGTGCCAGCACTTGTTGGGGTCCCAACTATAGGCAAATAGTTAAGCCCCAAACTGAGGTCAAAACACTATGGTGCAAAAATAGATTTTAATAACAGCAATAAACTTTTTGAGGAAAAATTATTACCAGCAATATATTTTTTTTTTTTAAATATTACCGGCGGTACATTTTTTGGAGAAAAAATATTACTAGAAATATATTTTTGAAGGAAAATATCACCAGCAATAAATATTGTCAGCATTAAATAACCCATTATGGTTGATATGCCGTAAAAGAAAAACAAAAAAAAAACTTCTACTCGTATAATAATCATGTGGCTTCGAGCTAAATCTTTTAAAATAGATGCAACTTTGCACTTCTTTCTAGGATTATTACAGTGTCTGCGCGCTTCGAGAAAAGTGCATTGCAGGAAGAAATTTCTGGAAATTAAGAATTGAAAGAAATAGTATTATAGTGTTGAAAGAAATTAAGGCAAGAAAAGGAGAAAAGTATGATGATGATGACAGCTATGATGATGATGATGATGATGATGATGATGATGATGAGGGTAGGTATAAAGTGAAAAATCCCATCTAACAAAATGGCCCACCAAAATTTCGGGTAACAAAATGCCCCCCAAAAAATCCCTTATTCCAAAATGGCTTGAAACAACAAAATCCCAACACCCAAAATGGCTCCAAACAACAAAATCACAACACCCAAAATGGCCCCAAACAACAAAATCCCGCGTATCAAAATTGCCCCAAACAACAAAATCCCGCCTCCCAAAATTGCCCCAAATAACAAAATTCCACCTTCCAACATAGCCCCAAACAGCAAAATCCCAACAAAATGACGTTGCTGGAAGGTTACCTAAATGTTGCAATTTTTTTTTTTTTTTTTTTTTTTTCTTTTGTAAACACCTCACAACATACCCAAAGCGTCAGATGTGCACCTCGGCGTGGTGTAATGGTTAACAAGCTTGTCGCGCTAAATCAGTTACGACTGGATAGTGAGTTCGATCTTCTTTGGGTGCCCCATACTTTCAGCCTTGTGCCACATCTAAGCTGCGCTTAGAAAATCAATACCCAAAACGTTAGATTGTAACTTTACTATTAACAGATAATAAATTCCAGGAAAATGTATTCGTCCTCAAAATTTATGATTCTCAATTTTTTTTAAATACGAAAAGAAATTTGATATCTTCTATACATATTGTTAAGTGAAGAACATGTATTTTGACGTTACAAATAATAGATAGGTTCACCTTTCGTCCGGTTCGCATTCCAGGTCTTTTGAACATGAGTAGAGGTTTATCCCTTGTTTCCTGTTTAGGATTGGATTTCCGGTTACTTCTGAAGTCTACTTCAACTCTATACTTCCAACGTCTTCGCCTAAACTCTGATATTTTATTTGCTATATTTTTTCCTCAAAAGGAGTAAAAAGGTTTATCTACCATCCGGTTTAAACTCCTCCTCGGCCTTTTGAACAGGAGTAGAGGTTTATCCCTTGTTTCCTGTTTAGGATTGGATTTCTGGTTACTTCTAAATAATGATATCTATAATCCAATAATTTACCCGTGCTGAATTTTTCAGCTGCAACACTTCGCAACGTCGCCATAACTTCGTGTCAATGGTGGAGGTGAGTGGTCAATTTGGAGTGAGGAAAATTAATAGTTGAATGAAATGTTACAGAACGTCGTCACAACGTCACGTATCCTCCAACCAAAATATAATGAGTTTGAAATGTTGCAAAGACGTTCCGTGTTAGTTAGAGGATATTTTGAAATTTGAAACACACGGTAACCAATAAAAAATGTTGAGACATGGCGATGTTTTATAGCAAAAGAAGAATAATCCCATTTATAAATAAATCTTTAATAAAATAGAATAATAGCTGTCCTGTTTATTTGACACAGGAAAGAAAGAAGTGAAAGGAGGGAAGCAGCGGATGATTTAATGTGTGGGGGGAAGGAAGCAACAAAAAAAAAAAAGAAGAGAAATGGTAGTAAATAATAAAAATAAATAAATAAATAAACTAAGAATGAGAAGGAAAGAATACGAAACATGAAAGAAAAAAAAACACAGGATATGAAACAATAATGAATGAAAATTGATAAATAAAAAAAAAGTAATAAAAAACAAAATTTTAGAAGTAACTCCGAACAGCATAGATATAATTAATACAGAGCAACCTCGTTTCTCAAACGTCTCACAAGTGAAACAAATCGGTTTTCGAACAGAAAATTCGAGATGAAAATGCCTCGGTTATCGAACATTACCAAACCGATTTAACCCGAAGGGAATGATTTCTGAATCAACCACCGTGTTGTATACATTCGTGTGTTAATCTGTGCTTTTCTTTTCCAATTTTATTGTACTGTGACTTTTTTTTCTCTACATTTATTCCTATTGGAAAAATAGCTTCGGTTTACGAACATTTCGGGTTACGAACGGCCTTCAAAAACGAATTAAATTCGTGAACCGAGGTTCCACTGTATTCAGTTCACAAAGAAAAGGCGGATGGTATTTCTCTGTTTAATTTACAGCCCCAGAACCGTGAAGATTACGTAAGAGTTACGTTCACTTTCTCTCTAATACGTTTCAGGAGGGCAAACATCTGTCTCTTCTCCCCCTCCCAAGCTTGGGGCTAAATACCAAAATTGATTATACTCTGAATTAAAAAAAACTGTAGAGTAAAAAAAACAAACTCTTAATGTATATTTTGTGGGTTTGGTTAAGAGACTGGGGAGAATAAAGATCAAGCGACAACAAGGAATAACTGTAAAAAATGGCGAAAGATACTCAGATATAAAACCAAATTAATTTTATTAAAATAAAATAAAAGCAAATTTGACGAAATATAGGTATGCAGAAATTTGGTTTTGTGCGCCCGGAGAAGATGGAGGGTAATAAATTCCTGGACAACTAATATTTTTTTTTCCTAAAATAAGGCTCAGTGAAAAAAAGATCTAATTTACAATCAGTATCAATCAAATAACATGAGATATCACTAGAAAAATTCCACCGTATGCAAAACATTGCAAATTACAAGGAAGAATGTACAATAAAAGGTTTCCAATGTGGTTGAACCCAGTCAAAAGAGTATTTATCTAAAATGGGAATGTTCTTAATAGTTCTTGATGTGAATTGTCAATGTTCGTGACAGAATCCGTTCGTGCCTTTAGATTTTAGAAACTTTAACGTAAAAAGTACTTGTTCTCTGTCTTGGAAACTACTTTTTCTTTTTTTTCTTTTTTTTTTTTTTTTTACAATAGTCAGGGTGAAAATAAGACTTTAATTCCGTAAGTATAATCCTAGTAGTCAAGACATCGTTGAGGAGTGGGTTTCTTTGATTCTGGGCTCGATCAAGTTTTCCGATGTTTTTGAAGGTGTCGCGTCACCCACTCTCTGGCGTCGCATCTCCTACCCTTGTTGATAATCGTAATGGAGAGATTTTTATAGCCAAGTGTCGGCGCTGATTTACCCTAAAAATTTTGGCAGTCAACACAAAGATTTCAGATACCAAACGGCTAGAGTAGCTATTGGTAAAAAAATCACATTTAACCAGTTATCTTAATATTCTACATCTTTTCTTTTCTTTTTACATTAGCGACATCAGCTTCTTCAAATATCTATAAATTTCCATGTTTCATATGACTAAGAATAGTCATATACAGGTACAGGTAAAATACTAAGTGGAACAGAGGCAGAAAGCTGTGGAGGACCATAATCAACCACCTTCTGAAAAAGAGATTTGCCTGATTAAAATGAATGGGGATTAAGTGTTGGTCTCAAATGCAGACAGGCATAATTGCCATAGAAGTGAATATTTTAACACCTTTTATCTGATTATGTTACGCTCTCCTGTAGGGGAAAAACAATTGTTATTTTTTTTTTTTTTTTTTTTTTTTACGTAGATTCGGTTAAAAGTGATTGGGGAGAATGGAGATCAAGCGACAACAAGACCCACGGTAAAACCTTACCCAGTAAGATTTATATCTTACAAAGAAAAAGAAAAAGAATTTTATTAAAATAAAATAAAAGAAAGTTTAACAAAGTTTTAAAGAGATGCACAAAATTGCGGGGTTCGTGCGCTCGTAAAAGGGTGTAAATAAATTTTTGTACAAGTAACTTATTTTTTTAAAAATAAGGCTTAATTGAAGTTGTGGGGAAAAGATCAAATTTACAATCAAAATCAACCAAAAATCATAAAATATCACAAGAAAAATTCCACCGAATGCAAAACAATGCAAATTACAAGGAAGACGGCACAATAAAAGGTTTCCAATGAGGTTGAATCCAGTTAAATGAGTATATCACAGTCAATGTAGCTATAAAAAATGTCGGAGTTTCTTAGTATCTTTATTAAAGTAAGAAAGAAAATTACCATGTTGATGTATATTCATTTGATTCCGAGTACTTTCGTCATTAGCACAATGTCATCATCAGGGTCTTGCTTTTTCTTAGAAAAAAGTTGTTTTGTTCATCATTTTTCTGAGAAAAAATTGTTGTGTTCATCTGAAAATTAAATTTTTACGTGTGAAGTGAAAAACGCCATGATTATGTACTGTACAATTTTTTAATTTTATCATGTAGACACACGTGCAAACGTCAAGGGATATATATATATATATATATATATATATATATATATATATATATATATATATATATATATATATATATATATAAATTTCCTGCAGCTTGTCAACACTAAAACGTTTTAATGTTGACAAGCTCCGGGGAATTTATTCCAAGGAGCGAAATGGCCATAAAATAGGGTAGAATTGAATTTCATTTTTATGTAATTCATTTTTATGCTCTATAAATATATTGACCTCTTTTTGTGGATCAGTTTTAATATTTTATATTAATAGGATCTAATTGTCTTACTTACCCACAGATTTTACCTAACAAATTGACACAAACACGTATCCACAAAATACGTTTAGATATGCATACGCGCATACATACGAAGTTTGGTTTATTTGAACTTGAAAAACGCTTACTCTAAATGTTAGTTTCTACCTTCTCCTTCGAAGAAGTTCTCTTATACATGTGTACAGCTCCTCGCAGAATAACGACAAAAGACTGTACTACATTTGATTTGTGTCCACTAATGAAATTGCCTTCGGATAGCACCGTGGGCCTTGATACACACGAATATCCACACGTATTTACATACGCACATACCTTCATGCATAATGAGACAAATATACACGCATACACCTGCAAAGAGTACAGAGTAGATAACGTAAAAATTTCGTTCGGTTTATAAATCTTTTCTGTTCAGGATTTGGACAATTATGGCTCTCCAAAACTATCAGCCTCGTTTTCATCTACATTGTCCCGCCAATTCTAAAAATAGGAATCTTTACAAGCATAATGTAATAATTTTTATAAACTGTCTGGCTTCCTTTAAAATATACTTCTCTAAAAAGTACAAGTATAGTGTAACCCTGATATAAGAGACCCGGGTATAAGAGAAATCGGATATAAGAGAAACCGGATATAAGAGAGATTTTCTCTGGTCCCAAATTAGAGCCATACTTACCTAAACAAAATAGAACAAACCCGGATATAAGAGAAACCCGGATGTAAGAGACTTATTCTCCGGTCCCGACAACTCTCTTATATCCGGGTTACACTGTAATAGACAAACGTAGACGATTATATTTGTTTACACTTTCTAATTGATTATTAGTTTTAATTATTTTTGTATTATTAACTATAATAATAATATTTTTAATAATATCTAAAGAGTCGAACAACCATATTTTAGTGCCTCAGCGCGTATCCCATGCCACATATGTATGCAAACTCGTCTTCCAGATTTATTATTTAGTACATTCAATTCTTACTCAGTGCTCTAAATGGTAATGGTAATATTAGCTATTTCCTTATAAGGAAACGTTTGATATTCATTGACCGAGCAGTCAGTTCTATTGTCTGTTGAAATTTATAAAATCTTTCTATTAAATGAATTTTTCAGGAAAACAGATGTATCAAGTCCACAACTGTTATCACTCTTTCCAGTATTGACGGTGGTTTCCTTCCTAACCTTTTGTCTGGTGTAGTGTGGAACTCTTTCCGAGTTGCTGTGATATCATTTTTGTTGTTGCTGCTGTTGAAAGTCCTTAAGTGATGTCGTTTCTGTTATTTGGTACAGTTCTTTGTGATTCTGTAGCGCCAGTCTACAAAACTAAGAGTCTAAGTTAATAGAACGAGCCAGCCTTGTCCGTAATGTTCAAGGTTGTCACATTTCTAATTAGTTAGTGTACCAACTTGTAAAAGCAAAGCAAGGCTAGGAGTGAGAACTGAAGCAGCGTTGGTTAATCAAATTTCTGAAAACTCGATCTACTTAGCCTCAACTACATCATATTCACTTCTCTTGCACTATAGCGATAATGACATTTTTGAGAAAGTAGCCATAAATTATTATCAGGTAACTCTGCACGCACTGCGTTATCAAAAAGTTCACCCAACATCGTACTCATTACATTTAATCACTGTTTTCCTTGTTATCTTCTCTTTTGACTTCAATGAATATAACCACAGTAAATCAGTGACTTACTGGTACATTATTTAATCAGTGTATAAGTGTGTGCTCCTTAAAATAACTCACAAGATATTTCTTTTAAGATTTTTTATTGTATCATGTAAAGATTTAGTGTGTGTAGAAATTGGTCAAATGTTTGTTCGTTCCAAGCGCTTTCGGCTTTCATGGATTTTTTATTGTGCTATTATAAAGGGTGTCTAAGTTGCTAAAAGGTAGACATATTTTTAATTTCCGAAGACGGTCAGTTCATTATGGCCGTGTTCGTGCTTGATGCAAAAAAATCATGAAAAAGTAATTGAAACCTTCATCATAACAAACAAACCTTAAGACCATCAACTACGGACACAGCCGCAGTGTACTGACCATTTTCAGTTATCGTCAGGCCACTATAAAGGAGGGGTTAATGTTTGTCCCGAGAACTTTAAAGCCATCACTCGTATATATACCAAGACTGATCCATAAATCCAAATCTTAAGTGATTAACTTAATTTTTTATCTAAAATTTTCACTGTATAAGGTTCGAGCTGTTGAATTGCGTGCATTCTCAAGGAAGGAAATTATGTTGAAAAAATAAATATTGTCATGGAAAATAAATGCTATTTTTATCATTAAGCTACGAGCTGAGGGATTTAATTACCTACTTACTATTAAATCTTATGGTACCTTCTACAGAGTGATGGTTAGTAAAATCTGCACTTGTAGCGAGGACGATTCGCAATGAGTACCCTACAATTCTCCCCCTATGCCAGGCTTACTATTTTGCAGTAGCTCCAGAGAAAGCGTCCGGGAGCACAAACCTCGGTGATGTCTGTAGATTCTTGGATGCACAAACAATAATTTCTCTAAACCAGACTTGCGTGGTCTAAAGCTGTGATTCTCAAAGTGGGCCCTTAGGCTCACAAATGAGCCTGAAAATTCTTTTTAAGTGGGCCTGGAGTTGGCCCTCTTGAACTGTAACAGAACAAAGTATTGATGGGGGAGAATTGAAAGGGGAGGATTGATTGCATGGATGAAAGTAAATTCCTCCCATCCCTTGCTCTTTGAAAATGGTGGTTCTATTCTTCTTTGCTTTTCCCACCACCTGGTTGATTGAGGCGGGATTTTTTGCAGCAAATGATGCTCTCACAGAGAAACGTAATTTATTGCAGATTGAAAAGAGATGAAATATACGCCTGAAGCAGAAGCAAGACTTGCAAGCTCCACTTAACAAGCTGATAAACACAAGGAGCAGTGTCGTCATTGTTCAGGGTTTATATTTTCCATTACATTTTAATGTAAATAAAACGCATTCCCTGTTACATGGAATTTCTATTTGTGTTTATGTGGGGATGAATTTTTTTTTTGACACCAAAACTTGGCCACAGGGGAGAAAAGGTTTAAAGGTATACCTTGCAGAAAATTTTATATATAAATCTTGCCTTAGCCGAACTGTCGTAATTCTAGGGGTACCCAGTAAGGATATCGTCCAGTACAATATTAAAGATTTGCATGACTAATTTGCTGTCACAGCGACATTAATCAACAGTCTCTCTCATTCTCTCTCACGTGCGTGCGCGCACACACACACACGTGTGTATGAGGGCAGTACCGTCGACTACGACGTATGAGGGCCTATCAATTCAGTTCTTAGAGCTGAACCATCAGACTACCCTCACATATGATTTGATGATGGTGGTGAAGGCGGATGCAGAACTAGACAAATCTTTCGGATTTAGATTGTTTTTTTTGGGGGGTGGGGTTGTCGTTGTTTTTATTTTAACCCGAGAAATATTTTGGGTATTGTAAGAATATTTGTTTTGTTTTTTATTGCATGTGAATATTGCTTTAATATTTTCTTTTTATTTATTTTGAGATAACACTGATTTTCCCTGATAAGTTCTATTTAATCCATAACTGGGGGGGGAGATTGGTTCATAGCATTCCCAATGTTATTTGCTCATAACTCTGATTGGTTCGATAAGATAAAATTGGTAGCTGATACCTACATTCTGTTATTAACTGGAGCAAGGAATGGCTTGTTAATTTTAACACTTCCAAAACGAAGTTGCTCTCTATTAATCGTCTGAGAGAACCATTTCTGCCTTCCATCAGCATGGCTGATGCTAACCTCCAGGAGATTGCCTTCCTGGGCTAACTTTTTCCGCTAGCATAAAGGGGAAAGATTATATCGAATCAGTTTATAGGTTTGCTGCTAAGAAAGTTGGTTCTCTATGTCGTGCGAGACAATTTTTTCGCACCCGAATCTATCTTACATTTTTACAAGCCTATCATTGGTCTTGCTATATATTTAGAAATTCTTGATAAAATCCAAATAAGAATCTGCAATGTTATTGGCTCTGACCTGGCATCTTGGCTTCAGTCACTTTCCAAATGCCGTAGTGTAGCTCCCCTGTGCCTTTTCCATAAATACTTTCATGGTAATTGTTCTGTTAAACTCTCCTCTATATTACTTAGACTCTATGAATTTAAGTGCATTATTAGATTGGCGGCAAGACCTCATCATTTTACTGTTGAAATGGCTAGATGAAACCGGAAGTTCTATGATAGTTTCTTTTCTCGCACTTCTCTCTTCTGGAACTCTCTTCCGGCTTCTTGCTTTCCAGCTAACTTTGATCTTCAGAAATTTAAATTCAATGTCAATCGATATCTTTTGCCTTCTTAATACCTATTCTTTTATTGTTCTGTCTCCTTGATGTTTTACTTAGTCTTCACACTCAGTAACGTGTTAGTGGCTTTATTGCCTTTCTTGCAGTGAAACGATTTTTAAAAAAAATGAATAATGAATGTAACGAACTGAATTGGTGCAACTTGTCATTCTCCTTTACAGAACCTGTACATCCTTATATATATATATATATATATATATATATATATATATATATATATATATATATATGATAGCTAGGAAAAAGTAAAATTTATATGTCATTTTTAAAAAGCTAAAAACGAACAACCAGTTTCGTCCAAGCCTTATCAAGTTTATTTTCTGGGATATAAAAAATATATAAGCGTGTAAATTAAATTAATATAACAAATAGAAGGGGGAAAAATATGAATTTCAAGAAAACTAGAGTCCAATAACATTCAGACCTAGTAAGCATTTCCTCTGTTTACAGAGAGAAGGCCTATGGAATCTGATATATAAGGACTCTAGAACCTTGAGGTGATATGAGGAGTAGAACCGACATAAAATCGAAAAACGGTCACCGTTAAAATCAAACACACAATTCCTGCTATTTATTACATGCTCTGCAAAAACAGAACCAGAAGCATTGGTTAATTGGCCTTATCTGGTAATCGGATATATATATATATATATATATATATATATATATATATATATACACACACACACACACACACACACACATCTGATGCACTAACTGCTTTTTGGGGGTTGTTAGTGTTACTGCTCTGTTTTAGCATAATTTCTAGAAGCATTGAGACAACTCTGAATTCAAAACCTGAGGAGGATCGTTTGGGGACCTTGTGGTACGTAGTGCATCGGGTCTCTGTATTCTGCCCTTCAAAAAGTGTGGATGGTTCTGCACAAAACCTTCTCCACTATAATCAAATCTCATGTTTTGCTGTCGGATTAGTGAGTGCTAGTACTCATAAAATAGTATCCAATGTATAATAGCAGATGTATAATTCATATTAATAATTATTATACATTTTTTCCTCACCGGTAGGACAACTCTGAGTTTCATACACAATGCAATTGAATTCAGTCAGCGCCTAACGATTGCATTGTGCATGAAACTCAGAGTTGTTCTACCGACGAGGGGACTATACATACATACACACACACACACATATATATATATATATATATATATATATATATATATATATATATATATATATTAGTTAAAAGTGCCCTAAAACGATTTGAAATCTTGACTTAGTTTTTAGTTTTACACGACACAAAGCCACAATTGTAGTTCATCCCAGTGACGACCTAACTCGCAAGAATAATAATAACTACTTTACTACTAGTAGTACACTGCTAGTTGGTCATTCAGCCCGGTAAAAACCGCTAGAAAGAAAAGGCGATGGGAAGATTGTGTTACACCAAGCTTCCAATAAACTTTAAAACTCCTATTCTAAATCCCGACTCTTTTTTAAGCCGGGATCGAATACTGGTATAGCAATTACTATGGTTTCACATCCATACACACTTCAAGTCATTTTATTCGCCTGTGATTGGTTAATAAATTACTACTACCTTTGTATAGGACAATTTAGCCATCGCAGTCGTTCCTTTGAATCTTTTGGTTCTGAGCATACTTACCTATTCTGTTTAGTACGAGTGTAGTGATTGGTTAATTTTTAACCAATCACATATTTTTAATGTAAGATCAGGTTTTTTCGCGGTTCCGTGGGAGCCTACCATTTTTCCTTAAAAGGGGCGACTTTTCGCAAGTCGCCAGTAAGATCCAGTAAGATCCCAGCCATCAACACAAATCCACGATCTTGCTCATCACATTCTAATGCACACACAGACAGAATTTCGTAACTACAAACTTACATTTTCTCTCTGTAACTTTCGCCAAGAACAATCAACCAGAACTTTGTTGATTCAAACCAGTTTATTCACAACACATTTCAAGCAATTGTATTCTTGGTGTTATTCATTCTTCACATGCAAACTTTGCTCTAACAATTATTTCGGAACATTTATCTCACAACAGAACTTTCTTCAAACAATTGATTACAATGAATCTACAGTCAAAGGAAAAGAACTTCCTTCTCTTTAATCTACATTGTGAATACGATTTTATTTCATGCTTGTTGTTGTATTTTATTCAATATATATTTGTTGGTTAACAAATGGGAGTTGTTGTTATTATTACTTGAATCCTGTACGTGGAAGAATCATTAATATAAACACAGAGCCCCCTACGCTGGTAACTGCTGAAACTAATGGGGAATTTGAATCTTGCGCGTATAATTTTTATTTATGTATTTTTTTTTAATACTTAGCGGCAAAATTTCTCAAAGCCGATTATTTCTGTAACTCCCCACCCACCACATTTCCGAATAATTGTACTGTCCGATTGCATATGAGATTTAAACTAAATTTCAAATGCTAATTTTATGTATCCATTAAATAAAAACTGGACCTGTCTACCTGTCAGGTTAGATAAATCGGTTCCAGCCCAGATGAAAGCCTGAGTCTAGAAGACATATTTTCATGGTAGCAAAACCTTTCCTCTACTTGATTATTCTCACAATCGTACAATTTTTCTTATTGCTTCCCTTTTGTCAGTTTCACCTTACATTGTCATCACAAGCTAAAATACTTACCCTTGTGTAGGGATCCGTCCCTGTGCTGGTAGTATCACGGTTACGACTAGCTTGGATCGGCTCTGACCAGCTATGACAAGCCAAGACCAGCTCTGACCAACTTGGACAATCTATGACCAACTTGGACAAGCTATGACCAGCTAAGACCAGCTATGACTAGCTTAGACCAGCTATGACCAGCTAAAACCAGCTATGACTAGCTTAGACCAGCTATGACCAGCTAAAACCAGCTATGACTAGCTTAGACCAGCTCTGACTAGTTTGGACAAGCTATGACCATCTAAGACCAGCTTAGACCAGCGGCCTGAGTGAAAACACTCGGGTCCCCACGTTAAAAACTGACCTTGTGGGGGCTCAAGTAAATATACATTGTCATCACAAGCTGAAATATAGATCCTGAACTTCGTGTTTTTGGGGTTTTTTTTTTTTTTTTTTGGTTTTTATTTTATTTTATTTTATTTGATCTACCCCTCCCCGTTTACGAACATTGTCTTTGTCGTCTTGAGTTTATATTATACTTTCTGCTTTCTAACGCACCAGATATTTTTTTTACACTCGATCCGATTTACTCAAGTGATACTTTCTGAAGGTAACACTGATGGGCGTAATTTTCATATATTTATTTCAGAACGCATGATTCTCCATAAAAAACGTTTTACAGCTGATGAAGGCATAGGTTATAAAGATGATTTCAGCAACAACGACCTTCTTAACAACTTCCATAGACAGAACGATAGTGACGATGAAATTAATTAATTTAAAGATTTAGCTGAAATTTCAAATGTTATCTTGAAATTTCAGCTGAATGTTTCTAAATCTTACTTTATTCTGTATCTTCGGTATTAGATTTTTTATCTTTTTCTTCAATTGTATTTTCTTTTTTTTTTTCTTTCCTGCATTTTAATTATTTCTCCATTTTTCTTTCAATTATTCTTTATTTCTGTTTCTAGTTTGACGATTTTTCAGATTTTTTTCCCCCAACGTTTTTCCCCTTTATACTTTATTTCCTGTTTTGTTTACGGCTTTTTTCTTTCTCCTTTTTTTTAATTCCTAATTTTTCTCTCAATTTACGAATTTCCTTCCTATTTATATATAAAAAAAAAATCTTTTCCTTTCGATCAGTCAGCTGCTTTTGCTTGTATTCAAATTTATTTTTTAATTACATTTTACTGTACAATAATTTTATACACATAACTTTTTTCAATTAGTAAAGTTTACATTCATTCCTGACCATTGACACTCCCATAGTTTTTCAATGGATTTCTACAGTGAAGTATTTTGCAATAATCTTTCAGTTTCTTGTGGGAGCGGATGAATATTCATTCTCCAGTCTCATGTGACTCAGATTAAATAATGAAATGACATTAATTCATGAATTCAAGACAAATAATTATAAAACTATAATAAGATATGTTTGCCGAATTATCAATGATTTATTGGCGAAGTTAAACAGCAAATAAAAAAACTTTAGTTTATTGAAATTGTTAAATATTTATACATACTACTCGCATGCCGTTAATATATTTTAGTGTGTTGCAAGGAGTAAAAACAAATGCGTTGTCTCTTTCGTGGTAGGCATAAAGAGTATGGGTTTGAAAAACTGTGCCGCCTTTAATTCTAAGTCAGGGGCGGTAATCCAACACATCAAATCATTACAATGCATTTCTATAGTAAACCACTGTTACGAAATGTTAGGCTGTCAGTAACGCTTGCTTGAATTGATCATCACTGATGACAATCCTTTTTACAACCTGTTTTCGGTGTAAACAACCGATTGACTGCTGATGCAAATAATTGAATTAAATTTTCAATCTGGGACTTAAACTTCAAATACTTCTACACAGTAACTTCCAACAATGTTTACTGCAAAAAGGCAGTGGATTGACATGCTTGAATGCTTCTCGATCGACTCCAAAAGCTGAGCTCTAAAGACAATATTGTGCATATGGTGAAATGGTCGGGACATTATTTATTTAGACTTTTTAAAACGCAAGGAAACATTAAATGATCATTTATAAGCTGAAACTTGTCCGTAAAAGTTTCGTCAAAAAGCGCCTTCCGCTCATCAATAGAAAAAACTGCCATGACAACATTGTTTACAGCAATAATAAAAATTTAAAAAAAATCGGAACTATTTATATTTTTACCTTTTTTGAACTACGGGTTGCACTACTAAAAAGATTCAAGGTAATTTTTCGCATTAGGTACCTCAGCTATTTTCACTACAGAAGATCAAAAGCGTAAGCATATACCCTTGAAATGGGAGAAAAGTTGATTTATTTTTCTTTGGAGAAAAGATTTTTTTTATCATTAAAAAACTGAGATCTTGGTATAATATTATTATTGATAACAATGTGTATTTCTAATCTATTCATATGGAAATAAAAATCTATATTTATTCTTTAAAGAAAAAACTATTATGTTTAAAAAAGATAGAGGATATTTACACGTATGATCTTCCTTAGTGAAAATCGCCAATCGGTTCGTTAAAATGGTGAAAACGTTAGTTTCATCGAATGTTTATAAAATTCAAGAAACAGTAGTTATTCCTTGTTTATGTATGTAGTTATATATGAGAGAATGTGTGAGTGAAGAAGTGAGAACGAAACATTTTAAAAAAACGTTATTTTCATTATGAAACCTCTTTGAATGAAGATATGCTACCTGAATATACATATATATTGTGTGTGTGTGTGTGTGTGTGTGTGTGTGTGTGTGTGTGTGTGTGTGTGTGTGTCTGTGTGTGTGTAAGAAGACTATCATATGCAATTTACGTTTCGAAGAACCAATTTTAATGACGAATGTATCATCTTAACAACTAACTAATCGTAGTAGGTACCTCCAGCCATTTTTCACTACAGAAGACCATATGTGTAAGCTAAGCATATACCTTTGAAATGGGGGAGCGGAGTGGGAGAAACGTTGATTTCTTTTCTCCTTTTTGTTTTTTGTTTTTGTTATTTTGAGAAAAGTTTTTTTCTATGATTTTTAAAAAATTGATGTCTTGGTAAAATATTATCACTGATGACAGTATGATTAATACGGGTCGCTCTGTGTGATTTATTTTTAATTTATTTATTTGAAAATTTAAAAAAAAAAAAGTATATTTCTTCCAGAGAAAAAATTATGAATGTTTCCTATTTCAAAAGCAAAATATGTTTACAAGTATGATCTTCCTTAGTGAAAATCGCCGATGGTTTAAAATAAGGTAAACCTTATTTTCACCTAAAGTCTACAAAATTCAAGAAACATTGTACTTAATCATTGTTATGTATGTGGTTATGTATGAGAGATTGTGTGAGTGAACAAGTGAGTACGACACGAAACAAATTTTAAGAAACGTCATTTTTAGTTACCGCCACGGACTTTGTGAAAAAAAAAAACGCAAAAAAATGCATTTTAAATAATTTAAATGCCTACTTTGGTTTGAACTTAAATTTCGGTTTTATTTGAAAGATAATGGCACAAAGCCAACCCGAATTAAAAGAAAAAAATAATTTCCGTATGTAAATAAACTTTTTAGACTTTTTAAAAATATTGACGCGTTTTTTTTTTCGAGACGCTATTGTATACAAAAATGTAAACAATAAATTTAATAATCTATTTTAAATCCAATATTTGTCCTAGAGATGTGCTTCTAAGTCTATTAGTAAATTTAATGATTAATTAAATTGATTTTAAAAAGTAATGCTTACTTTTACTTAATTCAATGATTAAATAACTGGATTTTTAAAAAGTAATGCTTACTTTTAATTAATTTAATGATTAATTAAATGGATTTTTTTTTAAAGTAATGCTTACTTTTTACTTAGAACAAAATGAAAACAACGTTTTATTTACGGACGGTAATCTGTGAAGTCAAAGTATAAACAAAAAGACTTTTTCTACCCTGTTCGAAAAAGCGCGCGAAAAGTAAAAATGAAATGTAAAGAAATACGGAAGGCCAGCAGAGCAACAATCAAGAATGTATTTATGTTTAAAAATAAATCTCCTTTATAAAACCAATAATTTAAAAATATAATTTTTTTTTTATTCTGTACACTTTTATGAAACTTCCGATAATGAATAAATTTTGAAGGCATTAAGGCGCTATTTAAAAAAAAAATATAGAAATTTGCGTTCGATTAAATGTGCAAAAAAAAACATTTGAGAATAAATTTTAGAAAATTTACAAGATAATTTTTTTTTTTTTTTTTTTGCAAATTATGGAATAGTTTCGTGGTAATTCTGAACATTTTATTGGTAGCAAGTTTAACAAATTATACAGGAAAAATAAGACAAAGACTTACTTTTAAAATAATAAAAACTACTAAAAATAACAACTTCGGTTTAATTACTGAAGTAAGTATTGATTATTCTTATTGTAAATAAATGCAGAAAAAAAAAACAACAAACACCAGTGCGATAGCTCGGAAAAGGATGCTTTCAAGACACAAAAACTAACTGAACGGGAGATATGAAATTAGATTATCATAATACTCTTCCGATATTGGATCGTAGTCAGTCAAAGCGAGATATCAGAATTATGTCCTTTTTGTACACCCATACCAAAAAATAATCTAACAGTTGCTAAATGAAAAATAAAATAAAATAAAATTCTTTTAAAAAGGGTTCACACTCAAAAATAGAATTAAACTTTACATGTTTTGAATCTTGAATCTTGAAACATGTTTTTATTTAAGAAAATAAATTCTTGTGACGAACAGCAACGGGATGAATTTCAAAATCGCACCGAAAAATTTTTTTTTTTTTTTTTTTTAAATAGATAGATCGTTTTCTATAAAATCTAAATAAAGATAATGTTTTATTAAATTATGCAAGCATAAATTCTCAAAAATTATTTTTTGAGTTTTATTGAATTATCTTTGGTAAAATGCGGTGGGGGGGAAATCTTTCGTATGTTCATATTGCATATTTTTTTTTTTTTACTGAAATCAAATTCCATCTTCAGGGATCTTTCTTTATAACTCTGAGACAAAAATTGCAGGAACAACCTCCAAATTAAAAAAAAAAAAAAAAAAACGATATATCGAAAGATGGAAGGAAGCATACACAAAAAAAAATTAGTTTTTTTTGTCATAAAATGCCTACTTAGTAAAAATAAAAAAAAAAAAAAAAACTATCATTAAGTACTGAAAAATTGAATTGGATAATTCCCTGATTTTTGGCAAACGGAAGATAGTGCATTTTTTTTTAACACTCGCAGACCACTTAAGTAGTGCCTAACATAAAATAATTAAAATAAAACGTAATTAAATAACGGTTTCAATTTTCCCACAATTAAAATTTTATTTTTAACTGTGACTGACAATGACCTTATTAAGGCCACCATAGAGAGCGGGAAATAGAAAGTGTGTGTGTCATTTATTTTAGAAACAAAATAAAGGTTGTAGGACCTTTTTTATTTTTTTTATTTTTTTTTTAACATAGTGTTTATTTAGTAATAAAAGAAAGTCGTGTCGATTTATTTGGGATTATGTGCACTACGTCCACTTCAAACAATGCCACGTGTCATGACGGCGATAGTGTCGCCCGAACTGGAAAATCTGTACACAGACCTTCATTTAAAACACGACTGAGAAAGCACTTTGGGAGAATTTGTTTTATTTGTAAATAACGATGTCGAACAGAAGGAATCATCGCAATAGATTCCATTTAAGCGGAACACAGTTGGGCCACAATTTTGGTCCCTAGAAGCAGTCGTTCTTTTTAAGTGGATGTGATTTGTAAAGGTGAAAAAATGGAATACATTTTATTTTTATGAATGGTAAAGTTAGTCTTACCAGACGGCTATTTAAATAAATCGATGCTTCCACCATCCGGAATTCACTGTACTAACAACAAAACATTTCAGGATTTTATTGTTACATTTATCTTCTCACTTTTTTTTTTTTCCCCTCACTTTTTTTTTTTTTTTTTTTTTGAGGTGGGGGGGTAAATATTAAAAAATAAATTTCTTTTTAATTGAAAGAAAGAAAAAGTAACATTTTGTTTTGAGTTTGACATGATTGTGATCACGTTGTCAAAACAATCTCTCTCTCTCTCTCTCTCTCTCTCTCTCTCTCTCTCTCTCTCTCTCTCTCTAATCCTCCTTCTCTTTCTCCTTCTTCTGTTCGCCTTTTTCTTCTCCTTTTTCTTCTCCTTTTTTTTACTTCTTTTCCTTTTGCTTTTTTCTTTCTTTTGTTTTTTCTTTCTTTTGCTTTTTTTTCTTTCTTTTGCTTTTTTTTCTTTTGCTTTTTTCTTTCTTTTGCTTTTTTTTCCTTTTTTCTTAATAAAACCAAGAATAAAACATAGGAATAAATAAAAAATAAAATTTTATTTTTGTTATAAAACCAAACAACATCTATTCACGCACCTAAATATTCCATAACTCTGAAATAAACTATATTCTATAATAATAATATTATTTATAAAAGTACCAATTCTACGTCCGTCACCAATTGTCTGCGTATGATTTACACACGTGCTTCTGTCATTTAATACGCACAAAATTTGACCAAGTTGAAATTAAGACATTGAAAAGATAGATTGCCTTCCCACTCAGTCTGGACATCCTGTACCCAGGGCAGAGAAATAAAAACTTAAAGCTGATGATAAGAAGTAAAAACAAATCTTATTTTTGTAAACACTAAAAACATCAGATGATTATTAAATTTTATTTTTTAGTTTTCGGAAATTATTCGATAATATGCTTTCTTTTTTTTCCCTTAATTTTGTAGAAATATTTTTAGTCTGCCATAGAATTACATGCGCACACGGCACACACAAACGTACATATCCACAAACACACACAATCTGATTGAAATTGAGAAATGAAATAGTGTAGCTAAAGGGGTGGGGAACGCCACTGACGACGTTTCTGTGGAGGCGGCATTTCTGGGTCTACCGTATAAGCATGTTGTTTTGGTTTTAATGTCTAGGTCATAACTCACAGTGGAAGGACCCTTTCCGTTTTGATTAACTAAAACTATGACATGTATTTAAGCGATTGTTACCGCGGGCGAGCAAATAAATATCCAATGATGTGTTCGTGGATGTTTTATCATTGTTGACAAGTTGAAAACTGTAAAACAAACCCAGAATGCATTTTTTATTTTTTATTTTATTTTTAATACCGCAGCACCTTTGTGTGTGAGAGACATAACTTGGTTGTTAGAGACGAATATGCAATATGATAGGTCCTGATCTAGCATCTAGTCTACAGATTTCTCACAGACGTGCTTTGGCTTCCCTCTGTCTCTTCTACAAGTATTTTCACAGCAACTGTTACGTCAACCAACTTCCGCTAGTTTCCAGACAGCATGAATATAAGCGAGCTACTAGGTTGGCATCTCAGTCCCACCCTTTCACTGTCGAGACAATTAAAGGTAACCGTCTCCTCTACTCAAACAGCTTCTTCTCTCGTATTTCCCGTCAGTGGAACTCCCTTTCCCTTGTTTGCTCCCCTGATAACTATAATCTTCAAATATTCAAGTGTTCATATATATATATAAAATTTCAGTTATTTTCCTTGACGGAAGTTCGTTTGAGGGTATGTTTTGCCCTATTTTTCGATTTAGAGGCCTGTTAACATTCTAGCTACGCCATTAGACAAATATGTTGCAAGAGCTAATTCCATTTTCTACTTAGCAACAACAACCCCTGAGTAAGAGGAAAAGTTATAAATATACAGTCCTTTGAAGTCATTTTATGTTTCCTTCTGTATTTACACTGAATATATTTTCTAATAAATGTAATATTTTAAATGGACAAACAATTTAGATCTTGTTATCAGTTAATAGACAAGTGCCGAACTAGTTTGTATAATGGCTGATTGCTTACTTCCGGCTATGCTTATCTGTTGGAGTGGCGTTTTAATCTCTGTTGCAGACGACTGAGCAGACACATTTGTGTTTGTTCAACATCCAGAGAGTCAACCTGTAGTTAAACTACAACTATGCTAGAACGCTTCTACACTCGGTCACGATGACTTGTGGCTTCGTGTTAGCACAACCTTCAGAAGAGTTTCATCTAATTCAATCGCTAGATTTAGTATGATCTTGCCTCAACCCGTTGCATGGTTTTCAATTAGCACATATTATCAAGAAGTCACCTTTCTACAAATCGAGCATGTTGAGGTTCGGACCCACCAACCGCCGCCAACAAATCATTTGCATAACAAACAGTTAATTAGATATCTCGCTATACACCCCAAAAGATGATGATGCTTTATTTACAAAAGCAACGGCGTATGTGCGAGTAGAGATTAGTGAAGAAGAGGTTTTGTACGTATCTAGATGTCACTTTTCGACTGATAGAGGATCACTTGAGGTGAGTGGCTAGACCAAGTTTCAATAATCTTAAAACAAATAGAAAATTTTGGTAAATTTGCAGATTAAGCCCAGGAAACCAATTTTAATGAAAATTTCCATTCTTATTCCGAAAATAACAAAAGTTTACGGAAGAAAACCGTTCAGGGGTTATCGACAATATAAGTTCGGCGTCATTCGCGTCGCGGTTACAGCCCGGCAGCCGTTACTGATTTTGTTTACATAAGTTTGCCTTGAGAAGTTATGCGCGGAAGCGTTGTCTAGATTAACTTTAAATTAAATTTCGCGAATTGCGTATTAATCAAGACTAGTAAGAAGATTAAAAAAAAGGCCGTTAACTAAGTAAGCTTCCGCGCATTACTTCGAAGCAAACGTATGTAAACAACGCCAGTAATGGTAGCCGAGCTAGACTAATGCCGAGTAAGGCCGAACTTATATTGTCGATAACTCTTAAACGATTTTCTTCCGCAAACTTTTATTGTTATTTTGGAATTAATTAGGCAATTCCACACCATTTCATTGCAATTGGTTTCCGGGGCTTAATCTTCAAATTTACCAAAATTTTTAAATGAAGTCTCTGAAAGGGAGAAGCTCATGCACTTACGTTTATGTTGTAGCATACCTACAGACGATAATGGGTATGTCCCCATTAACAGAAATACAATAGTAAATACTGTATGTTGGTCTGCAGTTGGAGGACCCACATTAAATTCGGCCTTGTGTCACACCCGACCACGTGTGGCGGTCGTTAGATATCCTGGAGTTGGAGATTCGTCTCCAACTGTGCTGGTTAAACTTTCTGCCTCCGGGTAGAGAGGATCCCCAAACGAGGCTATATCGAAGGGCAGAGTCTCGTCTCTGAAAACAGCTACACGACCCCGTTATATACGGGGTATACTGGGAAATTTTGGCCGAGCCTACAGGCTCAGATACCCCCACATTAAATTCAGCGTTGTGCCACATCTGACCGCGTGGGGCAGTTGGTAGATATCCTGCAGTTGAAGATTCATTGTGAAATTCACTTGACTCACTTCCGACAGTTGACTACTTCTTCTACGCGCCGCTGACGAATCTTATATATGTTGTTCGTGTCCTAAGTATTATCGTTCATTACCAACCTTCGTGTGATTATTCTATTCTTCCCTTGGTTACAACATTTTGGCGACGAGGATTAGCCAAAATTACAACAATTTTATTTATTCTATTCTTTATTAACGTCCCGTGTTAATTTTTATGGGTCTACTGCATAGAAATAGCAATAGATCAGTAAAATCAACTAGATTTATTGTAGGTCATCAGTTATAGTGAAGTGTATGAGTGTTGAAACAGATTAGTTTGATTTGGCCTTGTTAGATAGATAGCCCACCATAAGAGGGGTATAAAACAAGAAAATCAAATTGTGAACTAAAACAACAAATTTATATACATATAAATCAATTTAGGTCTTTACAAATAAAATTAATGTATTTTGGTTGATACAAGATCGTCAAAATGTTCGTAGTAGACCTTGCAAGAGTGAGTTTATGTGTACGTAGGCAGGAACGTATGTGTGTATGTATGTATGAGCGTTATCGAAGGGTAAGAATGTATTTGAAGTAATCGCTCAGTCTTAAAATGTTCCGTTCGTTTATCAAGTATAAAAGAGGTGAGGGAGAAAGGTAGAGATAATAATAACGATCGCTTGACATTTGTCAAGGAACATGTTAATACGATTGTCTCCTTCTCTCTGGTGACAGGCGAACTTGCCCGCTCTTATTTTGTTTGTGGAGCTTGAAAAGGTCATTTGGGAATTCACTCCCGGATATGATTCGGGCCTTTCCATTGGATGACGAACATACTTCGCGTCGGCTCGTGAAAAGGTCCGTAAAAGAATTTGTTTCTGAGAATTGAAGATTATTTGAATTTTGTTTTTAAATGTTTCCTAGTTTTCTATTGGCCGAAAAACATTTCGCATGAAGGTGTGAAATTTCACGAGTTTTGTTTTGGATTCGCTTTTGCGTGTGTGTTAAGCAAAGTTTGTAAATTCGAGTCTTTTTAATTTCTAACAAAATCAATGACCCAGTGCTTAGCATTTGAATTTTAAATCTAGATCATGTTTTGTTCACTACATACTTTCTTTTGTCGGTGAAAAATGTTAATTCAGCAACGTGTTCAACACAGGCGGTTACATTTTTTCCTTTTTTCTTTTTTTTTTTTACATACGCGGAGATGTTCTTCAATCTGTGCTTTGCTAAGCAAAGAAATTCATATCCCACTGAAAACAACAATAGCCTGACTTAGATATGTGTCTACAATATACTGTTGTAGGCTGTTAACAAGAATGGACCATTTGTAGATGTCTGCTTATGGCTGCGTTTTATACGGGGTCTACTAGGAAGTTTTGGCAGAGCCTACAACCTCAGATATCCCCACATTAAATTCAGTGTTGTGCCACATCTGACATCTGACCCATCCTGCAGTTGGAGATTCATTGTGGAATTCAATTGACACACTTCCAACAGTTGACTACTTCTTCTACGCGCCGCTGACGAATTTTATATGTGTTGTTCGTATCCTAAGTATTATCGTTCTTTACCAACCTTCGTGTGATTATTCTATTCAGTAACCTTGCCTAGGTTACAAATTTTAGCGACGAGGATTAGCCAAAATTACAATTTTATTAGGTTGGTGCAAAAATAATGACCTAATAATGTCGTTTTTTGACGTTAACAAATACGTCAAAAAACGACATTATTACGTCATTATTTTTGCACCAACCTAATATTTACTCTATTCTTTATTAACGTCCCGTATTAATTTTTATGGGTCTACTGTATAGAAATGGGAATAGATCAGTAAAAACAACTAGACTATTTTTTGTCGGTGAAAAATGTTAATTCACCAACACGCTCAACAACGGACGGTTACATTTTTTGGGGGTTTTTTTTTTTACATACGCGAAGATGTTCTTCATTCTGTGCTTTGCTAAATTCATATTCCACTGAAAACAACAATAGCCTGACTTAGATATGTGTCTATAATATACGTCACTTTCTTCAATGAGTTGCCTAAAGTCATGATTCACTGAAAATATAGTTTTCTTATTTCCAATGCATGTCTATTACAACTATTTCTATTTCAAATCAATCTGACAATATCCGCCCCCCCCCCAAATTTTTTTTCTCCCACTCATATTATATTACCACTTGTAAATGACCAGGAAGAAATTAAATCTATTTACATTTGCGCTATAATTTCACATGAGCGGTGTCACTGACAATGAAACTTGATGCACGTGAATAATGACAACAACCAATGTTTGGTCAAGAGTAAAATCTTGTAAAAATAGACATTTTTTTTTTTTTTGGCATGATACCCTGTCGGCTGGATCTTCAGAATAAGCCGACGGCAACTCTGCAGAGGGGTAAGACCCTCCCCGATTGAGGTGTCCTGGGTATGACAATAAACTACATCCAGCAGCAAGGCCTCTGATCAGGAGGTTTTGAGGAGTGTAGAACCACCTCTTAATTTCTGGTGTTCCCAGGTCCACCCTGATCCAGGATGGTGCTATGGGCAAATCCTTGACCCCCCAAACTGGAGTCAAAGCACTATGAAAGTGTAAAAATAGGTTTTAATACCAGCAATACAATTTTGGAAAAAATATTACCAGCAATAAAAATCTTGTCGACATTAAATAACCCATTGAATTTGATATGCCATAAAACAAACCAAACCAATATAAACTGAGATAGATAGATAGATAGATAGATAGATAGATAGATAGATAGATAGATAGATAGATAGATAAAAATATTACCAGCAATAAAAATCTTGTCGGCATTAAATAACCCATTGAAGTTGATATACCGTAAAACAAACCAAAACAAACCTCTTTGGTATGAGACGTGAAGCGAATTTTATTGTTTTGTTTTATTAGGTAAACAGTTCAACATGCAATAGAATCATTTTTTTTTTTTTGTTATACCAAATCTAGAATGGCGCTTAAATTCGTAAAGTCGAAGTAACAAAGTGTAAAACTGATCAAAACCATCACCGTAAAGATATTAATAGAAAAGACACGGAGAAGCCTCTCTACGGATGTAGGGAAGTAACTGAAACCGTGATGCCAGGTCAGGATCGATAACGTTGCAGATTCTTCTTTGGATGTTGTCAAGAATCTCTAAATATAGCAGAGACATCAGACCAGACTTGGTATCAATATTCGATGTACGGACGAATGGTAGACTTTTGAATGTGTAAGATAGATTCTCGGGATAAAAACTGTCTGGAACGACACAGTGAACCAGATTTCCTAGAAGCAGACTTAGCAATTGATTCGATATAATCGTTCCACTTTAACCTCAGTGGAAAACATGAAACGTGATGGAATATCTTCCATCAGTAAAGGTCTCTAAAAGACTTTTAAAAGAGAGCGGTTTCGTTTTGGACATGTTCAAACTAATTCTTATAACATTTGTCACTGTCACTTCCATTAAGCGACTTTTATTATAATTAATTTAATATTGTTTTTAAAATAATATTTATTTTTTGCAGCTTATTATTCTACTGTTAATATTACGGTTCTAACATACGTTGCTTCTAGTTCAATGACTTCAATTGGCTTTGTAGATCATTTAAAACACGTAAGGGGTTTTATTTTGGTGGGTACTTCTTAAATCACTTTGCTTTCAATTCGTAAACCGGTACGAGCCATCTTGCCAAAACTTGACTGAGAGAAATTCTGAGAATAAATACATTTGTTTTACTAACTAGCAGCCATACCCAGCTGGTCGATCAGAAAAAGTGTTCAATTAGAATGGAGCAAAAACAGCATCATATTTGGATGTGACAGAGTCTATCTTCTTCAATTATTTTAATGTACTTTCATTAAAAATCATTTTGAATTAATTATAATAGAAGTAATCTGTACTTATTCACTCGAAATTAGCCGAGGACATGAAGGGGTAAAACAAGCAACATGAAGACTCACTTCAGACTACAATTATTTTAGAGTTTTTAAAATTCAATTTGTCAGTGTGCTACCAGGGATGTAAAAGAGGGTACTTTTATAAAGCAATTGTTAAGTTTGATGAAAATTGGTTGAAAGATTAACGAAAAATATGAAAGAAACCAGTAAACACCGCCATTTTTCGCTATTTACGCGGGTTTTCACGATATGGGTGGACTCAATAAGTTAAATGACTGTTAAACAATTAACTTATTGTTGGCTTCATTTTAATGAAGTTTGTATTAGATTGATTGAAAATTTAGGGAGTTTTTAGTTTAAAATTTGTGTTGAAATCGATTTTTCGTTTTTCAGTTTTTCGCTAAACGTCGCGTTTAGCGAAAAACTGAAAAACGAAAAATCGATTTCAACACTTAGAAATAAAAATGAGGTATCGTTGAGCTCGTTATGATGTAAGTAACCTACATACTGAGCTCGTTATGATGTAAGTAACCTACATACTGAGTTTGAACGAAATCGGAGGAAAAAAGTTGAATTTATCGATTTTTGATCTGCTTTATCGATTATTGATTCTTTAAAAATCTATTTCTTACATTGTACAATGTATGTGCCAAGTTTGGTCAAAATCGGTTGGATGGAACTCGTGTAAAAAGGAATCACACAGACATACAGACACACAAACATCCTCCGTTTTATATATAGAGATTGTTCACTTAATATAAGGCTCAGGAGCCACTATAATAGAGGGTAACTGAATGGGTTTATTTTATGGATGTAAGAATTGCGTTATGATTATGAGGATGTATGATAGATAATAGTTGACTCTAGATTTAGGAGATGATTTTAACTTTATGGTTCATTTTACATTCAACAAAATAAAAAAAAATAAAAAATGGAACCACATTTATTATTATTATTTGATATTATTTGATATCTTCTCCAATTCTAAGATGCTTCGACCGGTTGATGATGATTATATCTCATCTCCAACCTGCAGACACAACATTTTCCTCAGCACATGAGCTATTCCAAGCGGTTCTGCCACCTGCGCACTCCCAATTAGGCCAGACATCCTCAAGGCTTCTTGCGTAGGAGAAGGATTCCGGGAAATAATCCCGATTGCGCCAACCACAAAATTATTATTTTCTCAGATAAGATCTTCACATCTGATAATTAATGCATGGATAGCTAGCCACAGTCAACAGCTTTAGGTATCATGTAAATTTTCTGTTTTTATTTGTTTTGTTTTGTTTTTTTTGGGGGGTGGGGGTGCTGGGGGGGTAATCAATTATGTATTCATCAGTTCTTCCGGATTGTTATTGCAGTTTCGAAAAGACTTCGTCTTCACAAAAGTTCCACTGTGTAATCAATGACATTTTCAGCAAGGCGATAATGCCACTAAAACGCAAAGAGTTAGTGAGAATGAAAGGAAATGAGAAAACGTTTAGTTGCTTTTAAATTTCTGAATATCGTAGGTTACAGGGAAGCAAGAAGCTGAAAAAGAATTCCACAGGCGAGTGGTGTGAGAAAAGAAACTATTAGAATAAAACTTAGGGTTACTATTCTAACTGTTCATTGCTTTTAAGATTATTCTTTCCTATCCTAAGGGTCTTTCTTTCTTTAACAGTTCCCCTGGGCAATCAGTGCCAATTTTCTTTATCCATGTCATTATTCTGCCAGTTACGGTACCAATTCTACCAATAACAAATGGCATGATAGTAATCTATTTCCAAAACCTTGAGGGTTCAAAGTTCAATGGATCCTAGTTGGTTACTTTCCTTTCTCCATTTTGCTCTCTTCTTCTAGTATCAAAAGGAGGAGGAGACGATGAATCAATAATTAACCCCTTGTATTTCATCTTCCACAAATATGTCAGGTTTGTTTTACTCTAGCTTGTTATACTGATAACTATAAATAAATAAAAAAACAGTTTTCAATTACTATGGAAGAAGAATGTATTATCGCGCTAATCTAATATTATGTATGCATTAATCGAATTTTGATATACAATAATTTTAGCACACTAATCGAAAACGCCTTAATCGAGGGATTCCTGTATTGAAAAATATATTAAAAAATAGTTTACACTGGAGATTTTAAATAATAGCAAACCTCCCCAATATTCATGCTGATTAATCTGTCTCCAAAACAATAATAAACTTTTTTCAACTACCATTGCAATTCTTTACATTATTCGGACTATTGTCGCTATAGTTATTACAACGTTTCGGCCGTTGTACGCCCCGGCCATCTTCAGGTGGTTGGAATGTCGAACTGAACCCTTTATTTCGCTCACTGGAGTAGACTATTCTAGTTCCACGTGCCATGTTTAATGTCAGTTATCATTTATCTCTTGTTAATTCCCTTCTGAAAGTTCTCCACTGCTTTAACCAGGTATTGAACTCTCACTCTTTGTCACTGAATCTAACTAACGCCTTTATCCACTATGCCATGTGTCAGTTCGACATTCCAACCACCTGAAGAAGGCCGGAGCGTACAATGGCCGAAACGTTGTAATAAATATGGCGACAAAGATGATGACAATAGTCCGAATAATGTAAATAATGTACATAATATCTCATCTCAGAAATATAGACAGATATTGCAATATCCACATATTAAATAATTAATGCATGGAAAACAGTAAGCTATTTACCGTAATTCCCCATGTATAATACACATTTTTTTTCTAAAAAAAATTAATAAGCAAAATCAGAGGTGCATATTATTCACAGCTAAAAAATCTTTAAAAATATTGCCGTAAAATAAAATAAGAATTATCATAAAACTAAATTAGAATAATATTATTCTATGTTTAAAACCATTTTTTTAATGGAATTAGAGAGGTACAATCTGTATTGTTTGATTACCAAACAAGGGGTGCGTATTATGCGTGAATAGAAGCATTTTTCAGCACAATTTTAGGTGTATATTATGGATGAAGGTGTATTATACATGGGGAATTATCAGTTCTTCGGATTATTCTTGCAGTTCCGAAAATATTTCGTCTTTTCAAGTTTCACTGGGTAATCAATATCAATTTTCTTTATTCTGTCAGTATCCGTAGCAAGAACACCAAGGAGAATTGGTATAATTTAGATCATCTTCCATCTTCCAAAGCCTTGAAGAATTCAAACTTCAGTTAATTATGTTCTCTTCTTTTTGCTTTATTCTTGTATCAAAACGACACCATGGATAAATGTTTACCCCTCGTTTCTGCTTTTTGTTTTTGTTTTTTTTTGGAGGGGTTGATTTTATCGTTCAGCAATATTCTTCTTCTTATTATTATTTTTAGTATTCTTATTCTTATTCTTAGCGGCGTTGTTTTTAATTACTTGCCTGTGTTTCAAATCATTTCATAATGTTCGTGATTTTCCTACTTTTTTAAAGAATTTTATTTAATTCATTTTTTATTTTTTTCGTTTCAATTTCGATCGCTTCAAGCCATTTCATCAATCGACAAAATTCAATATGAATGTGACCTTAAACTTTTTGCTCTGTCTTTGTCTCAAAATTTTGCGTGTTCAAACTTCAGTGGATCGTAGTTAATTACTTTCTCTTCTTTTTGCTTTATCTTTGTATCAAAAGGAAACCATGGATCAATTTTTTTAAATCATTTCACGCTAAGCAAAGTGATAATGCCACTAAGTCGCAAGGGGTTACTGTGAAAGAGAATGAGAGGACTTCACTGAGGAGAAAGTACAATAAAAGGAGCAGGATTCAGGAAAACAGAAGATGGCAATTGCAGTTGCTTTCATTTTTTTTAAGATCGCAGGTTTCAGGGAAGCAAGAAATCGGAAGAGTGCGCCACGGGAGAGAAAAGAAACTATCAGAATAGAACTTGCGGTTACATCTCGCTATTTCAACAGTAAAACTATGAGACCTAATTGCCAATCTAGTAGTACGTTTAAATTCATGTGTTCGAGGCACCAAAGAGGAAATCCCATCAAAACAATTGCCATGAAAATATTTGCAGAAAAGATACAGGGAAGCCATGTTACGTCGGTGAGAAAGTAACTGAAGTTATGATTGATTGTTGTTATTATTATTATTATTATTGTTAGAAATACCTGTGAAAATACTTCCGGTTTTCCTATTTTAATTTTCAGATGAATCTTAATTTTTAAGTTAATGATTAAATGAGTTTACGACAATAAAATATCCATATTTTTTACAAATACTTTCATGGTAACTGCTCCGATGAGCCGCTTTCGCTGGTTCCAAAACTTCATGAATTTAAGCGTTCAACTAGGCTGGCATCTCGCTCACACCCTTTCACTGTCGAAACTGTTAAATATAGCCGTCTCTTCTACTCCAATAGCTTCATGTCTCGCACTTCTCGCCTGTGGAACCCCCTTCTCTCTTCCTGTTTCCCTGATAGCTATAATCTCTAACTATTCAAATGTAATGTCAATCGACGTCTCCAGATGCCTTGATCTATCCCCTATCTTTCTCTTCATCCTTTCCTCTATCACTCCTATTTGCTCTAGCTCCAACTCTCTGTAAACCCTTGCGTGCTAGTGGCTTCCCTCCTTGCTTGGGGTGAAACGCTTAATATATATATATATATATATATATATATATATATATACATTACCTGTCGGACCGTTAATTATTTGTGTTTAACAACTTATTGCGATAACAGTCATAAATCCACATATTGACTGGTATTAGCAGAGCGTAACGGCTGTGTTAACCACGAAAGAGACAAGCAGAATTATTATTATTATTATTATTATTATTATTATTATTAATAATAATAATAATAATATTGATGTATTTATTTGTGATGTTTGTCGATGCTCAGTTATTGATTCTCCTTCTTAAAGCTCTTCAATTCATAAGGTTTAAACTGTTATATATTTTGTTCGAGCTATCAAAGAACTTCCGGGATGGGTTAACAGCAAAACCCAACGAAATTGTTTGCCTGATCGTAAAGAACAAATCACTCCAAACTTTTTTTCACAACATCAAAGCAATGACTTATTTCATATGAATATTACTAATTAATAAAATAACTGGACACAACAGAAGGATACTGAGAATTCCATGGATGGAGCGACTAAGCAGCAGGGAGGTCTTAAAGAAAATGGCAACAGAAAGAACACTTCTACTCAAAAGCAGGAAAAGACAGCTGGAATTCCTTGGACACATAAGAGGAAGGAGGTCTTGAAGAACTCACAGAGCATATCGAGGAGACGAGAGATAGGAGAAGGCAGCGAGCCATTTACCTGACGTGAATGGATAGTGGAACAGGGTGGATCGTTAGCCTGAGAGAAGGAGAAAAACTGCTAAGAGCCACAAGGGATAAGAAGTCGTGAGGAGCCATAATCATCTATCGGACACGGCACATAGAAGAAGAATGATATAATTCGCGTCTCTTTGGCTGCGCATCTAGCTCGTATCATATCTTTTATATAGTTCATATAAATATCGATCTTGAAAGAGAAGCAAATAATATTATGATGTTTAATTTTCAGCGCCATCAGCAACACGACTACAACGAAAATTTACTACTCTACGCGTATATTAAAAAGTACCTAAAGAAATAAATCCTGACCGAAGATAAATTCGTAATAATGTCGAAGTGCCCCTACATGTAATGTATGCATATTGTGACTGCATTCAGACATGACTCATAATTTATTATTATTATCATTTTCTGATGTAATGAATATGCATACACCTGGGATCCTCCTTACAGTAATATGATTGGCTGGTGTCAGCCATAAATACAGACTGATGTGGAACTACGAGGGACGCATATAGTTTTCGCCTATTGCATACGCCTATTGCCTACCACTACGGCGAGGACCAGTCCATTACGGTTACCTGCTAGATTGTCCTACTCGGTTACAGTAGTCCAAAACCATTTTGCTACTTCGAACAAATATATCCCTTTCCGGGACATATCATTTTCATCTTTTTAAAAAAAAAAAAAAAAGAGATCTATTGTAATTTAACGATCAAATGGCCACAGGTCCTGTTATTTATTCATCTCTTTACATCGACAAAACCTTTCTGCAATTCTGATTACCCCCAAGGAATATTGTTTTCTAGAACATCTCAGTTTGAATCAGAGCCCCAATTTTACCAAGGAATTTTGGGATTTTGTCTGTCATTGTTCGAAAAACGCCTACAAAAACGGGAACAACTAGTTTCTTAAGCCCAAACAAGGCTCGTATCTCAGGTTTCAAAGCTTATTACCTTGCCTTCTCTTTCTGTTATTACTAATTCGGAACCCGGCAATTCGCTGACTTTTCTTTCTATGTGCCGTGTCCTTTCAGGACGTAGGCGATCATGGCTCTCCACCTCCCTCTATCCCTTGCAGCTCTCAACAAATTCCTTCCCTCTGCCAACTCGCCCAGATCACGTTCTCTCATCCACTTGCCTAAAGCCGTAGTCATACGTAGTTTTCTCTCGTCTGCCTTTCCCTCTATTCGACCCGTGAGTATCAGATTCTCCAAGCCCTGCTTCCTCATTATGTGTCCCAGGAACTTCAGTTGGCTCTTCCTGGTGTTAAGGATAAGCCTCCTCCTTGTTTGCATCCTCTCTAAGACCTCATCGTTGCTCACACGCTCGGCCCATGATATCCTTAGCATACTTCTGTAGAACCATATCTCCGTCGCCTCAAGTGTCTTCTTCATCTTTGAGGAAATGGTCCAACATTCGCTGCCGTAAAGAAGGACAGATATCACGTAACAGCTCGGTATTCTTTTATTCGTTACCAAAGAAATCCTACTGTCTTGCAATATTCTGCCCAGCTTTTGGAATGTGTCCTTGGCCATCCCAATACGTCTACGGATCTCAGTGTCGCATTTACCGTCCTCTGTCAGAACGCTTCCCAGATATTTAAACTTCGGGGTCTACTTGAATCTAGTGTTCCCAACCTGCAAATCGCATTTCGGGCCCATCCTTTTACTGATGATCAAGCATTCCGTTTTCTTGTAGTTTATGCTGAGTCCCTTCTTCTCACTCTCCGTCGCTACCTTCTGTAGGAGGTTTTGTGATTTCTTTTCCATGTCTGCTATCAGTGCTGCGTCATCAGCGTATCTTATGTTGTTAAGATTGTGTCTGCCAAAACTGTCTGTCCATTTAAAATACTACGTTTATTAGAAAATATATCCGGCTTAAATATAGAAGGAGTTATAAGGATGATTTCGGCTAATAGCCTTTTCCTGTTATCCAGAAGTTGTTGCCAAAAAGAAAGGGAAATTAGCCCTCGTGACACAGATGCCCATTTCAATTTTATTCTGTTTATGTCCGATTACGTGTGCACCTCTATAATTGAATGCATTGACAGATCTAAAAATATTTATAGAAAATTAAAAAGAAAAAAGGTTTAAATAAAAAAATCTGTTCAAATTATTATTTATTATCAAATAATTTTTTAAAAGTTATTATTCGAGATATATATTTTAGGGTTAAAAATATAACTTTTTTTCTTTAGATTTTATCACTCAGCACAGGATAGGGGATGTTCAGACTAAGTAAGAGGGGGGATTATATTCTAATAATGTCTCATTTTAAACACAGTCAAAATTGCGTGTGTGCTTGTCTACATTAAATGTCACAAGCACATGTAAGTCACTCACACACAACACAGACACACAGACATACATTACATGCGCACATACAAAGTCAGATGCAGACAATGTGTGACGGACAAAGAATTAGTTCTTTTATAATATTTATTATTATTATTATTATTATTATTATTATTATTATTATACATTCGTGAATTTGCTATGCTCAACTACTGATTTAACTCACAAGGTTTAAACCTGTTCCAGAATTTGTGCGCGCCTCTAGAAAGGTTAGCCCCGAAAGTGATCGTAAAAAAACAAATGACTCCCCGCAGACGCACACATACACTCCAACTTTTTTTTTTATGTAGCAACTTTAAAACAACACTGATTTATTTTTACGAATCCCATGAGAAATTAACGAAAGAACTAACAACGTCTCTTCGGGTGTGGTACGTCATCTAGCTTTAACCAACCATGTTTACCAACAACAAGGCTAGTTGAAGAGACAACATTGCCCTATTTCTATTAAATCTTCAAAGTTATTTGAAGCAGCCAGTCATCCATGTTTGAATTTAATTGCTAACAAACACGCAAAAATTATGACTATCGTCATTCATTAACAACTTTATTTTTTACGGAACAAACGTGGCATTTGATATTGCCCTCCCTAATTATTATTACGGTCGATTGGTTTTAAATATTAGCGTTAAAACTATTTAAGTGATTTCACTCAGAGTATGTGTATGGTTTATTTAATAAAAGTATTTTCTTCTATGGATATAGTAAGTATTGTTATTTGGTTATTTTGGTTAAAAAAGGTTCCCACTGTTAAAAAATGTATTTATTCGTTAAAAAAAAGCTATCAGATTGTATCGCTATTGAAACGACGATCCTAACTGCTGTTACTACTGCAATGACTACTGTGGCTGTCGGGCGAGAATTTGTTGCAGCCACAGTCGACTTTTCTGGGTTCACTGCTTTCCTGTGTCTTTCATTTTCTCATTCATTCATTTTTATGATCTGAATGGATTTAAATAAAATGAAAATGAATGAAAAAAAAAAAACTGTTTTATTTGGGCATAAAAATAAATTGTTTTTTTAACACATTTTTATAAGTTGAACTTTATTTTTTTGTTTGGTCGGGGAGGGATTGGAAATCTTATCTTTGCTTGCACCGTAACTACTTCTCTCTCTCTCTCTCTCTCTCTCTCTCTCTCTCTCTCTCTCTCTCTCTCTCTCTTTTCTGTTCCTTTTTTTTCTTTCTTTTTAACATTATTTTTCTTTTTTATTTATTTTTCAAGTATTTACGTTTTCATTTGTGTTCACAAGGAAGTGACGGAGTAGTAAATAAAAAACAGAAGAAAGTCTTTTTTATTGTCTTCTACTATTTACCTGGTCTTCGTCACTTCCTTCGTTCCTTTCTTTTCAGCTTTTTTTTCTTTCTTTTTCTTTTTATCTTCTTATTTATATCATTTCATTGATTTTCTCCATCTTTCTTTATCTCTTCCTTTTTTTTCTCTCTCTCTCTCTCTCTCTCTCTTTCTTTTTTCACTCCTTTCTTTTTCTCTATCTTCGTTTTCTCCTTTCTTTTGCTTCTCTTTTTTTTTCTTCATTTCCCTTTTTCTTCCTTTTTTTTTTTTTTTTTTTTTTTGCCTTTACGGTACACAGTCGTTCTTCATTTGGCTTGACTATCGTTTACCGAACACGCGTCAGGAAAAACAAGCGATTTTATTACCCGCTTCTTACTAACTTTTTTATTTATTTATTTATTCTTAAGGAAATAATTGAATTAATTTTTATAAACAAAAATGACAAAATTAATGGCAGACTCGAATAGGAAAATAAAGCAGGGATAAAAATAAAAAATAAAATGACGAACTTTGTAGGAGCAGGTCGGAATGAAATGGTTCCAGGAGAGAAAAGGCAGGAACAATGTGATAAATGTGCAAGTGGTATTTTAGCTTAATTATTGATTACTAATAACAAATAATATATACAGCTGTGGTGACATACCAGAGTATGATCTGAATGATATTATTTTACGGCTTATCAACTTTTTGTAGGTTATTTAAAGCCGAAATATATGTTAGGATTATAAGATTTTTTTATTTTTTATTTATGCGAGTGAATATTACATCAACAATTTTTGGGACGATAACAAAATAGAAGTCCTACTATTAAATCCATAGCAGTGAGGGGGGTAATGGATTCATAGCTTTTCCAACGGTATTTGCACGTAAGTGAATATAACGAACCCGAGTAGAATTAGAACCCTGCTCTCTAAATTCTCATTCCAAGCAGCTATCCACCCGCATCATTCTGTGGCATACCTGAAGACATTAGTTACTAAGGCTTAGTAGGTTCATTTTCATAGCGCTGCCTAAAAAGCCATTTGCAAATGAATGTGAGCTCCATCGGACAATCAATTAAATGAGCCACATAATCAAGCTAATAATCCGAATTCTGATGAATAGTACTCGAAGCAGAATTAAACCGAAAATAGGACAAGAAGAGTATGGTTTCGTTAAAGACACTGGAACAAAGAATGCGACATGGTCAGAATCATATCAGAAAGAACACTACAAATGGGAAAGGGTGTATACCCATGTTTTATAGATTATGCAAAGGCATTTGGTAAGGTACGACACAAATATCTATTTGAACTGCTAAGAAAACTTTATTTATTTGGGATAGATATTAGAATAATCTAGAACTTCTACGTGAAGCAAACTGCCTGCACACGGATAAAAAATGAATTAATATCAATGCAAGGAGCGTAAGACAAGAATGTGTCTTCTCACCAGATTTATTCAACTTTTACAGCGAGTCGATCCTGGCAGAACTAGAAGTCTTACTAGGATTTATTATTGGCGTGCACAATTTTAACAATATGTGATATGCAGATGATGCAATAATGATATCAGACACAAAGAGGAAACTCCAACAAATCCTAGACAAGATCATAAAGGAAAGTGAAAAGAAAGAATTAAACATCAATTGCAAGAAAAGAAAATATATGCTTGCCAGCAAGATGAACAGCCAAAGGTGCGAGCTATGGATTGGAGATGTCAAAATCAAGCTGGTACCAGAATTTAAATATATGTGGAGTGTTTTAACAGACCACGGAAAATGTGACACTGAACTTCAAAGGCACTTTGGAATAGGGAAAGAGGTCTTCTAAAAGCTAAGCAAAGTAATAAGAAATAGGAAAATTTAGTTAGAAACAAAGAAAAGTGTATACTAAACTGTTATGCAATATCGGTCCTCCTATATGGCTATGAATGTTGGATAATTTCCTCAGAAATGAATTGAGGCAAAAAAGATGTGGCTCTACAGAAGGATGCTGAGAAAACCATGAACTGGACATATGAGCAATAAGGAAGGTTTAAGGTAAATGGAAACAAAATGGACACATATTTAGAATCAGAGACATTTGATGTTCCTAGGAGACATAATGAGGAAAGGAGGTTTGGAGAATTTGACACTCACAAAACATACTGAAGGCAAGTGAGACACAGGTAGGTTACTTGAAATTTCCCTAATAGTCTTGTGTAAATGGATGACAGAACGGAGAGTTGGAAGGATAGTAAAAAAAACAAAAAAACAAACTTCACTAAGAGATACAAAGGAGAGGAAATTGTAGAGAGTCATGATCCTCTACGTCCTTAAAGGACACGGCATATGTAAGAAGACTGATAATTCATCTATATATGGTAAGTTAGCTTATAGTTGTAGTGTAGATTCAGGAAATCTCTTATACACAACAGTTGATTTGTCGGTTCGCAATTGAAGGTAGAAGAGATACTGAAGTTTACTTATTACTAGGTAAACAAAATACCCCCAAGAATTTGTGCAGAGAGAACTTAAAATAGGTCATTCACAAATATTAACTGGTACGATTTTGCTTGAGAATGGTAATGGTAATCTTAGCCGTTTCCTTATAAGGAAACATTCAGCATTTTTTGACCGGGCAGCCTGTACCACTGTCGGCTGAAATTTCATAAAGTTTTTCTCTTAAAATATTTTTTTATGAAAACAGGTTTACTCAAGTCCAGTAGCTGTTATCGCTCTTTCCAGTATTAATGGAGGTTTCCTTCCTAATCTTTTATTTGAAGTAGTGTGGAATGCCAACATCTTGATGATGTCATTATTTTCTCTTCGCCTTACATGTGTGATATCTCTTTTAGATGTTGTTGGCGTTGAATGTCTCCAAGCAATATAGTTTCTGTTATCTCGTACAGTTCTTTGTTTGTGATTCTGTAGCGCCAGTCCACAAGGTTCGAATAAGGATGGTCCTTGCTAAGACCTCCAGGCATCATTCGCTGTAAGCCATTTTAAACATTGATCTGAGAAAGCAGTTGTATACAACTGACAGTTTAGAGATTTTTGAACGAGATTGATGCCATGCATGACATCCATATGAAAGTCTCTTGATCTAACGAGGCTATTTAAGAATATGACATGATTTTTTATGTTGATGTTTTGGTTTTGTAACAATTTTCGGCGTTGGATGAAACTATAGTGCAGCCTATCCTATGTTCAGTTTCCTTATCTTTTCTAAATTTGAAGTTTGTGTGAAAATTGATTAAGACAGTGAGGTGATAGTGAAGAGAAGCTATAATTGTCGTGATAGATAAGTTTCCGAATTGCTTCTACAAATTTCATAAATATCGTTATTTTATTTTATATATATTATTTATCTGTTTTTATTCGCTGTTATTTTTTCATTGTTGTTCAGAAATTTTATTTAATTATTTAATTTAAAAAATTACTTAGTGAGTGATAAATTGCCTCTGCATTTCCTAAGCGTTCCCGGTAAACGGTATTTAAGTCATGTATTTCACTGCATATCTTTCCTTCTTTCCTTTCTTCATTTTATGCGTTTTCTCGCTTGCTTTTTTTTTTCCTTTCTTTCTTGCCCATGTTTCCTATGTTTTTCTCTGTTCTCTCACATTTTTATTTGTTTTATCAACTTTCCACCTTTATTTATTCTTACTTTTTCTCTTTTCCTATATTTCCCTAACCTTTTTTTTTTCTCCTTTTCACGCCTTTTCTTATTACATTCATCTCTATTAATTTCTTCCTCTGCTTTTACTATTTTCTTTCTTTCTTACTGATACAGATATTTGGATACGGAACATTTTTGAAGATAAAATCCAAATTATATAAATGTAGAACCATTATTAAAACAAAGAAGAGTTGTTTTTTTGTTTTTTTTAATAAAGAAATATGAGACTTTTTTTATGGCATAAACAAATTTCCTTCAGTCATTTATTATTTGTTCTTTCGTTTTATGGAAAGATTTAAGAAACTTTGATGACCGGATTATCATCAACATTTAACCTCTAAAGTTTACCAAACGATCCGAATTTGATTTTAATTTATTCGTCCTCACACCAGTTTATTTTATTTTATTTTATTTTATTTTTTTTACACGGACCAACATTTTTGATGACCTGAGCGAAATTGCCTATTGTTTCTCTCTCTCTCTCTCACTCTCTCTCTCTCTCACTCTCTCTCTCTCTCTCTCTCTCTCTCTCTCTCTCTCTCTCACACACACACACATACACACACACACACACACATAAATAGCAAGAATAAAAGCTAAAAGTTTAAAGTAAGGGTCCAATGTCAAAACCGACAGGGCCTAAAAATAATAATAAAAAAAAAGGTTTTTCCAGAACTTGGACCGATTTTAAATGTGAATTAAGTTTCAAATCGGTCCAAGTTATTGGAACTCCCTTTATTGTTGAGAACAAACTATACCCAGAATTCTGTTTGGTGTTTTCTGTTACATGAAACACTGAGTTGCGGAATTTGGTAGTGATCATTTTTTTAATGATTTCTTTTTATCTGACATTATTTTTATTTTATTACTATAAAAAATGTTATTTTTAGCGGCTACTTGAGTTGTTATCAACATTTTTTTTTTAAAATAGTGAAATCAATAGCAAAAGGCCTATATAAAATCTTTATCATTTTATCTATTAGTTGAGAGGGGTTAACTTTTTATTGTATTAGATGTTTTTAAGAGATTCATGCATTTGCTAACAAGTATGTCTGTGTGTGTGTGTGTATATATATATATATATATATATATATATATATATATATATATATATAGTGACTGACAAACTAAACACCTTCAAAAAACCCACCTAGAAGAACTACATAGAATAAGGCTCGAACTAGCAAAAAAAATTCCTTTAGACCAACTACGAAATAAAAACGCAACACCGAACAAACTGTGGCGTATGTCTCAACATGCAACAAGAACAATCCAGAAGTATTTACAGAAATTATAAAAAAATCTTGACCTACTTAACAAGAATGACAAACTGAAAAATATACTAAAAACAACAAAAATAATTAAGAGCAAACGCGAATCTAAAAACCTATAACACAGATTAACATCATCCAAATTTAACCAAGACACAATACAGGGGGTCACAAAATGCAACAAAAAAGATGTGGAGTTTGTGATATGATTATAGAAGGAAACTCCTACACTTTTGTAAACCCCACAAAAACATTCATAATAAATAAAAATTTAAACTGCAACTCCCAAAATGCGATTTATGCACAAAATGCAAGAAGTCATATATAGGTATCAGCCAAGCACTAAACCACAGAGTTTCCCTTCACTAAAGCAACATCAAATTACCCGACAACAGAAAACTTTTTGTATCACAACATATCAACAAATGTAATCAAGATAAATTTAAAATAATACCAATATGCCAAACAGATAATTATTCTTACCTACAAATACAAGAACTTCATAAACAAATTAAATACAGCACGAAATAGATCATAACCCCACACACAAAAACACACAGCATGCACACATAATGACCAAATACAGTAGTCAATTATGTTATGCTGATATAGAAGATTGCTATGCGACGATAACGGTCGCGAAATATCAGATGCAAATCGTAATTTCATAATGCAGTTCTATGACGTTGTACCACGCGAAAGAACGAAATATTATCAAGAGAACTATATGAAATATATATATATATATATATATATATATATATATATATATATATATATATAAATATATATATATATATATATATATATATATATATATATATATAAACTCTTATCACCATTGCAAGAAAGACATTTGAAGCACTACCACGCAATAAAATTCATTTTTATAATATGTGGAAATATCTACTCTTTGCGTGAAGAAGATCACAAAACCAGAAACTCATGTAGCAGAATTATAAAAATAAAAAAAATGAGGTATAATATATATTTTAAAATAAAAAAAAATCCACATTTCAATCAAAAACGTTTGCGTTTTATCTCCTTTTTAAAATACACATTTTTCTCTCGTTGGAACAACTATAAACTCTTCCATATATATATATATATATATATATATATATTGCTATAAAATTATGTGAACTTTGTTTCCTTGTGTGTTTGCCAGAAGTCATGTATAGTGAGTGAGTGACGAAAGATGTAAATTTATTAACGTGCAGGAAGGGGGGGAGGAGAAGGAAATGGAGAACATACCAAGTCCTGCTCCAAACAGGATACGCGCAGCTGTCATCAAGGTCCACGCCACTCTCGCTTGTGAACTTCACAACCTCATGCTAAAAGCGACAACGCTGACAAACTTCAAAGAAACCGCTTCAGACTACAGCAACACCGTCCACAGTAAGAAACAAATTCTATATTTTGTATGAGTTAAAAATACGATTTGTTTATAGAGTAAGTATTTTTATTTCAACTTTCTTCAAACAGACAATTTTTTTTAGTGATGAAAGCAACTTCAATGTTTTATAATCTGAACCTTCAATCACTCAACGAGTCACTGGTTGGATATTTTAAACGAGCAAAAAATATTTTAAATAAATATAAAGTTTAATAAAATGTATTATATGTTTCCTAAACTAACTGCAAATAAATGTATTTTTAAAATATCTCTACTTTCACAAACTCTTCATGAAACCAAATGTAAACAGTAAACACAAGGTTGACCCAACAGGTCACCAGGAGGTGGGTCTAGTATATATATATATATATATATATATATATATATATATATATATAATGATTATAATACAAATAAAATTTTCCACTTGGTTAATGTTATATTCAGCACCTCAATTCTAGAATTTCGGAGATGAACCTTTTCGTACTCCACTCGTCAGCAATTATATATACAAATAAATAAAGGAACAGATGTTCGTAGCATTTACTTTTTAGAAAGTGCTCAATACAAAGTAGAACAACATATTATATTTTTATTATAAGGGATTATAATAATTTTTGTATAATAATCTCTTATAATAAAAATATAATATTTATCTATATATCTATAATTCTCAAAATGTGTGCGTATGCATGTGTGTGCGTGTGTGTGATCGGATATTGTTTATGCATTTCCACAGTTTTCATCCGATTTTGATTTTTTTTTTTTTTTTTGTTTGATAGATAATTCTTCAGTGCCGGTTTTGAGTCCAAATTGTTGGCGATAATAGCTCTCCACTACTTCCTGTTCATTATTTATTATTTACTATCTGTTCTTGTATATATATATCTTTCATAAAAACTTTAATAAAATTAGTTTAACTTATTACAATAATTATTCATTATTATACAGTTCCTTTTCAGGGCTACCCCTCCATTCAAATTGTTAACCCCCTTTTTGGAGATGTGCATCATTTGCACCCAAATGTTGTTACTAATATTGATTTTTGGGTGGGTTGACTTTAAACTTAAACTGCTCCAATTGAACGGCAAAAATTCCGAGTAATGAAAGACCCGGTCTAAGACGGGTTATACAGCTAGTATATATATATATATATATATATATATATATATATATATATATATATAATGGATTCTCATGTCTTCTTCGACATATGACAGTCAACAAATATGATGACAGCATGTGCACTATCATCCACACTTCGGAAGAACTGAATATAGAAAAATGGTGCACAGCGTGTGTCACGGGGTTCTCAGTCTTGTTAGATTTGGAATTCGAAGTTGGCCTTCTCGTAGACCGGTTGCCGACCAATACTATAGAGCCCAGGTATGAATCCATCTCTTCTCTCCCCAGCTATGCGTTAAATACTAAGGCAGATTGGACACTTTATTCTTGGTTGGCAACGTTATTGCGAGCAAGTGTATGTGACGAACTCTGTTTTAATTCCAAAACGCTATCACACCATCCACACACACGCACAAACACACACACACATATATATGGCGATCTACTAATCGCATCTCAGATATGGCACAAGGCCTAGATTAAGGAACACTGAGTGAGGATAGAACTCACTACTTAGTCGAGCATGTCAAGTTTGCTAATCATTACACTACGTCGAAATGGTCACTATATATATATATATATATATATATATATATATATATATATATATATATATATATATATATATATATATATATATATTACAACAGAGATGTTCACCATCAAAGAAGACATCCTGTTATGTTTATGTAGAAGTTTGCTATGCGACGATTATCAACCGTTATCGTCGCATGGCAAACTTCTATGTAAACATAACAGGATGTCATCTTTGATGCTGAACATCTCCGTTGTAATGTCCATATTGCCACTCTGATGATGGCTCACGTGAGGTACAGCATAATAAAAAAATTTCCAAATGTTTGACAGTTTTTGTCTTTGTTTTCTCCCGAAATTAAAGCCACTTTACGAAGCTTAGAACGGCTCATGATGAAACATAATAGTAATAATAATTCGTTGCTTGTTATATTTAACAATATATATATATATATATATATATATATATATATATATATATATATATATATATATATATATATATATATATTGTGTGTGTGTGTGTGTGTGTATTTAGGCAGCATTTTTTCATTCATACATAAGCCATTATCAAAGATGTCAATTACTGTACAACATATTAAGCAATATACGGACAAGACAGTGATGATAGTCTGTGATTGTTTACATGGATGATTTCCTAGCAACGATAAACACGTGCATATAAGACGCTAGAAGCGAAAATCGCATCGCAGCTCATGACGTCACACATGACCACGCGAGAGTGAATTCGAGAAGTATTATGTATGGGAAGCCGTTGGTATAAACCAATGGCTTCTGTTACCAATTATAGACATTTAAGGATATTTGTGGAGATTCCATAGTTTATTTTGTTTAGGTTGGGTTTCAACTATTTGATGTATATTGCTTCAAGGATTTTTAGTTTTTTTCATGTTGAAGTATAATTGTGTTTTCGACAAGGATTTTACGGAATTGTGTGTCAGGCATGCTGTTTTAAATGGTGAACATCTCTGTTGTAATATCCATATATGTTGTAATATATATATATATATATATATATATATATATATATAACAAGAGACATTTTGTTTCGATTAATTTTAGTCATAAACCTCCGTCTCGAATAAGGAACAAATTCAGTCAGGAATTGTCCTAAGTTTATTTCAGAAGAAATATGGCCAAACCTTTTTGACTTTGTTATGTCATGAGGGTGGATAGAGGCAAATAGTGAGATTCGTAGAATTAGTGAGTGTAATGACGTAGGCAAAGTGTGTTGTGACGTGAATAGGTGTTTGTTTTGTTTTTGTTTTGTTTTTTTTGTTTTTTTGAGAATTTCTGACGGAATTTCCTACTTATCCTAGAAGGATTATTCGTAAATTGGGAAATAGATCAAGTTATTCGTCAGAAAGAATCCGAATGTCTCCATGGCATTAACTGTTGTTCGGTCTCCGGGGTCCACGTAGTGTAACCATGTTTCATCAGCAGTGACAAGTCCTTGCAAATCATTATCATTAGATCGCTGAAAATGCTGCAAAATCCGCTCGACGTCATTTCTGGTTGGCATTTAAACATTTTGGCACCGGTTTGACTGACAGCTTCTCCCTATCCAATTGCTCATGAATTAACCCTCCCCCCCCCCGAAACGCATTCCATGGATATCTCTAGTACTACAGCAATTCTTTTGGCAGAGATTTGTAGGCCAGCCCAAATTAGGTCATCATCAGGATCAACAATTTAAGCCGCTGAATACCTCTCACATCTCGGGGTTAAAAAAAAAAACATACATGCTGAACAATGACACACCACTACAGTGTGAGTATAAAGTGCATTAATTGAACAATGTCTCTATCATATACTCAGGGTTTTCCTTTGGAGATTTCTTCTACGGGAACAAGAACTTCGTGACAACCAGGAATCCAGCACTTGAAAATTCTTCACTTTTCGGTTCAGTCAATGATTTAAAACACATACAAAAGAATAAGTGTAACAATCCTGAAATTTTACATTTTATTTTATAAGAGAACATTTTTTTCAGCTATAGTGACGAATTAACGATCAAATTTTGGGAAATGGGTCGAGCCGAGAACTTACAGCAGCCATCATATATTGTCTTTCATGGCATATTAGATCTACTTAAAAAATGTCACTCGGTGTGTTTTTTGTTTTTTTGGTGGGGAGGATTTTTTCTGTTAATTCGCCCCAAAATATTAATTCACCCCCAAATAAATAAATATATATATATATATATATATATATATATATATATATATATTTACTAAAATTCACACTAAATTCTCCCAAAGCGAGACCCTTCCATTGCATAACGGTTGGGTTGACTTTTTGCGATCGCCGCAAATGTCAGTGACAAGGGTGCACTATTTCAAAGTGTGGGTTCTCTGTTGGCGCTCACCCCGATAAACAAAGCCAAAAACAGATTTTTTTTTTCATTGTAAAAAATTCCCTGTAAGTACGTCAAATATCACCAGCACTTACGAAATATGAATTCTGAAGTTTGGAGTTGTTGCGAGGCAAACAAATTTTTACTTGTGCCAAAAATTTAATAAAAAACAAGCAAACTTTGATTTAAAATTTATAATTTCTTGGGGTGAATTAATATTTGCGATATGTAACTTTACATTATTTGGGGTAAATTAACAGAAAAGATCCTTGTTTTGTTGGTGTGTTTTGTTTGTTTGTTTGTTTTTTACTAATTACAAGACCCAAGAGCTACTCAAGGTAGAGGGTTAATGAATGAATTGTGGACATAAAAAGGAGGAAGTAAGTGCATATAAAGAGAATATGTAGGATACATAACGATTGACTCACGATTTGAATAAGTTAAAAGTGTAGTGACCGGGGAAACATACCTTCGGGAGTCTCCTGGTAAGAAGCTGTTCGAATAAAACTTATTTCTTACAAATGGAATACAAAAGGAATGAGGATGATTCGATCCTGTGTGTGTTGCATGGTAGGTCTTAACCGTGAAGATCTAAACTGGTGGAAATTAAGTCATAAGTCTCGTCTGAACATTTGTCATTAGAGTAGCGATAGGCTTGCGATGTTTCATCTTTGGGAAAGGGAGCTGTACGGTTGAAAATAATTCATCGCCTAAAAGAAAACGTAAACACTTTCGAACTCTGTCAAGGCTGGAAAGTTAGTAATGGACAGCAACAGACCAGATATGGCAACCATGTTGCATTTTTGGTCTGATCCGACTCTTTTAAAGACAGAGCATGAAAGGAATCAGGTACTTTCTGGAACGATATATGGAACCAACAATTTCCTCAGCATATTTAGCCATGGGTTAGATATATGTGTTCAAATTCGAAGTCTGGGAGGAACTCGAGTTCTGATAGACGTTCAAGGCGAGGAGCCTCGTTCTGAGTACAATCGCTTATATTTGGAGTTGAGGTATACTAAAATACATTGTAGCGATAGACAAAAAGTTATCTCCCCTTGACACAAAACAACAACAACAGCAAAATAGTATTGAAAATTGATTATAAATATTCACGAGAATAAAAAAAAAAAACAGTCTCGTGACCTGACGAGGCATCGTTAGGCTGGAAAGTCAATCATTCTCTTTTTACTCTGTGAATTTATAGTAACCAGACACACGATGTCACGCTCATGGAACGGTGCCATAGCCCGTTCAACTGTCGAACTCTCTGCCACGAGTTCGACAGGAATATTTTTGGCCGAGCCTACGGGCTCGGAGAACCCACAGTAAACTCGGCTTTTTGCCACATACGACCCACTTGAGGGCGGGGGGCGTTAAATATAACTATGTCACGCTCGTGACAACTAAACAGATAAGTACAAAATTCATATCACTTTTGGAACCCAGTCTTTTGCAAGTAGATACATGCAAAACTTTATTAAGATATTTAAAATTTATACATATATATATATATATATATATATATATATATATATATATATATATATAAGTGCTTTTATACGAAGACTTTTGTAGTTTGAACTGTTGATATATTTATATTGTCGTATGTTTCATTCAATTTAAACGGAATCCATGTTTTATATCTCCGCACAACAACGTTAAGAGATTTAAAAAAAATTTTAATTTTAATTTTGCTGGAATTAAGGGAACTTATACGTCCGTGGTTTTTATATGTCCTTAAATACTATATATATAATATAAATGCGTTGCAAATTAATTTTTGCATATTTTAAAAAAAAGAAAAAACCCAGCTCAACTGTAAATTGATTAGATCATGACGCCAGTCTAATACTGCGCTTAAATTCAAAAATCTAGGTACCATAGCGAATAGCTCGTCCGAACAATTACCATGAAAGTATTTCTAGAAAAGGTACAAGAAGGAAACCTTACGGCGATAGGAAAGTTACTGAAGCCTATCCGCCACATCATCACCGATAATATTACTGATTCTTCTTTGGATTTTAGCAAGGAGCTCAAGGTAAATAGCAGGAGTATCGGACCATATGTGTCAGCAATATTCTAAGCATGGATGAATATTGCAAATGATTTTCCTATAAAAATGCATTGAAAATTGAGAAAAGGTGATTACCAGTCGTTAGAAAATCATGCAATCGTTACTAACAGAACTGAAGAAATATCTGATCTAAAAGAAATTCCATTCGAACAGGGTCTTCCCAAGAAGCGACTCTTGGGGAGATGCTGTCTGAATGCAACTTTACGACTGATATACAGAGGGAATGAGGATGATTCCTAGCATGGTGGGCCTTAGCCATAATATCATGTGGACAGGGGCAAACCATTCCCATTCTCTTCGTGTTACATTAGTAAGTTTCATTCTCATAGTTCTTTTCTAAGAGCCGCTACTTTGCGGAACAGCCACCCGAGAGGAAGCTTCCACAATTACTAAACTGCAGTTAAAAATCAAAACGAGATAGTTGAAAATTTTGGGAGTACATAATGAGGAAAGAGGACTTGGAGAAATTGACACTCACAGGACATACTGAAAGTAAACTATTTAACGAGTCTGTGTGAAAGAAGAGCGGTAAAGACAAAGAAAGATATTGATGCGAAAAGAGTTAGTAAAATTGAATCAGGCAAAAGAAAGGGTTAATGGCGAACCATTCTCATTCTCTTCGTGTTCCATTGGTAAGAAAGAAGTTTCATTCTCACAGATTCTTTCTAAGAGCCGTTGCTTTGCAGAACAGCCACCCGAGAAGGCGCTTCCCCAATTACTACGATCTTAACCTCTTCAAGTCTAGGGTCAACGGTTATCTATCCTATATATCCTCATAATTTACAATTCTTACACCCTTAAAACAACCCTATTCAGTATAACTACCCTGAGTTGGTTAATTTGCAGTATAAGCACCAAAAGCACCCGGAATTGAGGATGTACCATTCTGATGTGAAATTGCCTGGTTATTTCGAAAATGACAATAAGATATTGCGCTCGATTACCGTTTAGAAGTTATGGACAATGTAAGTTCGACTTCTTTCTCGTCGCGTACACAGAACGTCCGCCATTATTGGCTTTGTTTATATACGTTTGCCTCGAGTAGTCATACAAGAGCGGAAACGTAAAATCCGACAATTAAAATAAAATTAAAATAAAAAGTACGTGCCTGAAAAGTTAAAAAAAATGATTTTTCCCTTTTTTTTTTCAGCGAGGTTTATTTTTGTATTTGTGTTTGTGTGTGTGTGTGTGTGTGTCGAGAAAGTTTCTTGAATTTAAAGCTTCATAAATTACATTTTAGTGTAAGATTCTGTTACATTAGCTATAAGCAGATGCATAAAGCAAAATACTATTCATTAAAAAAAAATAAAACCTATTTTTAAAAATAAGCGCATTTTAAAATAACATCGTCGAAAATCGCGCAGTAATCGAAGACCGTTAAGATACAAAAACTGTAAATAGGCTGTTAACTAAGTAAGCTTCTGCGCATTACAAATAGAGGAAAGCGTATGTAAACAACGCCAGTAATGGCGGCTGGAAAACGCGAAAAGGATCGAACTTGCATTGACGATAAATCGAAAACAGTAATCGAGCGCAATGTTTTAATGTCATTTTCGGAATAACCAGGTAATTTCCCACCGGAATGGTACATTCGCAATATCGGCGGCTTTTGGTGCTTATACTGCAAATTAACCCTTATATTAAATATAGAATATTGTAAAAAAGTAACTTGTAACTAATGTCACAAGTAAATAGTAACGTGATTATTCCAGAGTTTGTAGCCATATATAATATTTCTTACTGTATATACTCAAGTATAATGAGAGTTTTCGTTATCAGTTTTTACGTAAAAAATAGAAGGTTGGATGAAACACAGGTAATTTTTGGATGAAGCTAAAAATCATGCATTTTTGGTGAGTGTTTACGCTATACATAGGTAACTGTTTTTCTGGGGGAGTTAAAATTCATGAAAAAAGTTCAGGTGTCGCACTATAGATGAAGTTGGCTTATACACGAGTATATACGGTAATTTAACGCTAATATCAATGACTGAAGTTATGATTATATTTCAAATAGTAGCGAGTTTGTCAAGCCGAGATTCTGGATAGTTATGGTAGGGTTTCACTTGTTCTCTTTCCATTGTGGTCATTAGTGAAAAAAATGTAATATGACAGTATACAGGATACAAATTCAGATACAAATTGTCTTGGGAAGGCCATAGTTTCACACTTCTGAGTTGACAATGCCAATATGCCAATATAGATCTTCTTGTTGGTCGAAATAGCTATTTGAATGAGGTAAATTTGGATTTCTATTCTATCTAATTTATATGCTCTGTTATAACAAATACATTGACCTCTTTTTGTGGATCACTTTTAATATTTTATATTATTAGGATTCACTTTGATTATATAAGGACGGATAATTACCTGTATATATATATATATATATATATATATATATATATATATATATATATATATATATATATATATCGCTGACAGAGAGAAAGTGGAAAATACACAGGGCTATTATCTTAGCTGAAAAAAGTACTTTGACAGAAAAAAACAAGTTTTGTTCCGGGAGAATCTTTACAAAACACGCCAGTGTAAAACGTTTTACACTAGTTTTATATATAAATATATAATGGGTTAATATTTTGTAATGCGTAAATATACCGTATATTTCCGTGTATGAGACGACATTTAAATCCCCAAAATCAACTTTAAAAATTGGTTAGATCCAGTGACAGGACTCAAAGAGTGTGAGTTCAATACCCGGTTACGGCAGTGGAGAACTTTCAGAGGGAAATTAACAGGAGATAACTGATAACTGACATCCATTAAAACATGGAACATGGAACTAGAACAGTCTACCCCAGTGAACGAAATAAAGGGTTCACTTCGACATTCCAACCACCTGAAGAAGGCCGGAGCGTACAACGGCCGAAACGTTGTGATAAATATGGCGACAAAGATGAGGACAATAGACCGAATAATGTAAATAATATATATATATATATATATATATATATATATATATATATATATATATATAGAGAGAGAGAGAGAGAGAGAGAGAGAGAGCATTATGCGGGTCTATAGCTTGTTATGGAACAAGGTTGACGTTGAGAACCACCGGAGAAAATGGATTGAACAACTTCAGTAATAAACTTCAACACATGGAGATGTCTTTACGCATTTTTATATAACGAATAACATGATTCATAAAAGAGAGAAAATATATTAGTGCGTACGCTTATATCTGAAAAGAGTAAGTAAATATAGAATTAGTCGTAATGCGCGTGCTTGTTTGAATGCGTGCATACGGGTGATGCATTTCGCGGCTGGGTGACTAATTCCCCAAGATCTACAGCATTCTAGAACGAAAAGCGGAAGGTAGAGCTTGTATCCTTCCTTTTATAGTCCTAGGCAACGCTACCTACCGGCCGTCTTTGCAGACCAGGTGGGGGCAACCCCAACTACCGTATATTTCCGCTTATAAGGCGACCTTTCGATAAGACGATGTAAAAAAATATAGGACATTTTCATGAATTTATCATATACTATGAGTATAAGATGACTTATTGATTATACAAAGTTGATGTTATTGGAAATGTTGTTATTTACTGTATCCTTAGTAATTCAAAATTAACGAAATAACAAAACCGATTCAATATCATGCTTTCCCTACACACGTCCCCGAAAAGGGAAATCATTGTTTTGTTTACGTTTCATCACGTGATCTCTTGCGAATACTGATTCTTCTTCTTCTTCTTCTATATCTAAATAGTTACAAACAGCCTGGTGTACTAATGGCCATTTACTTATACGCCATCGACAATCACAAAATACTCCTTAATAACAGATAAAGGTTGATGTGAACGCAATCATAACTCGATGTTTACATTTTCCCAGCTGAGCTTGCATGGATACAAGTTGATTTCATTATTATGGAATTATTTTTCCGAATAGACAATTTATCATGCCAGTAATAATATAAGGTAGAAATGGTTTTATTACTTTTATTATCAGTTTATTTTTATGTGCAATATTGGTTATCGCAGTGAGGTTGAGATTAGCCAACCGATAACCATCGCTCAGAATTCAAAATTTCTTTTTTAAAATTGTAGTATAAGACGATCCCCAATTTTTAATGTTGATTTTGGGAATTTAAATGTCGTCTTATACACGGAAATATACGGTATATTTACGCATTACAAAATATTAACCAATTACCTGCCATGAGATTTGGGGATCTGTTAAAATTAAACTCACTACATGTTATTCCTTGTATTTACATTGAATTGCTTGCACACATTGCATTTGCAGAGGTATATTTTACAACACTTAGCCTTTAAAGTTTTTATTATTAGCCGTAAGAAGTCACTTTCTGTCGTAATTTTTTATTTCACGAGTAGAAAAATAATGACTATTTTGAAAAGTATTTTTTTATTATTTCTAATCAATATTATTTTTTGATGTTTTATACACATATGTATTTGATGTTCTAGTTTATATAAAAACGACAATGATAACTACTGAAATTAAACATAAGGAATAAATAAACTCCTAAGACACCTGTCTGGGCCAAAAATGCGCATTAAAAAAATTTGGCAGTAAATGAGTTAATACAAAATGCCTTGTAAACGCTTTTCTATAGAAAATTTTAAAAAAACTACTATACACTGATTTACTCAAATGAGTATATACTATCCTATTAAAAAAAAGACTGATTAAATGTATTTATATAAATTTAATAAAAGTGAGATATATCTTTCTCACAGTTATCATCAGGCAATTCTACGCTATTTCTGCTTTTGTATGTTATGCATCTGCAACAAATAAATTAACGATCACACAGGAAAGAAAATATTAAGGCTCTGAGCTAAATGAAATCATGTTTTTCTAAAGATTTCAAACGTCAAAGAATTTATGGACCAGAAATAAAGGATAAGCAGTCGATGAGAAATAAATTCGCGTCCATTTTGTCCCAAAAACATTGGTAAGCACTCAGCAAATGTTTATCCTTTATTTCCAATCAGATCAATTACCGTAAAAATGGCGGCTCGAATAAATTTCTGATATAAAAAAGCAGCAAACAAAAACAAATAAATAAACTCATAATTAGAATAAAAGCTGATTATAATGGTATATAATACGAGATCGTGAAACGGACAAAGTTAAATTAAATGATAAGTGAAAATAATTCTGATGCTAATCCATCGAGCGTATCAACAAAATATCGAAAACCATATTTAGCTATAAAAATTGTTAACGACGATGAAAATTACACAAATAATAATAATAATAATAATAATAATAATAATAATATATATATATATATATATATATATATATATATATATATATATATATATATTATAATTATTTTTTTTAAATTTAGGCTCTACTTTTGTATTGAGCACTGAATTTTAAAAATAAAAAAAAAAATATTAAAGAACTTCGGATTATTTACCTAACGTGTTATTTCCTATTTTTCTATATATCTGCACACATATATTATGTATTATATATATATTATATTATTATTTATTATTTATTATATATATATATATATATATATATATATATATATATATATATATATATATATATATATATATATATATATATATATATATATATATACACTTAAATTCCTAGGGGAATTCTGTGGACAAGACAGATTGGTATCAAATGGCAATTGGAAAAAATCTTACATTTTGCCGACTCGTTTCATCTTCTGACTTTTTCAAGGCAAAAATGAAATCGAAATGTTTCAGTTGTTATAGTTACATTAAAAATCCAAATTTAAAAAGATAGACGCTTCTTTCTAAGCCTTTTTTTTCTGGTTAATGTAAATTACCTTTATAGTAAGGGATTATTATTATTTTTTTAAAGGCTTAGACAGAAACATCTATCTTTTTAAATTGGGATTTTTGATGTAACTATAACAACTGAAACATTTCGATTTCATTTTTGCCTTGAAAAAGTCGGAAGACGAAACGCGTCGGCAAAATGTAAGATTTTTTCCAATTGTCATTTGATACCATATATATACATATATATCATATATATTATATATATATATCATATATATATATGTATATCATATATATATATATATATATATATATATATATATATATGCCATATATATATCATATATATCATATAATATCATATATATTTGATATATATATATCATATATAATATAATATATATATTATATAATATGTATATATAATATATATATATATATATATATATATATATATATATGATAATTTTATTATTGATCCCGTGGTTCTTCAAGATGTAGGCGAGCATGGCCCTCCACAATTTATCTGCTTTTCGAGCTCTTAACAAGGTTTGTATTTTTCCTACCTACCCCACTTCCTGTTCTGTCATCTATTCTCACAAGCTCATTAGGTACAACGAAATCAGACTACAGATGAAAATAATAATAGCAACAACAACAATAATAATAATAATAATAATAATAATAATAATAATAATAATAATGTTCACCTTTCCCACAAAAAAAATTAATTGTTTTAGTTCACGAATCAATAGTCTGTTTTTATTTTGAAGTGATCAAGCGTTGATTTTTTGTCGAAACCTTTTCTCAAAATTCCCTTAGGAATAATAACAGCAATGGCCGTCCTCATCACTACTACCACTGCAATCGGACCATTTATGATTTTACAAATAACACAGCAACACGTCTTCGCTGATTATTTCCCAATAAAAATGTTATAATAAAATTTGTTTGGTTCTATAAATGAGAAAGCCGTCCGATCTGCCATGCTGAGTCTGTCGTTATAATTTTAAGACTGGAATGAGATAGTTGGAAGCGCCTATCTCCTCCCAAAATAACATGAACCAGGAAGGACTGCTGACACAAAATGGAAGAATAGCTTCAATCCAGCACTGAAATGATTTCGTTAATAAAATCATTTTTATAATATTCGTCATCATTTACAAAAACTACTACTTTTACTGCTGCAGTAGTAAATACATGTGGATCATATATATATATATATATATATATATATATATATATATATATATATATATATATATATATATATATATGCTTTAATACAGTCCAAAGTGCGAATCGCTTAGAGGGTATCGATTTCGTTACAGACTTAATGAAGTGCGTGAATAGCTTGCTAACATCTATTCTACGACGGACCACCCAGCGTGGATTATCATTATTATGAAGAACAGGTTTACTAAATAATATTCTTTCTTAGAAAACTATTGATCGCTATTAATGTAATTGATCTTAATAATAATCGATAGTAATCGATGATCTTATAAATGGCACAGGCCAAATTTACTTCAAATTTACTTAATTAGTTTGAATCCCTTAGTAATCGGAGATGTTGTGACTGACATAATTTTAACGGTTTGCATCATGTTAATAGTATTAATTTGAATCGATTATTAATCATAATATATTATACTAATATATAGTGGGTAATTGAAATGTTAAAAAATGGACGAACGCGTAACGCAACTGGGATTTTTTTCTGCCTACTTTTAGTCTGATATAACGATATTTATATCATTATCCCGGACACCAAATTGTTGTTGAATAGGAACTTAGAAATACTGTCAGAATGTATAGATGCCAAGGAGTATCTCCTAGCATATATGACATTTGGATAAAGTTATAATCTGTCATATATATGTTTCATTAAAGACGATAGACAAGGTACTGCAATTAAGCTTAAGCTTTTATTTAATTTTTCTTGTGTTCGAAAAATGGTGACACACTCTATATCTAGAAAAGAAAACACCTATTCGAACACAAGGAAAATTAAATAAAAAGCTTAATCGTAATGCCTTGTCTGTCGTTTTTAATGAAACATGTATAAATAAAGGATTGCTGCCTAAATACACTATATATATAGAAAGAGAGACAGACAGACAGAGAGAAAGAGGGGGAGAGAGAGCCGAATACAGAGAACTGGTACACAGTATTCCACAAAGCCCCTAAACGACTGTTTGCAAATTTTGAATAGTATTGAATATATATATATTAGGTTGATGCAAAAATAATTTCGTTTTCTAACATATGTTACTATGTGAGAAAACGAAATTATTTTTGCACCAACCTAATAGTATTGAAAAAAAATATATATATATATATATATAGTATTGAATATACATATAGTATTGAATATATATATGTATATAGAATATAGTATAGAATATATATATAGTACTGAATTATATACATATATATTATTGAACATATATATATAGTATAGAATATATATAGTATTGAATAATTATATATATATAGTATTGAATATATATATATATAATATAGAATATATCTATCTATCTATATATATAGAGTATTGAAGATATATATATATATATATATATATATATATATATATATATATATATATACAAATTATATATATATATATATATATATATATATATATATATATATATATACAAAACCTGCTGAGAATCGATGGTGACTTTGTGGCTTACTGTGCACAAGTTCTCTGTATTCGGCTCTTCCAAAATGTGTGGTTGGTTCTGCATAAGGCATATATATCAAATGATATGTACGCTTAGGCTGGCTGTTGGTACTAAGAACTGAGCTGCTTGAAACCTAATACGCCGAAAACGACGGGAGAATCCTATATATATATATATATATATATATATATATATATGAAGATATATACTCTTACGGCGTGCTATATTTATGGTATAAAGTGCTCAATATTAGAGATAGAGCGTGTGTAAATATAAAAGTGAACATTGAAGTCAACACTTAGAGGCCGTTTCATGTTAGACGCAGTCGTGGCCTGATGATTGCATCTAGCATGAAACAGACTGTCACCTCTAAGTGTTGACTTCAATGTTCACTTATATATATATATATATATATATATATATATATATACATATATATATATATATATATAATATATATATATATATAATATATATATATATAGGTTTCTTTATACTATATATATATATAATACGAAATGGGAAATGATTATCAAACATGTTTCACTTTTTATTAAAGCTTCCTCGATAAATAAGAGTGAAACATATTCGATTGATAAACGTTTTTCTATTTGTTCTTTATCTTATCATTCTGTCAGAATCTAGCCATATTGGATCCCAATTCATCATATATATATATATATATATATATATATATATATATATATATATATATATTCGGATTATCAATTTTTTTTAACTTAATATGTAGATTTTTATATATGTTTTTATAGATATTTATATATTTTATATATTGATAATGGTAAACAGTATAACCGAATATGCTAGGATATATAGAACATTTAGACAGATTTTAAACACTTTATTCCCATTAAAGAAAAATACCTATACGAAAGCAAGAAAAATTGAATAAAAGGTTTAATTGCTGTACTCTGTCTGTTGTCTTTAATAAAACTTGTATAAAAGAGGGACTGCTGCCCAAAGTGCATAATAAAAGGAAAGTATAAGGAGTAAATTGCTGATACCCGCTGAAGAGTGGACGGACGAAATAGAAATTGAAATTAAAATAACTGATCCAACGTGCAACTCTCGGATAATAAGTGTGACATTACTGTAATTATTGAACAATATAGTTCATGCCATATTCACGGAAAATCTACCAGTAAAAAAGAATTCTCTTATTGCTATATTTGTACAAAAACGCAAAACCTTAAAATTTAAATTCAAACTCAGCGTTGCGACCACACGTTCCAAAACAATAACACATTTCTCATAGGATTTTTTCGGATTACATCTCTATTTTCGTTGTCCTCTTATTACCGAGAAGTAAAAACAAGAAAAAAATCTACTTCCATACCTGATGATGTCTGTAGGAACAGACGAAAGCTTGTAAAAAATTAAAAAGACCTTATGCAACTGGAATTTATAAACGGGGATCATATCATTCATGTACAAGTTCGGGGTTGATGTATCTTATTTATAAAGTTTGCGACGAAGTATTCTCGCCATTTAAATCATTAACCTCTATATTTGTTTTTTGTATGAATGATTCATGAATTTATAAATTATATTTGCACCTTTTAATTGAAATATATATATGTGTGTGTGTGTGTGTGTTTGTGTAAATAATGTATTTTTTATCCGACATTATTTCTTGTTATAAACATGTAAGCCATTATGACTCTCCACAACCTCATATATTTTGTAGCAATATTTTTCTATCTCTCTGATACTAGATCACTCCTGTCGTAAAAAAATGGTGATATATTTCTTTTATAAGTACAGTAAATCTTTGGCTTAAAGAACTAATTGGCTTGGTGATGATTAGATTGTTCTTTAAATCCGATAATTCTTTCATACTTTAAAGAAGCAAGTTCTCTAGATCCTCGTGTTTAATGAACATCATTTTGTTAAATCCAAGACAGCAAGCAATTGACCAATGTTTAATAAAACTGTCTATAGCAGATATTAGGTTGGTGCAAAAATAATGATGTAATAATGTCGTTTTTGGACGTATTTTTTAACGTCAAAAAACGACATTATTGCGTCATTATTTTTGCACCAACCTAATATATAACTGGATATAGAATAAAACAATTATACACATCTTTTTTTGCTCATATTGAGAGGATTTGGAGAAGTGGCGAGGAGAATAGAAATTTCGAAAAAACTGCAGTTAAAAATCAGAACGAGATAGTTGAAAATTCTGGGAGTACATAATGAGGAAAGAGGACTTGGAGAAATTGACACTCACAGGACATACTGAAAGTAAACTACTTAACGAATCTGTGTGAAAGAAGAGCGGTAAAGACAAAGAAAGATATTGATGCGAAAAGAGTTAGTAAAATGGAATCAGGCAAAAGAAAGGGTTAATGGCGAACCATTCTCATTCTCTTCGTGTTCCCTTGGTAAGAAAGAAGTTTCATTCTCACAGATTCTTTCTAAGAACAGCCACCCGAGAAGGCGCTTCCCCAATTACTACGATCTTAACCTCTTCAAGTCTAGGGTCAACGGTTATCTATCCTATATATCCTCATAATTTACAATTCTTACACCCTTAAAACAACCCTATTCAGTATAACTACCCTGAGTGGCTCTTGAGCCTTGTATTGGTTAATTTGCAGTATAAGAACCAAAAGCACCCGGAATTGAGGATGTACCATTCTGATGTGAAATTGCCTGGTTATTTCGAAAATGACAATAAAATATTGCGCTCGATTACCGTTTAGAAGTTATGGACAATGTAAGTTCGACTTCTTTCTCGTCGCGTACACAGAACGTCCGCCATTATTGGCTTTGTTTACATATGTTTGCCTCGAGTAGTCATACAAGCGTGGAAACGTAAAATCCGACAATTAAAATAAAATAAAATTACGTGCCTGAAAAATAAAAAGAGGATTTTTCCCTTTTTTTCAACAATGTTTTCTTTCTTATGTGTCGTGGAAGTTTCTTGAATTTAAAGCTTCATAAATTACATTTTAGAGTGAGATTCTGTTTTATTACCTATAAGCAGATGCATAAAGAAAATACTATTCATTTAAAGCTTCATTTTAATAAATAAGCGCATTTTAAAATAACATCGTCGAAAATCACGCAGTAATCAAGACAAAAAGCTGTAAAAAGTCCATTAACTAAGTAAGCTCCCGCATATTACGACTTATATGTAAACAACGCCAGTAATGGCGGCTGGAAAACGCGAAAGAGATCGAACTTGCATTGACAATAAATCGAAAACAGTAATCGAGCGCAATGTTTTAATGTCATTTTCGAAATAACCAGGTAATTTCCCACTAGAATGGTACATTCTCAATATCGGGGGCTTTTGGTGCTTATACTGCAAATTAACCAAAAAAGATTTTTTATTAAAAGAGGAATAATATGAAATCGTAAGACGGTGGTACTTTACCTTTTTTTGAGTCACGGACTCTTTTGAAGAATTAGCCCTGCATAGAGAGACAGACAAGCAGATACTTTTAGTCTGATTAGATTTTCGAAACACCTGTACGTGCATTTCTCCATACCCCGTCCTGGGTATAACAATAAACTACACCCGCGTCCTGGGTAAGACGATAAACTACGTCCGACAGCAAGGCCTCTGATCAGGAGGTTTTGAGGGGCGTGGAACCACTTCTTAATTCCTTGTGTTCCCCGGTCCACCCTGACCCTGGGTAGTAGCACCTGTTAATATCCAAATGTAAACAAATGACGTCACTCATTATGAAAAGGACAAAGTCCGACAATTATTTATTAAAATTATTTATTAAAAATAACTTTTGGACTTTGTCCGTTTCATAATGTGTGACGTCATTTGTTTACATTTGGATACGCATCGAGCAGATATGAATGTACGTGAGAAATTCTTGGAAAATTGTAGTTTGAAAACAGTAAAATCGACCTTGCTAACCGAAACACTCCTCTGTGGTTAAATCGGTAAAAGCACGTCAGGCTATATGACGGTTCCGTATAGGAGACAGGTTCGATTCCTTTCGGAGGACGCATATTTTCTATGACAATTTCTCGGACATTCAGGCCGGTAAATGTTGTTAATACTGTTTATTATAAAACAGAACATTTACCTAAATATTTGTATCTATAAAAAAAAAGAATGTATAAACATAAAAATGTCTTAAAATAATTGTCGGGCTTTGCCCATTTCATAATAAGTTTATTAGTTTGATAGAGTTGTTAATGACTGACTTTTAAAATCCGGCCGAGTTTTTCGATATCCGCGGTTTCTGTTCTAGCATTTACCTAACTTCGTTCAGTAAAAACTAAAAAGTCACTTCATTATGTCCCAATATGATTCACGAGGGGTTCTTTAAACCCGGTATTCTTTGAATCGAGGGACGTTAAGTCAAGGTTTTACTATATAATGTGTTTAGAAATTATCGATCCACCTATGGGCGAGAGAAAAAAAAAACTGAAAATAATTTAAAATAAGAGCATTTTACTCGATTAAAAGTAGACTGAAGAGAAAATTTCTGTTTTCTCTATATTGTCGGAAGAGCCTATCACGTAGATGTGGGCAGTTCGCACATCTCTATGTAGTGGACTCTTTTGTTGATGTAGAAAAGAGTTACATAAACAAAAATACCTATATGCTTGATAGGGACATGGACTTGTATCTTGAGTCATTACACTCTAATGTTAGCTATCTAATTCATCATTTTATATGATGTAACCTCATTACTTAGCTGTTGCAAGTATTTCTAAGACTATAAACCTTCCTGGAGCCGAGCTACAACTTTAAACATTATCTGTTTAATAGCAGCGACGGGATTTTTTCCGCTCTTGACTAGTTTGTCATTGCCATACAAACAAAATTGGACGAATGATTAATATAAACAATACGTGGCGCCAGTA
>OZ010590.1:18117185-18127185 GCA_963932145.1 Acanthosepion lycidas | reverse complement strand
AAGACAAAATTGTTGTGTTCATCTGAAAATTAAATTTTTACTTGTGAAGTGAAAAAGCTACCATTTCCAGTCTTGGTAGTTGAAAATCTTTTACACAATTTTGTCGGAGAATTCTGGTTTTCCGTTCTGCAACCTCTTTCTCACAAACACAACATCGCAATCTTACTATATAACTATTTCCATGGCATATATTCAGATGATCTCCATCTTAATTGCGGATCATCACATTGAAACACAAAAGTTAAGCGTCGAGCCTGATACGTATCTAGATGGGTGACCGCTTGGGAATACGAGGTACTGTAAGCTTGGATCTGCGAGTAATGTAATGGATAACGGCTCAGAATTCATAGTCGGAGAGCCGAGTTCCAATTCCAGTCGGGGTCGTTATATTCACTTACGCGCAAATACCTTTTTAAAAGGTATGAATCCATATTTTCTACCTCCCCAGCTATGGGTTAATTAGTAGGACTTGTATCAGTAAATCATTATTTTACTTACATTATTTACATTATTCGGACTGCTATCCTCATTTTCATTGCCATATTCACAACCTTTCGGCCTTCCTGATAATCCAACAATAGTGAGATTTAACCCCGGTTCTAACCACTCACCCACGTGCCTAGTTGGTTCAACCTCCGTTTTTAACGTATTAATGAATTTCAGATCAGTATCCTGTTTCCTGAAGTCCTGCTAAAACATTTTTTAAATCATTTCACCTCAAGCGAGGCAATAAAGCCACTAAGACGCAAGGGATTGCTCAGTGTGAGAGAATATAAGACTTCAACAAGATTAATGCTATTGATTGTCGATAATTTTGAGTAGTTTATTATTGGTACTACCACGGCATTTTTGTAATACCGAAATACCAAGCCGACCAACAATTCTTGTTTGCTTCAAGAATCGACAAATAGTGCATATTTTTCAATTGTTATTACAATATCGGAACTATTAGATTATTGCTCGAACGATTAAATTTTTTATTTTAATTTTCCCGCAACCCTGTTACTTATTGAATACGGCACGCGTAGACTCATTCAAATACATTTCTCCTCGACACGATGTACATAAGGAAAAAAAAATTCCGACGAACGTTTATTTGAACCGGCACGATTATTTAAGAAAAAAAATCCACCAACATGAATATTACTCTATTCGGACTATTGTCCTAATCTTTGTTGCCATATTTATCACAACGTTTCGGCCGTTGTACGCCCCGGCCTTCTTCAGGTGGTTGGAATGTCGAACTGAATCCTTTATTTCGCTCACTGGGATAGACTGTTCTAGTTCCACGTGCCATGTCTAATGGATCTCTGGTAAAAAAAAAAAATGCAATCATAACAGCAAAAATTGCAATATGAGCACTGATTAAAAATGATGCTGAAGACATTAAGTTTATAAGTCCCAGAAATTCATACATAGATGTCCTTAAGGATACATGGCACAGTGGATAAAGGCGTTGGTTAGATCCAGTGTGAGTTCAATACTTGGTTAAGGCAGTGGAGAACCTAGAGAGGTGAATTAACAGGAGATAACTGATATCCATTAGACATGGCAAAGAGCGAAATAAAGAGTTCAGTTCGGCATTCCAACCACCTGAAGAAGGCCGCCGAAACGTTGTGATAAATATGGCAAGAAAGAATGGAAGAATAATGTAAATAGTGAACATAATACCTCATCTCAGAAATATAGACAGATAATGAATATTACTCTTGTATTTGGTACAAAATATTGGCTCGTTACAATCGTCAACAGTTATCTATCCTACATATCCTCTTACGTTCATACTTCATTCAGTAACTCTTTACCCTGAGTGGTTTTGTATTGGGTGCGTGATCATTTTATTTAAAAAAAAAAAAAATTAGACGTACTTTCAAAAAGAAATTTTCATGTTTTGTAATTTGGTCATATTTCGGAAAGTGAGTCAAGCTGACAACTTTTCCGTATCGCCTCCTTTTTTTTAATGTTTGTTTTTTTTTCGTATTTTTTTAAATATTTACTTTATTTTTGTTTTTTAAATTTGTTTTTCTTTAATATTTGTTTTTAATATTTGTTTGAATATTTGTTTTTTTAATATTTGCTTTTTAATATTTATTTTTAGATTTGTTTTTTAAAATTTTTCATATTTGTTTTTAATATTTTTTATTAATAATTATTTTAATAGTTTGTTTTTGATATTTGTTTTTGATATTTGTTTTTTAATATTTATTTTTTATATGTTTTTTATATTTGTTTTCATTAATATTTGTGTTTAATATCTGTTTTTATATTTCTTTTTAGATTTGTTTTTAATATTTATTTTTTTTAATATTTGTTTTTTAATATTTGAAAATTTTATGTATTGACCTGTTTTCTCTTTTCTTTTTTATTTACTTTTTTTCCTTTTTCTTCTATTTTTTCTTTATTTTACTTTCTCATTCTTTTCTCCATTTATTTTTTGTCAGAACGTAATAAAACGTTTTTCTTCATTTTTACACCCCAACTCCCCCCCCCCCGGCCACCATTGTCTTTGTCTCTATTTCTTGCTGACACGTTTTCTTTATTTCTTTCCATTATTTGCATATATGACGAAATCAATGAAAGTTTCCCTTCGTCACTAAACCTTTTCGTAAAACCCAACAAAGAAGGATTATCTTCATTTGGTATAATGTCGGAGTATTGTAGCACTTATTCAGATTTGAAGTCCCTCCACGAGCGTACTTGCTAGACAGTCGACAAAAGACAAGACGATGTTGTTTAATTATTGGCCATTCCTTTTCTTTGTCACTCATTATCAAGAACTGGGGCTTTTTCAGTATGGCAGACAAATTTATCCACAATTTTAATATGGATGTACCACATTTTCATCGAAAATACAATGCAAAATGAAACAGACATTGTCGTCTGAATTTAAGAAAACTTGCTTGCTGCCTAATAATACTTTATGTATCGTTCCGAGCGTTTTTGATTAATGTAGGGAAAAAATCATTATCAAGGATTTTGTTTACAATTGTACTTAGATATTATTTAAAATATTATAATAAAAATTCTTGAAAATGGCTAAAAAACTCGAAAGCACTCGAAATGAACAATCATTTGTTTGTATACGAGAAATAAAATGCTTAACAGAAGTACCTTGCCAGTCATTTTAACTAAGCATGCATTAGAGAAGAATTATTACCAAACACACAAGTATATATATATATATATATATATATATATATACACAGACACACACACAATAAAATCCAAAATTACCTCATATGAGGAATTAGCTTATTTCAACCGAAGAAATCCGCCAGTCTTATTCAACCCCGGTATAGACTGAGTGTCACTAACTCAGTCTATACCGGGATTGAATAAGACTGGCGAATTTCGTCGGTTTAAATAAGCCTATTCCCTATATGAGGTAATTTTAGATTTTATTGTGTACTGATTATTAACTCTGTAATAATAAATACACTGAGCTCTTTTTGCAGATAAGTTTTAATATTCTATATTACTAGGATCCATTTGGATTATATACCAACGGATTTATTATCTTTACTCTCTATCTCTCTCTCTCTCTCTCTCTATATATATATATATATATATATATATATATATATATATATATATAACTCAAGAAGAAAATCTGAAATATTCATTTCGGTTATAATTTATTTCATGAATATTTCTATGTTCATCTCTTCAGACCGAAAGTTCTTAATAAATGGAGACAATTCATCCGGACTGATATACTAGATTGACGGAGGGGGAGGGAAAGCAACAGAGAAGAAAGAGGGAGAGGAAGAAAGAAATATAACAGATTTTCGAATATAAAGCTCTTTTTAAAATGTGAAATAGAGAGTAGGAAAGAGAGAGAATATATCAATATATCTAGTATATTAGTCATGATGACTTGTCTCCGTTTATTAAGAACTTTCGGTCTGACGAGATGTATATAGAAATATTCACGAAATAAATTATAACCGAAATAATGGATCTTTAAGCTTTTCTTCTTGATTTATTATTATTATTATAATAATGCCCTTTAATTTACATTAAGTTTAATATCCTCCTTGGAATTATCGCCACCAGTCACAAATGGTATTATATATATATATATATATATATATATATATATATATATATATATATATATATATATATATATATATATAATTTTTCTTTATATAAACTATCTACTTATAGTTATTTTTCTTATATTTTTTGCTAGCATAGAGTTGAAAATTTTGTTCTTTCTTAAAAAAGGAAGAAAATATATGTTTGTTCTTTAGTTTATAACTAATATTCATTATTTCCTATTTTAATTTTTAAAATTGTTTGAACTCGTGTCTTTAATTTTGTGATTTTTTTCAACCTGACTTGGGATGTTAATATTTTAAAATATAGGTCAATGTTATATTAACTCTGTCTTTGAGCCAGACACTTCTACTTCCCCTCCCTTGATACTGAGTTTTAGTTTAACTTAATGCCTCCAGCTTCCTTTCTCGTCTTCTTTCTCTCATTTTTTTCCTTTTTCTTTTTTTTCTTTTTTTCTTCTTTTTTATTTTTATTTTTGGAATGTTTAAATTTTAAGTTCCTATTTTATTCATTGACACTTCTGAATTGATAATACCAATATAGGTCTTCCAGCTGATTGAAATAGCTATTTGAATGAAGTAAATTTGGATTTCTTTTCTATCTAATTTATATGCTCTGTTATAATAAATACATCGAGCTCTTTTTGTAGACCAGTTTTAATATTTTATATTATTAGAATTTGCTTGGATTATATAACAACGGATTATTACCTGTGTGTGTGTATATATATATATATATATATATATATATATATATATATATATATATATATATATAATCTTCACGCTGAGAATGAGCTATGTGGTAAGATTTATATGACTGCAGTTGATGGTGACTAATTCTGTAAGACAGTTGTCGTGTGAAGACATGCTTCCTGAGAAAGAAGAATGCGAATTGAAGTTTGTTCGGAAACTTATTCTATCTCTTATTTGTACGATTTGGTGAAGGCAGTTGCAATAAAAAATCAACTGAAATTAAAATGATTAGCCAAGAATAATTGTTGATAATTCTTCGTCTGACAGACTAAAACATACAAGGTATCTTCACGAGCAATATGATAACTATTAAATATTTCTGAGGAAAATAATTATTATAATTCCATGAATAGTGTGGACACAGGAATTAATACTGCATCTTAAGATCGCTTGAGGCGTGAAACAGTTATCACGCATTGATGATTTGTATGTCGAATATATATATATATATATATATATATATATATATATATATATATATATATATAATAAAAAGGCTTAAACACTAATATTCCATGGTCATAATTTATTCCATTGGAATCGTAAATACGATCCAATTCATCAGACCTACAAATTCACCTTTTTATTATATCCTTACTCTATCCTGGACATTGAGTTCTACCTGGATTCTATCCTCTTGGAATTTTTTATTCAAAAAATATACATGTATGTGTATGCACCTATGTATATATATTTATATATCTTGCATATGTATGCGTATATTTACCACTAATATTATCTCTCTCTCTCTCTCTCTCTATATATATATATATATATATATATATATATATATATATATATATATATATATATAATTTTGTTTCAACACTTCTTGCCACAAGACACCAGAAGTATTGAAACAAAATGGCTATTTTTGTAGTGATTTTAAAACATATTTATATTATTATAATTTTCGAATAAATTATATTTGCTCTACTCTGTATTGAGTACTCTTTTAAGAATAGTATTTTCTAGTTATTGGAATTGATTCCGTATACACAAATCCTATATATATATATATATATATATATATATATATATATATATATATCCGACCACAGCTCCATTAGAACCCATTTAAACACACACACAAACTTACCAGATTCCATCCAAAACATACTAGTAGAAAATGCAAAACATAATAATTGTTTTAAGGACAAGGATCATGTTTATATTGTTAAAATTGATACAAAAGTATAAAGATTTAAGAATAAGATTTTAGGCGCCTTTCGGCCGACACTTCTTCAGAAATTAAATCGTCGGAAATAAAACGGAGCAGCTGATAAAAAAAAAATTTATGAACGACTGAAACTAAGAATAAATTACCAACAAAAGAAGGCAATTGGAGGAGAAGTAAAAAAGACTTTAACCAATTTTTTCCCAATTACACAATTGCCTCCTCGAACGGGGCCAACTTTTATTTCATCTCCCGATGTTTGGACAAGCAGGACGTTACATGATAATAATAATAATAGACTCCAAGATATCTAAATGGAGTCCTTGCCCTGTGCAAGACAGAAAAGAAATAAGGAAAATAATTCGTCCTGCAGACAACAGAAATTAAGAGGTGTTCACAGATCACAGCATCATGGGTCTGTGAACGCCCGAATGTCAAAGGTTCGTGCCTCCGGGACATGCTGAGCGATCCTAACCTCCAACCTCTGGATGGTCTTGCCCACATAGTCGATCTCACATCGACATTTATATTGATATATTACCAAACTTTGTTGATTGATAGGCAAGACATCCTTAAAACATAATAACCTCATCCACACGTAAAAAAAAGATTAAAAATAATGGAATAATAAAAAAGAAAAAGTCAACACTCAATAATATTAACTACGAACAGGGCCACAATGTGCTGTGTTCGGAAAATAAAACATCCCTATAACTCTAGAAACATACACACATCCCATACACCCAATTAAAAAGCTAAAATAAAATCATCCTTGATATGGTTAAACGTATAGCCGAAAGCGTTCGGAATTAGAAAACTTCTGGACAGTTTCTACACACTCTGTGTACAGAAAAGAAAACACTTGTACGAACACAAGAATTAAATAAAAAACTTAATCGCACGACCTTGTCTGTCGTCTTTAATGAAACATTATATATATATATATATATATATATATATATATATATATATATATATATATATATATATATATATATATATATATATATATATATATATATAGTCGACTCTCCCATTGAGATTCGACGTATGAGGGTCAAGCAGATCAGTTTCCAGGAAACCGACAGCCCGACAACGGCACATAAGATTTGATTATAGTGGTGAAGGTTTCGTGCACGATCAACCACACTTTTTGAAGGGACGAATACAGAGACCTGGTGCACTAAGTGCCACGAGGTTCCCAAACGACCCTCGGCAGGTTTTGAATTCAGAGTTGTCCTTCTCCTAGACCAGTTACCATCCAAGGCTACAGAACCCAGTCTGTCCTGCTATTTTACTCATAGCTGGAGGGAGAGGAGATATATATATATATATATATATATATATATATATATATATATATATATATATATATATATATATATATATATATATATATATATATATATTAATTGGAGACGGCTGATAAGGCACTGCCATTAAGCTTTTATTATTTTTTCTTACATTCGTACAAGAGATTTCTTTTCTGGACATAGTGTGTGAAAACTGTCCAAATGATATTTGGATCCAATAGCTTTCAGCTAATCCATTATAAAAAAGGTGTTTGTTTTTTGTTGTTGTTGTTGTTGTTGTTTTTGTTTTACTGAATATGTAGATCTTTTTTGTCAGTCGTCTCCAAAGATTGCTGCCTAAATACACCGGGCCACTGACGTATTTCGTATATAAAACGTTAAAATTTTCCTTCCTCTCTGCAATGCGACGTTAGCCTAGGGGTATAATTTATGTTTGATACCAAACCGGTTGGGTTTCGATCCTGGTTTGAAGCAATCAGACGTCTGTTGATGTGAAAAAAAAATATATATATATGTGTGAGATTCGCCAACAATGAGTTTACGCGGTGGGAAATGACCAAAACTTGATGAAACAAAGTTTTATCGTCACAATCTTTTTTGAGGAAAGATCAGAAGATTATTTGGTGCAAATATCATTGTTAAAAATCTTTTTTAGAAACTTGGAAATGTTTCTTCTGGGCCATTAATCTGTATAGGAAATTATAGCTTCTTCTTTGCGTTGAAAACCACATTGATTTTGACATTCTTGCAAAAATCAGATAATTCATGAATTTTAATGAAACTTTTAGGACTTATTCAAAAAAAGTTATTTTAGAAAATCTTGGTAATTTTTTTTATATATTTGTTTACATAACTCATAGGAAAATCTAAATCATCAAAACTTTTTTTGGTCAAACCGGACCGCCCGTTACAGAAAATCTGCTGAGTTGTAAAAATCAAAATACGATAAAGCTAAGTTAGTTAGAGTAAGCCTGCTCTGAATAATAAAATAAAACTAAGACATAATTTAATTAGAAAAAATTTTAATTGCTTTAATGAATAAAATATATTATGGACACTATTTTTTAAGAAAACATTTTCCGATCAGTAAAGTTTTAAAAGAATTGTTTTAATTTGTTTAAATTTTACTTAGAATAATTTATAAAGTTTTAAATCTTTTTAAAAATTCTGTATTAATTTGTAACGGTCAAATGATATTGTTATAAAATAAAACTGTTTACTATTCATAAATGAAAAAGTTTACTGGAATTCAGCAAAACTTAACATTTTAAAAAGAATTTTGAATTTTCTTTGTGCGTATAAACGTGCCTATTTTTGTAAATACGGACACCCATGCATGACATTATTAGAAAATAAGAGCAGTAACTAGAGTAAATGTAAAATTTATTGGTAATTTTCTAACATTTCCCCGACAAGCATTTTTTGTTTTTATTCTTGGATTTTTTTTTTTTTTTTACAATGATGTTCGTCCTGTACGAGACCCGAGAGCCACTGTATGTAGAGGGTTACAGAGTAAGAGGCACAGTTTATGCGGATATGTAGGGAAGATAACAGTTAACCCTAGACTTGAATAGGTTAAGATTGTAGTTATCGGAGTCTTGGGAGTCTGTTCCACAAAGCAGCGGTTCGTAAGAAGAAGCTGCTCGAGTGGAACTTACTCACCAATGGAATATGAATGGAATGAGAGTGGTTCGCTACAATGTGCGTAACATTGCGGGTCTTAGGCGAGAAGTGATGGAACTAAGGAATGTAGTTCGTCCGTGCATTTCCCATGGAAATATCGACATATCACCGAGAGACTTGAAACGTCTCGTCTGTGAGAACGGGGTTGTAGGGTGGAAAATAATTTATCACCCACAAGGACGCGGAGACGCTCTTTTGGACTCTATCGAGACTGGAAAGTGAGGATTTCGCAGCTCCCGCCCATATATGGCAGCAGTACTCCGTTTTTGGTCTGATCTGGTTCTTGTAAAAGTAGAGGATAACATGAGAAGTCAGGTACTTACTGGTGTGATACAGGGAACCGGACATTTTCCCAGCATCCTTAGCGATGGATCTCATGTACGAGCTCCACTTGAGGTCTGGGTTTAGTTTAAATCCGAATAGGCTCTCAAGGCACGGCCCCTATAAAACCAAAGCACCTAAAATTCAATAAAATGTTTAATTTTTTTAAACTACTGGATAGTTAAAAATTATCTTAAGAGACGTTTACGTTGTATTCGTCATGAAATTTTACTACAATTATTTTCCCTTTTAGATAAAATCTCGCAAAAATCAGATTATCAATAGATGGGTCAATGTATCATAAAAAAAACACCGCCATTTTAAAAATGTTTTTTCTGCGATATTTTAAAACTAATAGTAAGTAATTTTTGTTTTAATTCAGATTAATAAACTTTAAATTAGTTAATCTTGCTCAAATAAAGTTTCAGAAAAGTATATTCTATTTTGGAAAGATTTTTTTAATAAAGTGAATTATGTTGTGTTGACAGATTTATCAATATGGACGATTTCATAGAGTTTGCAGATAATCAGAAAAAATATTACAATTAATATAAATCATACAGTAGTTTGCTTCTTAGAACTATTCGATTCGATCATATTAGCTTGAAATTAAAACTGAAATAAAAGCTTCAAGAAAGATTTTTCATTTTCTTAAAAAATGCATTTTAAATATGAAGTATCACTTTTTA
>OZ010590.1:18087185-18104685 GCA_963932145.1 Acanthosepion lycidas | reverse complement strand
ACAAAATTGAAAGAAGGATCTTACATGTTAGCGATCCTGACCTGGCATCCCGACTTTTCGTCCTGGATATGTTGATAAACTACGTCCGGCAGCAAGGCCACTAATCGGGAGGTTTTGAGAAGCGTGGAACCACCTCTTAATTGTTGTTGTCCCCGGGTCCATCCTGACCCGGTATGGTAGCACCTGTTAGGGTCCCATCTATGGGTAAATAGTTAACCCTCAAATTGGGGTCAAAACTATAGAAAAGAATTATAGCAAAAATACCAGCAATACATTTTCATAGTAAAAAAAATTACCAGCAATACATTTTTGTAACAACAAAAAAGATTACAAGCAATATATTTTTTTCTCAAATAATTTACTAATGCTTCAAAGAAAGTTAAATTACAGCATTAAATGACCTATAAGGAGTTGATATGCCGCAAAAATCTCAAAAAAACATCTCGACTTTAGTCAATTTCCACCACCCCGCCACCGCCGTGACGTGGCTTCCCTAGGACTTTTCCATGAATATTTTTCATGTTAATTGTTCTGAGCTATCCTCCTATCCACCTTGGAACCTCAAACGCATGAATTAGGTTCTATTCTAATGCTTTCTTTTCTCACACTTCTCACCTGTGAAACTCCTTTCCGACCTCTCGCTTCCCTTTCACCTACAATCTTCAAAAATTTAAATGCAACGTCAATCGCCATCTTCTGTCTTCCTGGATCCTGTTCTTTTATTGTCCTTTCTCCTCACTAAAATCTTCTCATTCTCTTCCATTGTCAGTAACCCCCCCCCCTTTGCGTCTTAGTGACATTATCGCCTTACTCGGGGGTGAAATGATTAAAGAAATTTCAGTAAATATTATTACCTTTTGTCGTTATACTGAGGTTACATCAGCAGTTTTATATGTAATGTTTCTTTGAATAAATTATTTTGAGTTAGTCATTAGATTTCATTTATATTATTACACACACACACCTCTATATACAGTACGATTCAAAAAAATGGACGCATTCATAGAAAGTCGATTTTTGTATTTTTACCAAAAGTGAGTAATAGAATTCGTTTATTAATAAAAGGTATTAATACAGGTGTACATGATTACATTATACAAGTCAAAAAATGATTTTGTATTTTGTTCGGTAACCTTTTGCTTGAATACCGGCCTAAATTCTTCGTGTCATGTTATAGTCGAATTTTTTTAGTAAGTCAACGTCCTTCGCCAGATTTTTTCAGAATTTCTTTAATTCCCGAAAAAGCTCATCTTCTGTGTTAACGTTTTCAATTGGGTTACGGTCAGGACTCTGACTAGGCCACTGTAAGAGTTGTGAATTATTAAAGCACCCACTGAATAAAAACTTCGGCATGAGTGGGCCAATATCTGCATTAGAAAATATGCTACTTTTACATGAGGAAAACTGCAAGAAACTGGTATGAACATCACCCAGGTCCGGTTACAGAGATAGAACCTGTCACAATTTTATTTTTTTAAACAACACACACAGAACAATCAAAGCTAATCGTCTAGACATCGTGATCAAAGACCAAAAGAACAGAATGTGCTTTCTTATTGACATAGCAGTCCCTGCAGATTGCAATGTATCATTGAGGATATTCAAAAAACAAGAACCTTGAAATGGAAATCTAAAACATGTGGCACATGGAGACATCAATAATTCCGGTTGCAGTTGGAGCCCTCCGATTGATTGGAAAAGGGTTAGATAGACACATTGAAGGTATTCCTGGTAGCCCATGCTTTAAAGAAATACAAAAAAATGTACTCACAGGTAGAGCTCACACATTACTAAGAGCTTTAACTGTGTAAATGTGTGTGATCTCAATTGTTTTTTTAATTTTTACAAAAATGATCAGAGCAAAATGTCATGAAGCCATTTCTGAACTTAGGTCTCTGATTGGGACTCGGAAGGAAATGTGTATACAACAGAAATTCGGATTATTCTCCTCATCTTTGCTGTTGTTAAGACAACGTTTCGGCGTTGTGCCGTCCCAATTAATTCAGAAATCATATTATTTTTCACTTGTTTAAGAAATGCTGTACAACTTTTTAAAAAACTATTTAAACAGATTCTTTTGGTTTATTTAAATAATTCAATAATTATTTTCAGCTCCATGTGACAAATCTGTAGTAATGAGAAATATCAGACGACAACAATGCTTATTTTATGAACTCTGTAGGTTTTCTAACTTGCGACTGAATTTTAACAAGGTATATATAAATTCTTTCTATACAAACACGATGAATTTAAAAATAAAACTTTATCCACAAAAAACATTGGTCATATATGGCAATTTTTAAAATTTCAATTCAAAATAAATAACACAAGAAATATTCATTACAAGAGGCGTTTAAAAATGTTATGCGAATGAAATATTACCGCTAATGTTCTAAACTCCATTTGTCATAATACATTAGAATCCCTGAGAACCGGACTAAGAATATGAGGAATTGGTTACAAAGTCCGGATATGAGGTGTTATATTTAGATTAAAACAGAAGAGCTGAAATCAGGTTTAACATTTATTTCCAATGTTTTGTAGCAAACAAGATAAGTTAATGGTGAGTGAAATATAACGGAATTGATTTTAAGGAGAAATAAATAAATTATGTAATGTTAATGAAAATTCATTGAATTAATTATGCCACGTATGCAAAACAAATAATGTAACGATGATTTTTTAATCGCTGTTGCATAATGATTTTTTCTCTTTTAATGTTATTCTCAGCTTTTTCCGCATTTTGTTTTGCTTTTGTTCTTGAAAATTTTTAAACGAAACCCACTTTTTAACTCTGCTTGCGTTATTGCAATCATCATAGATGAATGTTAACTTTCTTTCCATAAAACTAACAACCTTTTCAACAGATTTTTCAATTTCTGTTTAGGTTTCCTCACAATTATGCATTTCGTCGCCATTTTGTTGCAGATGTGTCTCGTTGTCATCCTTTCCTCTTATTCGCATCATCTTTTTCACCAATACAAGCCATTAGGGTAAAATAAGCATAAGCAATTATCCAAAGTAAATTTCCTGAAAATCAGAAATTTCAAATCAGTTACATATCACCCAAATAGTTCAAATATACACATCAAAATCTTGTCCGGATATGAGGGATTCCGGATATGAGGGATCCCAGATATGAGGCACTGCGGATATGCGGGATTCCGGATATGATGGATTCCCAATATAAGGATTCTTGATATGAGCGATTCTACTATATATATATATATATATATATATATATATATATATATATATATATATATATATATATATAATAGAATGGTAAACATGCTGAGTTGTTCTACTGATGTAAGGTGGGGACACACAGACAAAATTTAGCCTTACGCAAATTTATAAAAATGATTTTGTAAAAAAATGGAACCGTATGAAAAAATATTTTTATATATTCATGCATATATTCAATTACTTTTTTTATATTACAAATTAAGACTTTGGTATATTCTTCATACATAAGACTTACATAATTATTCGTGTATAATACGCACTCCTAACTGTGATCTACGATATTCTGGTGAAAATATCTCTTGTTTGTAGTAGATTGATTCATTAATTTATCTTTTCACGGCCCATCAAACCTTTTTCAAGTTTAAATAACTAGAATGACAAGAAAATATTCTTAAATTGTAATACTTCTTTTGAGATAATAATGATTTACCGAGACAAATCCAACTAATTAATCAACAGCCAGGGAGAGAAAAGATGAATTCATAGATTTCCCAAGCGTATCTGAACGTAAATAAATACAACGAACCCAACTGAAATTGGAAAACAGCACTCCGATTTCAAATCCCGAGCCGTAATCCATTACACCACCCGCACATCCAAACGGAAATTCCCAAGCTGTCACCCATCTAGGTACTGATCAGGTTCGACATTGATCGTACGGTTACTCAAAGTGAAGTGGCCATAAGCCATACCGTCCGCACATCCAATCTTATAGCATCTGGTTATTCCAAAGTGGTCACCCATCTAGGTACTGACCAGGTTCGACGTTGCTTAACTTCGATGATCGTACGAGAATCAGTATTTCAAAGTGATATGGCCGTAAGACCTCGTGTATAGTAGACACTGACTTAGTAGAATTTGTGGCGATTGGAATTAACCTAAATTGAACATTTTTATTCGGCTCGTATCGACTAAAAATGAATTAATATCTTTTACATTATGTTTTGAAACATACAATTTCCATGGTGTAGACACAGCCTCACAAACATTGACTTCGTACCAAAACGAGAACTTAGCTCGAACTAGGATAAATAAAGTCATAAGTAAACACACATTCCAGTGGCAATTCAAATACACAAAAGAAAATACTGTATCGTGAACTCACTGCAGCTGTGAAAATGGCGTCCTTTTCGAGGATGAAGAACAAGATTACTCTGTGGACGACGATACTGAAAATGACGGAGACATTCACTCCGCTAACAGATAAAATTAGATGATGTCTATCTTTGACAAGGACAGAAGTGGCCATTACTATTATTGAACGACAGCGAAGATGACAACCTTTATGAGGAAGGACAAAATGATTATGTGAACGCTACCGCCGACGACGACAACATAATCGAACATAACGAAGACATCTACTCAGCTGCCAACATAGATAAAACTTTTTTTTTTCTTAAATCGGTATCACCCCATGCAAGGCAGTAAAGCCATTAAGACACAAGGGGTTAAAGGGTGTGGAAGAATTAGGAACAGAAACATTAATAATGAGCGGGAAGAGGAAAGAGTAATCAGGACAGTAGATAGCAACTGACATTGCATTTAAATTTTTGCAGAATAAAGTTGGCTGGAAATCATCGAACCGGAAGTGCGAGAAAAGAAGTTGTTAGTGTAGAACTTACGGCTACATCTGGTCAGCTTAACTGTAAATTGATGAGATCTTGACACCAGTCTAGTACTGCGCTGAAATTTAAAATGTCTAGTTAGCATAGCGATGCACTCATCCGAACAATTACCATGAAAATATTTATAGAAAAAAAACAAAAAACAGAGAAGCAACCTTACGGCGGAGAGAAAATGACCGAAGCCGAACCGCCAGATCAGGACCAATAATATTGCTGATTCTTCTTTAGATCTGATTAAGGAGCTCATGGTAAATAGCAGGGGCACCGGACCATATATGATAGCAATATTTTAAGCATGAATGAATGGTAGACATAGATATATAAGATAGATTCTGGAGAGAAAAACTGTTCTGCATGATAAAGTGAACTAAATTTCTTAACAGCTGACTTATTAATGGATTCAACATAACACAAAGAACGGTGAAGGAAACTAAAATTGGCTTAATTTTTGTATGAATAATGTTTAAAACTAATGCTTTGTTTGGTTAGTTATTTAAACATTCTGTTACACATTAGTTAGTTTTGACCATTCAACATACGAGGCTGTGCCAGGATAGTTTTGCACAATACCACAAGTTTCTAAAAATCAAAACATTAACCTACAAACTCTAGTCATGTTCTTAAATAGCTTCATCAGATCGATTTCATGTCATTTGTTCTGTGAGTATCAAATTTTCCAAGCCCTGTTTTCTCATTATGCGCCCCAGAAATATCAGTTGTCTCTTCCTGATGTGAAGTATAAGTGTCCTTCTGTTTCCATTTTTTCTAAAACTTCGTCGTTGCTCACATATTTGGTTATTCTCATCATCCTTCTGTAGAACCCCATTTCAGTTGCTTCAAGTCTCTCCTTCATCTGTGAGGAAATTGTCCAGCATTCACTGCCATGTAAGAGGATTGATATCACATAACAGTTCAGTATACCTTTCTTTGTTTCTAATGAAATTTTTGTTTTTAATACTTTGCTTAGCTTTTGGAAGGCTTCTTTCGCTATACCAATGCACCTTCAGGTTTCAGGGACGCGCTTTCCGTCCTCTGCTAAAACGCTTCCCAGATATTTAAATTGTTGTATTTGTTTGGTTTTGGTACTTTCAATTTGAAGTTTACATGTTGAACTGTTCTTTTTGCTGACAACCATGAAAAGATGAGAAGAAAAGACTCCATTAATATTAGAAAAAACGAAAAGTTAATGGACTTAAAAAAAAAAAAAAAACTATTTTCATTAAAAAGAGTTTTAAGAGAATGATTTTATAAATTTCAACTTCTTTCTCGGTCAATGAATTCTATAATTTTATAAGGAAACGGCTAATATTACTATTACCATTTGATCTTAACGACCATCGGAATGATGTCTTGCTTCGACTGTTGAAATGATGTCTTTCTTCAACTATTAGAAGGATGTCTTGCTTCGACTGTTGGAATAATGTTACGAATAGAAATATTCAAAATTACACGTAAACACAGTAAATCTATTTTTTTAATTTTGATGCACAAAATCTGGTCGTTAAATCATCAAATTGCGTGTGTGCGTGTGTTAGTAAAAGCAGTGATAGACGTGATAAGACTGAAATAGATAAGAATAGAGTTAAATATGAAAAACTGACAGAAATATAAATATGATATAATAAATAAATATAGGCAGATAGACATGAACAGTTAGATAGATAGATAGATAGATAGATAGATAGATAGATAGATAGATAGATAATGAAGTTAGATATAAACTTAGATATGAACTTAGATAGATAGATAGATAGATAGATAGATAGATAGATAGATAGATAGATAGATAATGAAGTTAGATATAAACTTAGATACATATGAAGTTAGATATAAACTTAGATACATATGAAGTTAGATATAAACTTAGATACATATGAAGTTAGATATAAACTTAGATATGAACTTAGATAGATAGATAGATAGATAGATAGATAATGAAGTTAGATATAAACTTAGATACATATGAAGTTAGATATAAACTTAGATACATATGAAGTTAGATATAAACTTAGATACATATGAAGTTAGATATAAACTTAGATATGAACTTAGATAGATAGATAGATAGATAGATAGATAGATAGATAGATATAGATATAAATTTAGATACATATGAACTTAGATATAAACTCAGATAGATATGAACTTAGATACAAAATTAACTATTAACTTAGATATAAACATATAGATATGAACTGTGATATAAACTTAGATAGATAGATAGATAGATAGATAGATAGATAGATAGTGAACTTAGATATAAACTTACATATGAAGTTAGATATAAACTTAGATATGAACTTAGATAGATAGATAGATAGATAGATAGATAGATAGATAGATAGATAGATATAAACTTGGATGTAAACTTACATACATATGAACTTAGATATAAACTTAGATAAAAATGAACTTAGATATGAACTTAGATGTGAAGAGACTGAGATATGAATAGTTTGGGGTAGATAGACACTGAATAATTGTTATATAGCAGGATGCCGAGAAAGATGAAGCAATGGAAAAATACCCAATTTGATTTCTTATTAACCATCTACCTTTCGGCAAGCTAAACTCATTACTCGGTCAATGTATAAATATGTACACAAGCAGACATAATTACACATTGTGAAGCATTGAAAATTCTTTTCACTTTTAATTTTTAATGCACAATGTACTGATTGAATATGCGTGTGTGTGTGTGTGTGTGTGTGTATGTGTGTGTGATTGCATGTCGAAAATTGCTGTATTGCCTGAAATTCTTCCTTTTTGAAATCTAATTATGAATCATTTGAAATGCGTACTGACCTCTTTTTTTTTCTCCTTCTTATTCTGTAAAGACGTGTGGTTAACTTTAATTAAAATCAAATGAGTCAGTAGCACTGATCAACAGATAGAAAATGACTGAGCGTAAACACAACGTGATGCGTGAGCGAAGAAATTAAGGATCAGAGCGATTGAAATTTAGTGAAGACAAAAGAAGAAATATTTCCCACCCAGACATTGTTCAGTTCCAGACCAATAACGATAGACACTTAAAAGTTTTTGTGATGACGTTATGCTTAAAAAACGTTCACACTCTCCCTAATCACCTGTACGACTCATTGCCTCTCTTGTCACAAAGGGAATTGTTCTTCAGTGATGATTTGCTCACACAAGGCAAGTTTGACGATATATCTTGGGAGGAACTTATTTGTTTGGTTTTCTTGCTTAGGAAGCGAATCAGCGATTCAAGATAATGCATAGATGGGGATTAATACAGTGAAAGCAATTTTTATCCTGTAGTTGCTGTTAAAATGAAGCAACTGCATAAATTTAACTATCTTCGAAGTGTTTTAACAGAAAGCGGCAAATGTGACACCGAAATCTGAAGCAACATTGGAATAGCGAACGATGCCCTCCAAAAGTTTTAAGAATCAGAAGAATTTTTTTAGAAAAAAAAAAAGAGTAATGAGCTGGTATGTAATATTAACCCTCCAATATGGCAATTAATTCTGTACAATCAACTCACATATGAAGCGGGGAGATTATATCTAAGCAGAGTATTAAGAGAGAGAAAAACTTCGTTAGAAACAAAGGAAAGAGTACTGAACTGTTACGTGACATCTGTCTTCTTATATGGCAATGAATGCTAAACAATCTCCTCAAAGATGAAGAAGACATTTGAAGCAACAGAAATGTGGTTCTACAGAAGGATGCTGAGGATACCATGTACCGAACATGTGAGCAACGTCGGGGTTTTAGGGAAAATGTTAAAAAAAAAAAGAAAGAAAACTTATACATAACATCAGGAATAGATAGTTGAAATTTCTGGAATACGTGATAAGGAAAGAGGGCTTGGAAAATTTAATACTCACGGGATAGATTAGGGGAAAGTAGGACAATAATTTAGTGAAAAACAAAAGAAAAAGAGTGAAATAACTGAAGAAAGAGGACGAAAAAGAATAAAATAATTCAGTCAAATATTTGAGAAAAAAAAAAGGAAATAGTCAAAATTCCTGAGGAAAAAGAAAGAAAATTAGTAAAATAATAAGAGAAAAAGACCGAAAACGGGTAAAATAATTGAGGAAAAAGAAAAAAAAAAGGAATAAATTAATTAAGGAGAAAAAAACGAAGAGTCAAATATTTGAGAAAAAGAAAAGAAATAGACAAATTCCCCAGGAAAAAGAAAGAGAATGAGTAAAATAAGTGAGAAACAATAAAGAAAAAGTAAGAAAATATTAGGTTGGTGCAAAAATAATGTCGTTTTTTGACGATTTTTTTGATTATCGTTCACCCATTTATCCAACTTTTTTGATTTCCCTATTTGCTTTAAATGGCGAACGACTGTTGAGTGGTCGACCTCGAGTTCAACAGCAACTTCTCATGTGGTTTTGCGAGGATCGGCTTCAATTAAGGCTTTCAAATGTTCGTTATCAACCGCAGTCGGCCGGCCGCGACCGTCTTCATCTTCGAGGATCTCGTTACCATTGCGAAATTTCTTGAACCACCGTTGTGCCACACGTTCGTTAGTGGTTCCTGGGCCAAACGCATCATTGATATCAGGAGCTGTCTCGGCAGCTTTTCGGCCTAGTTTGAACTGGAACAAGAAAATCGTGCGGATTTGAATTTTGTCCATGCTGTCGAAAAGCCTGCAAAAAAATGAATGAAGAGATTGAGAACGGTAACGAATAACACGATTCGATAGAGCGAAAAACGCGCTTCAAAATGATATATAACATGGCTATATATATCAATGAATTAATTCAGAAATCATATATAAAAGTAACATATGTGAGAAAACGACATTATTTTTGCACCATACTAATAGCTGAGAAGAAAGAAAGATGTAAAAAGGAGGAAAGATAATTGAGAAGAAAGAAATAGAAAAGTAAAGAGTAAAAACTTAGGAATAGAACGAAAGAAAACGAGAAGAGGCATTATGAAAGAAAGAATAAACAAGAAAGATTTGGAAGAACAGAAAACAAAGAAAAATTTGCATTTGGGTATTTGTTCAATAATTTAATTTGCTTCAATCGAAACGCCTATTAGGTAATAGTTTGTGCTCTATAAACGCCATATTTATTCCTACGTTCATTCTGAATATAAGCTGCCTCTCAGTTTTAGAAAACTGAAAAAGATAAGCTGTTTTTATAGAACGATCGACAAGATAGTAGTATATTGTACGTTGGGGTCACTGAGCCATAAAAATGAAAACCTGCTGAATTTCTCGATTCGGTAACGAACGGATAATGAACCAAATAATAGAAAGCATCGTTACATTTAATATTAGGTTGGTGCAAAAATAATGACGTAATAATGTCGTTTTTTGACAACCTCAGAAAACGACATTATTACGTCATTATTTTTGCACCAACCTAATATATCTGAGTCATTTGTTTTGGATTGTGAGCAGACCGGAAAATAGGCGACTACACACGTTGCAACTTTAAACGCCGTGTTTTAAAACTAATGAATATTTATCTCAGATGTGCTGGTATGTATAGCTGGCCACTCGTATTCGAAGATACCCGTTTACTAGGGCGGCTAGCCAATCCCTATTGCAGACGCTTGCTCAGGTGCATTTATGTTTATTCAACACACACAAAGCCCACCTGTGGTTTATATTGCAACTATGCTGAGCGGACCTTAGTTACAGTTTCTGGGAAAGAACGTGATCAACAATTTGAACGAGGCCAGCTCGCTCAAACCCTCGGCCACGATGACTTGTAACTTCGTGCTAGCACAACTGTTGACGGCCCCCAAAGGTTCCATCTATCTAATTTCACTCAAAAGGCTTGGATCAACACGTGATATGGTTTTCAGGCTCTTCCCAAAGGTGCCGCACGCTGGGATCGACCCCTCCAGTCCGATAACATCAGGAAGTCTCCTCCCTGACAAATCGACTATGATGAGATTCGAACCCAGGACTCATGGTCAGAATGCGAACATTCTAAACACTCGGCCACCTGCTGGTAGCGTCATGGATATTAGCGTTCAGTTCGCATAAAAGCCCTTGGGAAAAGCATGAATTCACTTCTGCCCTAGCTATATGATACGACAGATTGGGATCTTGAGTCTGGGAGAACCAATGTTTATTCAAAACTGGAGAAAACAACAGAGAAATCACTCCATCATTTTTCTTAAGTAGTTATGGTAATTCACAAATAATCATTTTTTTAATCATTTCACCCCAAGCAAGGCAATAAAGCCACTAAGAAGCAAGAGCTCACTGAATATGAAAGAATATGAGAAAAAATAAACATTAAGGAGAGAGGACAATAAAAGAACAGCAATTAAGAAGACAGAATATAACGATTGAAATTACATTTACATTTTTGAAGGTCAAAGTTGAATGGAAAGAAAGAGGTTGGGAGAGAGTTCTACGGGCGAGAAGTGAGATAGAGAAGAAACTGTTAGCATAAAACTTGCGGTTACATCAAAGCAATTTTAAACATAGCTTAATAAAGAAAAGGAAAGTGAGGAGAGATATGATCGCCTACGCTCTGATGGGACATATTAAAAGAATATTGATCTCTTTTTGTTTATCTTTATTGTTAAAATTATACAAATCTATGAGAGAAGAGTGCTTAGTATGGGACATTGGCAAATACAGAAATTGGTCAGATTATTGTCTAAAAATCATTTCAGGTGTGAAATTGACTGTTACCATGCAATGTTTATTTCTCTCTCTCTCTTTCTCTCTCTCTCTCTCTCTCTCTCTCTCTCTCTCTCTCATATATATATATATATATATATATATATATATATATATATATATATATATATATATATGATAGGCGTATTCGACGTATGAGGGTTAAGCAGCTCAGTTCCTACGAACCGACAGCCCAGACACCTGCATATATGATTTGATTATAATGGTGAAGGCTTTGTGCAGAACCAACCACACTTTTTGAAAGGTCGAATACAGAGACGTGCCACAAAAAAAAAAAAAAAAAAAAAAACAGAATTAGAATTTACCCATAGCTGAGGTGGGGGGTAGAAGAAGAGGATTAATAACTTTCCCAAGGGTATTAGTAAGTCAATGTAAGTGGATTCGACTGGAATTCGAACTCGGCTCTCCGATTCCTCAATCCGAGCCGTTATCCACTACCCACCACTCACTCACTCTCTCTCTCTCTCTCCCTCTCTCTCTCTCTCTCTCTCTCTCTCTATCTCTTATCTCTCTTATATATAGATATATATTATTTTATAATATATATATATATATATATATATTATTTAAAAATTATAACATAAGTATGTTATAACATCACTACAAAAATAACCATTTTGTTTCAACACTTCAGCAATAGCCATTTTGTTTCAACATTTCTGGTGTCTTATATATATATATATAACAAAATTAAATGCCTAAATAGACACACACACACACACACACACACACACACACACATATATATATATATATATATATATATATATATATATATATAATGCTTGTTTATATGAAGCAGTATGTGTCTGATTCGGTATATATGTTAGAAAATCCGAAGGGATTAGAATTACTTCGTTTTAAATACAGAGTTCCACCCAACACCAAAATTGACATCATTTAAGATGTGAATATCTGAGTAACTATATGTCTCAGACAAACAAAATTAAATAGGCTTCATGTTGAACAATAAAATATTTATTCATCAAAATTTGAACAAGCTGTTCAAAGGGATGTCGATGTTATAACCGATTTCACAATGCTTCCCAAATGTTTAATATGCGCACCACATGCGACACGGAACACATCAAGTCCAGCTCCTGCCAAACACGTTGTAGTATGTCTTGCGTAACATTCTCCAGTGACTCAGAGATTCTCTGCTTAAGTTTCTCTAGGAATCACATAGCCCCATAAAAAAAATCACAAATTGAACATGGTGGCCATTTCAACAGTACATTTTTCTTGTCACTGGCACGCCTGATCCATCTTCCTGGTAGATTCTTATTGAAATAAGTCCGTACAGTCTACTTAGATTTTACACATTTGAGCGAGAATTGGCTATGTTATTAGGCTGCAAAATAATGTCAATTTCTGGGGGATACACTGTATTAAGATCTTAAGATCATACGTTATGGAGATTTTTTAATCACATATTGCTTTCTATTCACTCATCTCATGAGTACAGTTGAAACAGTCCGGCTCTTTTTCAATAACGATCAATTATCTTCTGAGTCAAAATACTTAGATGCCATTTATTCCTGTTTATTCAGCACAAAGGCTAATTTTTTTCTGTTAAAAATGTTGTTATTGATTGAGCCCTTAAGTTGCATTTACAAAGAAATTTATCTCTGCCTTCTAGTTATAAAATAAGCACAGCCGAGTCCGAGAAAAGGCGAAATTGGAAGGGACGGAAAAAGTAAAATTGTGGTGCACCAGTTTTCCGAGTAAGGAATGCTTTCTGCCTTAAAACTTGCCATTCTGTTTTTGCTTTGTTTTTTTTTTTGGGGGGGGGGGTATATTTTTATTGGTTTTTGTTTTCTTTTTTACCCCTACGTTCAAACACACATAACTGGAATCGGCGGAAAATGCCTAACTACATCATCGATAAGTCAGACCTTTTAAAAATCAATATTGATTAGCGGAGGAATGTGCGCTTGTAGGGTAATGGATATCGGTGAGAAAGGTGAAATCGGCGAGCCGAGTTCAAATTTCAGGCTAGTCTGTTGCGCCCACTTTTGCACAAATGCCTGTGGTGAATGTATAAATCTGCCTATATCCCTCCATCTATAGGTTAAATAGCAGAGTAGACTTGGCTCCCGAGTTTTGGATGGCAACCTGTCTGAGAGAAGGAAAACGCTAAATTCTATGCAAAAGCAACAGGAAACCACTCCAATATCTTTCCCAAAAAAGCATGCAAAGTCATAGATAATAAGGAAAAGGAATGTGTGGAGAGCCATGATCGCCTACGTCTTGAAAGGACATGACTTAAAAAAAACTGATTAGCGCAGATAAAATTATACAAATACATGTGTACAGAAATAGCGTTAGAAAGATTGTGTTACGCCAGTCTTTAAAACTGTAAGATCTTGACAATCTAGAAATTGATGTTAGAAAGTGCGCGTATGTGGTTGGCTGACATTAAGAAGTCGACGTGCCGGAGGAAGAAATCTCACCTAGTTAGAGAAGTCCTGTCGATTTCGTGATTACTTTTTGGATCAAAAGAGAAAGAGCATTTATAATGGGTGGACCGATTTTAAATGGGCATTAAGTTAAAAAAAAAAAAAAAAAAATCTAATGATTTTTTCTTTTTCTTTCAAATTTCGCGGACATTTGGGAGATATTATTTTTCACACATAATTGCCATGACTTAAATAACATGACCCAACAGAGAAATAAATAAAATTTCACTAATAACACTAATTTATTTACTGCTTACTTTGATTCGTCTGGGTTCTATAGCCTTGGATGGCAACTAGTCTAGGAGAATTACAACTCTGAATTCAAAACCTGCGGAGGGGCGTTTGGGAACCCTGTGGTATGTAGTGCACCAGGTCTCTGTATTCGGCCCTTCAAAAAGTGTGAATGGTCCTGCACGAAACCTTCACCACTATAATCAAATCTCATGTGCTGTTCTCGGGCTGTCGGTTTCCTAGGAACTAATCTGCTTGAACCTCATACGCCGAATTCGTCGGGAGAGTCGAGAATATATATATAAATAAAGGGTGTTCCAATAACTTGGACCAATTTTAAATGTGAATTAAGTTTTAGTGTCTAATGAATTTTTTTTCTTTTTCTTTCAGATTTGGCGGGCGTTTGGGTGATATCATTTTTCATGCATAATTGCCATGACTTAAATAACATGACCCAATAGAGAAATAAATAAAATTTCACCAATAACACTGATTTATTTACTGCTTACTTTGATCCTTCTTAATGAAACACCTTTTTATATAATCAGTCTTAATGAAACACCTTGAACAGCGCCATTGATGGGTGTCTTAACAAACGAGGTGTTGGTAATCTCCACAATAGAAAGAATCTTTTTTTCCTTTTTTTAAATTTCCTTTTGCTTTAACTAACGCCTTTATCCACTATGCTGTGTGTCCTCAAGGACACATGGCACAATGGATAAACGTTAGTTGTGTGTGTGAATTCAATACCTGTTTAAGGCGGTGGAGAACTTGGAGAAGGGAATTAGCAGGAGATAACTGATAACTGACATCCATTAGACATGGCACGTGGAACTAGAACAGCCTACCCCAGCGAGCGAAATAAAGGGTTCAGTTCGACATTCCAATCACCTGAAGAAACCGGAGCGAACAATGGTCGAAACGTTGCGATAAATATAGCAACAAAGATGAGGACGATAATCCGAACAATGTAAATAGTGTACATAATACGTCATCTCAGAAATATAGACAGATAGTAAAGTTACTAGTTTGATATTGGAGATACTGAATGTGACAAGCAATCCCCCCCCACACACACACACATACACAGACGATTGAGTTGTTAGAATTCGGTCACATTTTCTTATATTCTTTTATAATTGATTGGTTTAAATATTACATGAAATGTGCGTATAATACACGAACGCACACACAGAGGTTGCGAGATGATGGCAAGAGATGCCAAGGTTATGGGGTTAGCAAACGGAATATGCGCACTAATCCTTGGACAAAGGTCTTCTCACTGGCAGACCAAAGGAACTGATAAAGTAGTGAATTCAGGTCACGTACACTTCCTTCTTGCTGTGCCATGTCATTCAAAATTACTACTTTAATAGGAGTAGGTTCGCAATCCTGCCCAGTCTTTTACACAGGAGTAGAGGTTCATCACTTGTTTTCTGTTTAGTATTGCGTGTATGCTTCCTTCTAAAGATTACTTAAACTCTATACTCTTAAGGTCTCCCTTCACTAATCAAATCTTGACCCTCTTCAAGTCTAGTATTCGCTGTTATCTTTCCTGGATAGCCGCCAAGAACTTCTCTTCTTACCCTTTCTTATGCTAACACAACTGCACACTTACCTTTTACCTTTTTGAACAGGAGTTGAGGTTTAACCCTTGTTTCCTGTTTAAGATTGTCTTTCCAGTTCCTTCAACTCTGTATTTTTGACACATTTGCCTGAACTCTGAAATTTTATTCTGTAATTATTAATTTTTTTTTCTCTCCCAGTGGGAGGAGATAGGTTTGCTTATTGCCCTGTTCACACACCTTCCCAGTCTTTTGAAAAGGAGTAAATGTTTATCCTGTGTTACCTGTTTAGGATTGGGTTTCTGTTTCCTTGTAAAGTCTACTTCAACTCTATACTTTTCTCTGACTGAACTCTAAATTTTTATTTATTAATTAAATCTTGACCTCTTCAAGTCTAGAATTAGCTGTTATCTTTGCTGCATGACCCCAAGAACTTCACTTCTTGCCCTTTCTTGATCAAAACGTGACCAATTTGGTTATCACTACAATGTGTTGATGATCGCTTAATCCATCCAAAAAAGCAGGGCGTCTACTCAAACACGGTTATCCACAAAATAAGTGTTGATGATCACTTTATCCATCCTGAAATATGAGCAGCGCGGATATGGCGTTTTAGTTCAGCTATGGGCTGACATTCCCTTGCACAGATGTGACAATGTCGAGCGTATCTTGCAATCGTTGTTACATTAATATTTTGAATAACTTTCAAATGTTGTTTTACTTTACAACTTGAGGCATATTAATAAATATAATCAGACGATACCATTGCATGAATCTTTTCTTTAAGCGAGTGCACAGAACGAATCTCATTTTCTGATATACGAAGAGATTTCTTCGAAAAAACAACTGGTCTACATCATTGGATACAACGAAAGCAACAAGTATTGTATCAGAGTTTTCCTTCTTCCAGGTTTCTCTTAGTCCCAGTAGACTTACATAGCGCTGTCTATGAACAGTCAGACCGAGATAGAAAGATAGATAGATAGATAGATAGATAGATAGATAGATAGATAGATAGATAGAAATAAATAAACTGGGATAAATATGTGCATATCGATAGATAGATCCATAGATAGGCAAACTTGCGTGTGTCTTGTGACTATCTTCTCACGAGTATTTCGTCTCCACGTGTGTCACACGCATTTGGCCTCCGTTAAGGACAAAGACAAAACTCGTCATGTAAACAAAATAAAATAATTCACGCATTGTGCTTTCCTATGTTTACCAGATCATTACAGTCTATGCACTCACGCTCGTGCACCCGCAAACGCACGCACGCACAACAGTAATATGATTCACAGACAATCAAGGTCGCTGCAAAGAATACATCCCCTATTTAACACGATCTCGGGCAAGCACAAAATATGCTTAAAAACGCACAGTAACAGTAACAGGCAGATTTCTCCTCACTCCGTTTCTAACACTTTAAGTAAAGCGGGCTCGGTATATTGCTCATCTTGTTACGATGTTAGCTCAATAACGAAAGTCATCGGATTTGAGTAAATATCGTTTGCGGTATAGGTTGTACTATTTTCTTCTACTGATGCAAGCTGAGGACTCAAACCAAATTTAGCCATACACCGATTTATGAATGATGAAATACATATATGCAAACTAAACGGCTATTGTGGGAGAGCAGAGATAGTAACGTTCTATTTACGATTGATTTCTGCCGTCCTTTACAAAAAGATTTAACTCTTCACCCACCTCTATATT
>OZ010590.1:18082185-18084685 GCA_963932145.1 Acanthosepion lycidas | reverse complement strand
TGGTTGGAAACCAGTCTACCTCAGAAAGAAACGACAACCAACTTTGGGGAAAATCGTTTGCCTAGTCAGTCGTGAATCGAAAGACATGATCGCCCAAAGCGTGTATAACGTATGGCAATTGACTGCCTTTATCTCTTCTCCCTCGAATTATTGGTTGAATAGCAGAACAGACTGTTTCCTATAGCTTTGGTTCGAAACTGGTCTACCGCGGGAAGAAACAACAACCTGCTGCGGGAATATCTTCTGCCTAGTTAGTCATGAATTGAAAGCGACATGATCGCCCAAGCGTGTTTCGCCTATGTCACTTGACTGACTGACTGAAATGATTAACAAAAGAGAAAAAATATACTAGTATGTATACACCAGAAAAGGAAAGGAAAAACATTGTAACTTAGCTATTAGGAAAGATGTGTGTGTGTGTGTGTGTGTGTGTGTGTGTGTGTGTGTGTGTGTGTGTGTGTGTGTGTGCGCGCGCGCGCGCGCGCACGCGCGTGTCTCTGTGCATGCTTGAGTCTCACCAGAGTGGAAGTCTGGACAAATCTTCTACCTACCGAATTCTAGAACGAAAACAGAGAGCTATGTATCCCTTTTTATAGTTCTGAATCAACGCCACCTAGCGGTCGTCTTCGCAGATCAAGTGTGGGTTCCCTCACACTAGACTTGGGTGGCAACCATTCTAAAAGAAGGAAAATTCTAAATTCAAAACCGTGGACATAAAAAAAAACGCGCAATTATCTTTCGCAAGAAGTCATACCAATTCAATTTAAGCAACTCACTAAAGAAAAGGAATCTATGATTTCCTTCGTCCTGAAGGGTGTTGGTTTCGCCATACGTACGCTATGTGGCGCTGTTTAAGTGTATAAAAAGCCAAACATTTCTTTTCTCTTTCTTTTTCTTCCAGATGTATCAGTAACTAGATAAAAGCGTCCCAGTTAGACCACATTCGTTTCCCCGCTCTACTGAGACGACTGAATTCTTACACACATGAACATACGCACATCATACACATAAACAGGTACATTCTTTAATAGCTAAGGTTTTTAATGTATTTTCCTTTCCTTTCAACCTTGTGCACTTTTATGTAATTTATGTCTTTTGATAATACTTTGTTTGGTTTTTTTAACGACATATCAACTCCTTATGGCGGAAATTTAATTTTAATTTAATTTTCTTGGGAGCTTTAGCAATTTTTACAAAAATGAATTGCTGGTAAATTTTCTCCTTTTAAAATAGTGTATTTATGGGTAATTCTTTTACTATGTAAATGTATTGTTGGCATTCTTACTACAAAAATGTATTTTTATATTTTTATAATGTTTTGACTCCAGTTTGGGGTTCACTATTTGTCCATAGCTAGGAAACTAACAGTTGCTAACACCCCGGGTCAGGGTGGATCTGTGAACAACAACAATTAAGAAGTGGCTCTACGCTTCTCAAAACCCCCCACTCAAAGGCCATGCTGCCAAATGTAGTTTATTTTCATACCCAGGACGTCTTATGTTAATACATGTATTAATTTTTGTTTTTTAAATCCCTTGTTTGTGTATGATATTTATCCAGGCCCATATGAATCCGCTAAATATTGTTCGTGGGACAAATCTTCCAGGAGTTATTAAATATTTACTGAAAAACGTTCACCCCTCGCAACAAAAAAGATGAAATCCGCAACAAGAGACATAGTATTTAAAAAATAATATACAACGCCACCTAGTGATTAATACTCGTAACGTCCGAATAAGTCTTGGAATAAATTTTAACCAACAAACTTTAGTTACAAGTTTAATTTTTTTTTTTTTTTAATATTATAAAGAAACAAATGAACTTTTTCTCCTATTAATGATCAGAGATTTATTAAATAATAGTTTTTTTTTTTTTCTTTTTCTGGTATGTTCGATAATCTATATAATAACAGGAAAGATGGTTCTGTGTCTATCGTCGTGGCACTGTGTGTGACATTTACATGTGCGCATACAATGTACAGTGGATCCTCGGTTCATGAATTTAATTCATCTCTGAAGCCCGTTCGTAACCCGAAATGTTTTACAATAGGAATCAATATAAAATGGATTAATCCGTTCCTGGTCCCAAGATGATTGCTTATTTAAACTTTAACAACAGTACTTTGTGCACAAGTTTATATACAAAACTAATGAAAATCTTATAATGCATAAAACTAATGGAAATCATTAAAGGAAAAAAGAAAAAAAAAAAAAAACTCCCAACACTAAACATAAAAAATATAGACGAACATTTCAGTTTTACCGTATCTGCATGTAGGAGAGTTGATGGCGTAAGTGGAAGGGGAAGGAAAGAGATGTTATTGTTTGGAAAAACGGGAAGGAAAGACATGGTCGTCTCTTTACTTGTAAGAATAGAATAGATCGTAGCTTTTGCCATATGAAACTGAGTAGGAAGAGACAATATCATCATCATAGAGACAATATCATACTTATTATAAAACCCAGGTTGTGTGTGTGTGTGTGTCTGTACGTTTATATAT
>OZ010590.1:18039685-18077185 GCA_963932145.1 Acanthosepion lycidas | reverse complement strand
TAAAATTTAATTTTGTTAATATCTGAAAGTCTTTTTCAATCGTGTTTCTTTGGATATGGTCACTCAGTAGTGATAGCGCTTAAAAACCGAACAATTTCGGTTTCGTAAAAGATTTCGATGCGGTTTCACGGCGGTGAAGATTAAACCGAAAAAAAATCGGTTTTTCGGGTAAACCGTCCAGCTCTAATTACAAGCAATACATTTTTGAAAAAAAAATAATCCAGAAATACATTTTTGAAAGAAAAAAGATAGTACTAGCAATATATATTTTTGGAAACAAATCTTACTAGCAATAAAAATCTTGTCAGCATTAAATAACCCATTGAGGTTGATATGCCGTAAAACAAAACAAACTTCATGATAATTTTTTCTGTATTAAAATTTAAAGTGCGCCCCAAACTTTTAGTTATTCTATAAGTACGCCTTGAAGGTAAAAAAAAAAAAATTAAGGTTGAGAAACACTGATCGAGACTTTAGTTTGAAGGTTAGATTTAAACTTTCTTTAAACATTTCCAAATTGTCAGACTTCAGTTTTTACAATTTCGATAAGAATACATGTTAGAAATTTGAGTTACGTCTCACAAGAAAATTATTATAAAGAGTGTGAAAGAAATACTTTCCACTTAATGGTAAGACATTAGTGTCTTCATCTGGCTAATGTCTTACCATTATGTAGGATATATATATATATATATTTATATATATATATATATATATATGTGTGTGTGTGTGTGTGTGTGTGAATGGTATTTCTGTCGCATCCTGTATTTGGTGTGAGCAAATGTTCCCAATTTTTCTGTTTATTTAAGGGAAAATCAAATACACAAAAAACTTGTTTCGCACACCCAAAAATTTTCGGACCAACTTATCAGGAAATAATAAATAATAGAAAAAATAGCGGAAAGAAAAAAAATGTCTAGCAAAGGATATTGGGAAAGGAAATTATCTTAACATTTACCAATTAACCACGGCGCTAAAGATGGTCTGGGTAGCTTCAGCTGGGCACTTAACCTTTTGCTAAAACTGCGAACTAAACAGACAATGAAATTTGTCCTCTTTGTTTTCAATCGATGACAATGCTGTTCGACTAAACTGCACAGCTGGGCACCAAAACCGTTAATCGCTTTAATTAACAAACTTAACATTTTCGCCAACGATTCAATCCCATGCCAACTTTGAACGACAACATGGCTTCTCAAGAGCTTGAATCTGTTGATATCGTCGAAGTTAAAACTGCCAGTGCCACTAGACGTCAATAGGAATAGGTTCAGAGCTTAACGTTAACGGTTTATCGATAACTTCCGTTACATTTTTAAAGGGTTAACTGAACAACGATTAACGAAGTTAATTTCTTGGTTAACGGTGCTCCCATGTGATGCTTCTCAAAGTCAACTTAAAAGTCAAATCGCCAACGAAAATGACAACTTCGTTAATCAAAGATTAACAGTTTGATGCCTAGCTCTGATCATTTGCCTAGAATCATTACAGTCATTAGTTTTCAAATCGATCACTTTTTTTCTTCTTGAAGCATTAGCTTCCAAAACACTTATATTAGTGGCTGACGGCCATATCACGTTGAAACACCGGTTCTAGTTCTATTACCAAAGTTAAGCGACGTCAAGCTTCGTCAGTATTTAGATGGCGTAAGCTTGGATGTGCGGTTGGTGTAATAAATAACGGCTCGGAATTGAAAATCGGAGAGCCGAGTTCCAATTCCAGTCTGGTTCGTTATATTCACTTACGCGCAAATATCATCGGAAACGGTTAAAATCCACCTCTTCTCCTCTTCTCCCCCTAGCTATGGGTTAATTAGTAGGACTTGTGTCAATAAATCATTATTATCTCTAAAAGTTCTTACAATCCAAAAATATTTTTCTGGCTTTAAATAAGTCGTGGGTGGCAAATCTGAAGCGGGTAGACTTATCCGTATATAAGACTAATATAAAAAATTTTTGACAGTTCATCAATCTTTTGCAGGCTTAAATATGTTGATATACAACATGTTTATAAACATATTTAAGCCTGTAAAAGGTTGATGAACCGTCAAAAACAAATCAATCAATTTTATAGTCTTATATACGGATAAGTCTACTCCCCCTCAGATTTGCCACCTTCCCCCGCTTATTTCAACATCCACCGCTTTAAATTTTGATAAAAAAATTAGAATCCTTCCCGCGGTTTTTTTTTATTTTCGTGAAATAACCTAAATTTGAAATTAATCCTACCCTTTCTTCTAATCCTTTCTTCACCCCCGTTTATTCCAAACACTTTAGATTTTGAAAAATCTCCACCATCCCTGCTTATTTCAAATCCCCCTTTTATTCAAAATCCGAGAGTAAGATTAATTTTGTGCCAAGAAAATGAAATTGAAGATTAAAAAAATAAAAAAGCACCACCCCCACCACATGGCGATGATGATTTACAGAACATTTTCAACTTTGAAAAGACAACGAATTAAAATGGAATACAACGTATTCCACGTGGTGTGGTTTTTACGTTCTTGCTTGACTGTAACCTGTATCAAAGGATTGGAAAATACATTTGTCGAAAGTGACCTGAAATTTCGGTTTATTAAGCCTAGTTCATTTTATGACTCAAGACCATAAGCATAGGGCACCCAGTGAGGATTGAACATTACTCATAATGATCTAACAAAATGTTTAGTATACTGACCATTACACTCATCATCATCTTGCAGCCTCAGCCGAGATTGAACTCACTACACCTCTCCAGTATTCCCTATCTGTCATAGCACCTAAAAGATCTTCCTTAGGGATCAATGTGTCTCGTTTTATCCTATCTGGAAAGGTTAACTTGTGTGATCGATTGTCAGATGATGGGTGCCTCCAGAGTACAAATGATGACACAAGTTCATCTGTGGCACGTGCACAATGCCCGGCGAACTGGACACGTCTCTTACAAACTAAAGTTGATACTCTCGGCAAGTCACCATATATCATTTCTAGAGTTGGGTGGTTTCGACATGAGAGATTAAGCACTCTTCTTAAAAGACGTGTATAACATCCATCTAAACGGCGCTGTTGTTTTGCTGAGAGAGTCCAAGTTTCAGAGCCATAGAGTAAGATTGGCTCAATAAGTACGCGGAAAAGTTGGATTTTGAATTGACGAGCAAGATTGGATTTCCAGATCTTATCCATTTTGTTACAAGCAGTCCATGCTATGCCTTTTCTAATGTTGAAGTCTTTCTCAGAGTTCTTGATGTGTGATCCTAGATACTTGTAGTCTTCGACACATTTGAGGATGTTATCTGAGAGTGTTTTGATCTCATGATTGTTGCGAATGTTAATTGGCATACACTCAGTTTTGGTTTCATTTAGGCGTAGACCTGCACAGTTAGTTGCTGATTCAAGAGAAGAAAGGAGTGCTTGGGCACTAATGAGGTTGTCAGACAACAGTGCAATGTCATCGGCAAAATCAGCATCGGTGATGTAAAGTGCAGGATGACGTGAGCTTTTTCTAGGCTGATACATCAGTCCATTTTCTTTGATTGTATCCACTTATATACGCATGGTGTAGTCTATTACAATGATGAAAAGGAAAGGTGCAAGTGTGTCACCTTGGAGAATGCCAGCCAGAATATCGAAAGGTTCTGTTTCTCTATCTGGGGTCAGGACAGTGGCCTGTGTGTTGGTGTACAATACTTTGATTGCTTCAATGATTTCTACTGTTATGCCGTAGAGTTCAAGAATTTCAAACATAGTCTCGCGGTTGACTGAGTCGAAAGCTTTGCTGAAGTCTACAAAGATAAGAGCTGCAGTTTTATTGCAGAATGTGATTTCCTCAATTATTCTACGCAATGTGAGGATTTGTCCAACAGTGGAACGACCTGGGCGAAAACCATTTTGGTTTTTGCGTAGAATGGGTTCAACTTCAGCGCGAATTCGATTTAGAAGAAGCTTGTTATAGATTTTCGCAGCTATAGGAAGCAACGAAATACCGCGATAATTACACTAACACTGTGTGTCCATTGCCCGACCTGAAATGTTACTGCTTTGAGCTACTGCTCTTTACGCAAATATAGCTAATAAAATAAATTAAAAAAAAAAAAAAAAAAAGAAAAAAAAAAAAGAAAAAAAAAAAAGAGTTCTGTTTTTCCCGCCTTCTGAGTCATTAATCTTATATCAGTTAATCAAAAAGTTATCAACCCAGGTGGGACCAGCTGCCCTTAAAGCTGAAACACGTCTTTAAATTTATGTGATCGCCTTTCTTTCTCGTTGACAAACGCACAGCAGTAACCAACCCCCACTTAATTTCAAACTCGCCGTTCTTCGTAGCTATTAGCAAGCTAGACTCACAGAATAGTGTTATTATAACGAATTCAATCTTCATTAATCCCATCTCGTATTTGCCCTTGTGCCAGAATAAGTTTAATTATCATCCATTTAATTCTAATTTAACGTTTAATTTGTTTTCGTATTTTTTTTTTTTTTTTTTTTTTTCACGAAATATCAGATCTATTAGTCGGGATGAAAAGGATTATAATCATAAGAAACTATTATTGGGAGCTCTGGAATATTTTTAAAGAGAAGCTGGATGATTATGAATTAAATTATGCATGGGCAACCTTTTCCGACTAGTAAGCGGCATGAAATATGGCTCATCATAAGGAGGTCCGTACAAAAAAAATCATTTCAATACAGAATATAATACGCGTAAGCACCTGCTTTAGAAATGAATAAAAATTTTCTTTTTTTCTTTGGAGAAAAGATTTCTACCATGAATTAAAAAACTGAAATCCTCTTATCACATTATTATCGATGGAAGTGTGATTAATACACGTCGCTGCGTGTAATTTGTTTTGAATTTATTCATTTGAAAATACAAAAAAAAAAGTATATTTTTAAATAAAAAATATAATTTCCTGTTTGTAGAGTAAAAGATATTTACACGTATGATCTCCCTTAGTGAAAATCGACAATGGTTTTTAAATGATGAAAACGTTATCGTCGACGAAAGGTTACAAAGAAAATTCAATAGACATTTTACTTGTACGAGAGAGTGTGAGCGAACAAGAAATCAAGTTAAATTAAAATAAATGTTATTTCATAATGAAATTAGGTGTGACATCCAGACAGCCGAACATGGCTGAATTAAATTTTTCTCTTTAAACGTAAAGAAATATTTGGCAAATTTAAATAAACGTGCCTGAAAAAAAACAACGGAGTATCAAAAAGGACAGTTTTCCCATTGACACCGCTATTATATTAACTACCTTCGGCAATGTCTGCTGTTTTTAAAACCGATGATTGGAATTGTAATAAAACCTTAACATATAAAAGCGAATTTATACATTTTCTTTGTTCTTACGAATTGACAACAAAAATAAACATTCTCTATTTATTAGATTATTTATTTACACTATTTATTTATTGGAAATTATTGGCTAATTGCCAACTGATTCGAACTTTATAAAATGGTAAATAATGATTTCATTATAATTGGTTCACATATTTTAATAATTTAGTAAGTGTTTATAAATTTATGAATAAAAAAATTGTTTTCATATTTATTTCTTTATAAATTGCTAAATGATAAATATTTCATTGCATTTGTTTTAATTGTATTAGTTTTTGAATGTTGTTTTTAGATACTCACGAAGTAGTTTTTGGGTTTTAAGGAAAAAGTTTTTGCTTAAAAAAAAGTAAATATACTTGAAAATTTATAAAGAAAAGTGACAAGTTTTGACTAGTCAAAAGACAATATTGTTTTGATGTACAAAATTAAATAATAAACGTAGATAGTAATGAACTTGGCACGGTTTTCAGATAGCCTCACCACCTAAGTGATAACTGGGTTCCATCTTATGTTAGAATCAGGGATTCGAATACTGATTTCAAAACCCAAGCAAGCCCTTTCTACTTAGAACATCGAAGCGATACAGTCTTCTTATACCACATTCCCCAATTTTATTGACCGCTGTTTCAATTTAATAATTCTAAATCTATTCAGTTAATTAATAGTTAATTAATTGAATAGATTTAAAATTTTCCAAATTATTTTTCCATTTTTTTTTTTTTCCAAATATAAAAAGTGAAATTTTTAATGTCTTAAAATTTGTTTCATAATTTGACCCAGATTCGTTCTAAAATAAGGAGAAATTCACGAAAAAAAATCTTACAAGCCTTTGTTAGTGAGTCTTATAACACTGTGTGTGTGCGCGAACGCGCATGTGTGGCTTTACCATAGGCGTCCGCTGATGTGTAGCAAGCAGTTCATTTGCATTTGTCTTGATCAGACTTTTTGATCGACGACGACGACGAGGTGGTTTGAAAGTAGGAATTTTATACATACCGAAAATCAAAGGGTCAATATGAATAGTGACAGGAGATGAGTCACGGCTTAAGCATTCCTTAGTCTCTCTGCCTATTATGTGTCTAAATATTCTAAATGCATCCTTTTGCTCCAACCAGCTTGGAAAAGTTGCAGTGGACGCCAATGAACCTACAAACATATATATATATATATATATATATATATATATATATATATATATATATATATATATATATATATGCGTGTATGCGTATATGTGTGTGTATATATATGTGTAGATGTATATATATATATGTATATATATATGTGTGTATATATATATATGTGTGTATATATATGTATATGAATATATATATGTATATATATGTTATATATATATGTAAATATATATGTATATATATGTATATATATATGTAAATATATATGCAAATATAAATGTGTATATATATGCATATATATATATGTATATATATATGCATATATATATATTTATATATATGCATATATATATTTGTATATATATGTCTAAATATATGTATGTCTATATATGTATATATATATGTATATATATATATATGTATATGTATATGTATATGTGTATATATATGTGTATATATATATATGTGTATATATATGTGTATATATATATATGTATATATATGCATATATATATATATATATATATATATATATATATATATATATATATATATTCATGAATTATTCATACATAAAACAAATACAATGGTTAATGATTAAATGGCGAGAAATCCATCTTCGCGAACAATTCAATAATATACAAAAACCCCGAATCTGTTTATGAATGAAAAGATCCTTTTGTATATTATTGAATTGTTCGCGAAGATGGATTTCTCGCCATTTAATCATTAACCTTTGTATTTGTTTTATGTATGAATAATTCATGAATTTGTAAATTAATTGCACCTTTATTGAAATTAAAATAACTGATCCAAGTGCAACTTTCGGATAATAAGTGCGACATTACTGTAATTATTGAACAATATAGTTCATGCCACTTTGACGGAAAATTTACCAGTAAAAAAGAATTCTCTATCACTACATTTGTACATAAACGCAGAACCGTAACCTTAAAATTTAAATTCAAACTCAGCGTTGCGACTGCACGTTCCAAAACAATAACACACATTTCTCATAGCATTTTTCGGATTACAACCTTGTTTTCGTTTCTCCACTTATTACTGAGAGTAAAAACAAGAACACAATCTATTTCTTACCTGAGGATGTCTGTAGGAACAGACGAAAGTTTGTAAAATAAAAAGATCTAATGCAACGGAAATCTATAAAACAGGATCTTTTCATTCATAAACAGATTCGGGGTTTTTGTATATTATTGAATTGTTCGCGAAGATGGATTTCTCGTCATTTAATCATTAACCTTTGTATTTGTTTTATGTATGAATAATTCATGAATTTGTAAATTAATTGCACCTTTATTGAAATATATATATATATATATATATATATATATATGTACATGTATATATATATATATATATGTATATATATATATATATGTATATATACAGTGTAACCCGGATATAAGAGAGTTGTCGGGATCGGATAATAAGTCTCTTATATCCGGGTTTCTCTTATATCCGGGTTTGGTCTATTTTATATACATTAACACAGGCTCTAATTTGGGACCAGAGAAAAATCTATCTTATATCCGGGTTTCTCTTATATCCGGGTCTCTCTGTATATATATATATATATATATATATATATATATATATATATATATATGTATTTATATATATATATATATATGTGTGTGTACAGGTAGTAATCCGTTGGGATAATCGAAGCGAGTCCTATTAACACAATATAGAATTTGAAATATTAAAAATTATATGTTAAAACTGACTCACAAAAATCGCTCAATGTTTATTTTCATCAAACAGAGTAAAATTTTTCGTACGTTTGGAATTAAGTCATCAACTAATTCTATCTTAAATCCAGTTTTGCGAAAATATATATTTATGCGTGTGTTTGCGTGTGTGTAGATGACTTGAAGATTGCGTTTACGGATGAAACATACTGTCGTCGCCGAGTGTTGACTCAATGTTCACTTTTATATACGATCTATCCCTGATATTGAGCAGTTTAACCTATAAATATAGCATACCTTTATATATATATATATATATATGTGTGTGTGTGTGTGTGTGTGTATGTGTGTGTGTGTTGTAATGGAATGTTCCACTCTCCTTATTGTGGACTGACTATATCAGTAATATATGTAGTGTGCACAGGACATACCGGACTCTGTCTATCCGTCTGACTGGCTTCGGGAAGTGTTAGTTGACTTCCTGTCTTTCAGTAGTGTATTCTCTTTTACAATAAACCTCTCTTTCTTCCATCTACGCCCGTGTTGCTGTTCCTTCCACTCGAGTAACACCTTTGTCTGTTTGTAACCTTTTTAAGGATACAGCAATATATATATATATATATATATATATATATAGAGAGAGAGAGAGAGAGAGAGAGAGAGAGAGCATATTCAGTGCTGTCGTTAATTTAAAAAAGTGCTTGATGTATAATAACAGAGATAAAATTTATACTACTAATAAATATACATTTTGTTCCTTATGCTGCTAATGATGAACAAAATGTATATTTATTGTTATCATTATATATATATATATATAAATATATATATATACCTCTGTGTGTGTGTTTCAATTGTGGCTGTTATGGAGTTGGTAGGTCGAATTATGTGTTTGATTTTCCAGTGGTTGTTGGAATTGATATTATTTGTGGATTTTTGAATGTCAAACGCAAAGCCGCTTACAAAATCCAAAGAAGAAAACTCAAACTCTGCAAATAATAATAATCCCGACAACCATAACAAAAGTGGACACCTAATCCTACCTATAAACTCGATAACAGCCACAATAAAAAAAAAACTTGTTCAACCTTGACATAAAATTCAACACCGATTCTAAAAAAATAATGTAGTTAACATCAAACGCGATAACAACAACAACAGAACAGAAGCAGGAATGTACAAAATAGACTCCACAAAATGCCGATTGATGAACCTCAGCGAAACATTCAGAAATTTAAAAAAATACTGCATGTACATCGCAAGATATTCTGCATAAATATATATATATGTGTGTGTGTGTGTGTGTGTTATCAGAAAGTATAAACCAACTTCTGATATTTTCTAAAAAATTGGCATTTATCAAAGCTCGAACCAGGATTGCTAGGATTTGACTACTTTTGAAAGCCAGTTGTTACTAAATTTTGAATTTCACTATTTCCGACTTTTGGTGCTCGCTGAAGCTACTATTGAGACTATTTAAAATTTATTAGTAATCAGTTTTCAAATGTAGTCAATTCGTTAACATTGTAGCCCAGTTATTGGAATCTGGACTCAATCACTGATCTATGGCGCAGATTTAAAATAAGTTAATAGTTACAAAGAAGACCAGCCTATAAGGAACCCTATTATTGCTTTATCTTTTTAACAGAAGTAGCTTAATGGATTATCCACTGAGAAATGAACTCACTATGGCTTGATTTGCAAGTCTATAACGGTAACATTTCTCAAGAATAACCTAGTCTAGTATAAGGGCATTAGAGAATTGGGATGTGTCCATAGCTTGACAGTTATCGGCACGGAAAGGATTGGCGTGCCAGGTAGTTACGTTTGCTTTCGTACAAATAACCTTTCAAAAGCATGAATCCATCTTTCATCTCACAAGTTAGGAGTTGACAGTAGAGCAGATTGAGCTCTCTAACTGTTATGGTTCAGTTTAGGACCAAGGAAGAACAACACGAACACAAGAGTAGAAATAACGAAGGTATATTACACGAAATAATAATACAAGATGTGGAAGGTGTTAGTATGACTGTCAGTCTGGTTTGGAGTGAAATACTATCGGCTCGACTCGATACGTCCCTCTCTCTTGAGAGGCGTAGTATACATAGTGTTAGGAAGAGTTCATTCTGTAGTTATAGGCAAGGACCCATGACACTAACCATGAATGGCAACCAGTCTTAGAGAAGGAGAACTCCAATTAAAAATCCACCTCGTAAAAACCAACTCGCTACAGAAACTACAACAGCACCTAGCGTGGTGAGGCCGTGACTCAATACTCCACACTGGGAGTCTACATGACTTATATGGTATCCAGGCAACTGCCCGTCTGACAAGAGCCCGACGGACAATTGCCCGACAAGGACAATTGCCTGACGGAAAAATGCCCAATGTTTATATATATGTAGAATATTTAGATATTGATTCACTTACGTGCTAATACCCTTGAGAAAGGTATGAAACCTCTTCTTCTTCCCTCCACCAAAGCTATTATGGGTAAATAGCAGGATAGACTATGTTGTGTAGCCTTGGATGGCAATTGGTCTACCGCATAAAAGAAAATGGCAACCTACTGCAGGAAAAAAATCTGCCTCGTCAGTCATGTATCGAAAGATACATGATCGTCTAAGCGTGTATCACGCGTGCCACATAACTCACTATTTAGATGTTTTGCTGTTATTCGAAAGGGAAAGTATTATAGTATAATTTCAAGAAAATAGTTGTTTTCATCACGTTACACATTGAAAAATACAATCAATTTTTTGAAGAGAAGGAGAAACATTTTGATTCTTCACTTTTGATCTTCACTGACAATTGATTTTCGTACTAAAAATTAAGTTTCAATAGATTTAAACCTTTGATATATTCTTTATGATTTCGCTCTTTTTGTTACAATAATAATAATAATGTTCCTGTAATAATAATAATAATAATGTTAACCATAATATAAATAAAGCAAATAGTAATAATAATCTTAAATATTGATTAAGAAAGCAATAATGAAATTAATAATAAGAATGATTTTATATTAAACAAACCATCGATCATTTTTCCGTCAGGCAGTTATCAGTCAGGCAGTTGTCCGTCGGACTCTTATCAGTCGGGCAGTTGAACCGACTTATATACACAGAGGAGAGGATTGAACTCATTTACAAAGGCATCTCGGCATCAGTCACTTTCCCACCGCCGTAACCCAGCTTGCATGTGTGTTTTCTATAAATATTTTCATGGAAATTGTTTTGACGGGCTTTCCTCTTTGGTACTTTGACTTCATGAATTTAAGCGCAGTACTAGATTGGCAGCTAGGTCTTATTATCTTATTGTTGAAATTGATAAATGTAACCGCAAGTTCTATTCTAATAGTTTCTTCTCTCGCACTTCTCGACTGTGGAACTCTTTTCTGCTTTTTTTCCTTCCCGGTTAACTACAATATACAAAAAAATTTAAATCGCCAGTCGTCATTTTCCATGTCCTTGAATCCTATTCTTTTTATTGTGTTTTGTCCTCCATAATGTTTTCTCAGTTTCCTCCACTCTCTTGTCTTTCATACTCAGTAACCTCTTGCGACTTAGTGGCTTAATCGCCTTGTTTGAGGTGAAATTGTATAGGGTACTAAAATAGTGAAAGAGGAGCGCAAGTGCGTGTTCTTTTACTGGATTTATTTAATCTGTACAGCGAGATGAGTCTAACAAGTCTAGAAGATCTACTAGGGTTTATTATCAGCGTATAACAATCCTTCTATATAGCAGTGAATGCTGGACAATCTCCTCACATATTAAAAAGGGACTTGAAGCAAAAGAAATGTATTTTGAGAATGTGCTGAAAATACCATAGCCCAAACATTTTGCCACATCAAATATGGCGCTTCTGCAACTACGAAGTTCTAGAGACAATATCAGCAAAAAGGAAAGTTATGCTCAACACCAGAAAGAGACAGCTGAAATTTGTAGGTCACATAATGAGAAAAAATGGCTTGGAAAATTTGATACTCACAGGATAGGTTGAAGGCAAAAAGGCCAGAAGAAAGCAAAGTACAATCTACCTGGAGAGCTTAGGCGAATGGATGTCAGAGCAGGGTTTGTAAGAGATGGCAAAAAGACAAGAACTATTAAGAGCTACAAAGTATAGGAAATTGCGGAGAGCCATGATCGCCAACGTTCCGAAAGAACGCGATACATAAAAGAAGAACACTACCTTAGCAAGAGAACTCATTACACAAGGATATCCAGGAAACAAGACTAAAAGTCTAACGATTAATTACAGGAAGTCAGAATGCATGGTTGTTAACAAGAGACATCTATTGCATATTGGGGACGTCAAAATGAAGAAGGTGCAGAAATTAAACTATCTACAAGAGGTGGTGTAATATGTAGGGTTCAGCGTACCCGGATTAAAAGGAGAATTTAATACGGGATACCCTGCCCACAAAATACAACGCAAATTTCAAGAAGAAACAACACGATAAGGAACGTTTTTAGAAAATAGAACATTTGTATATTTATTTTCTTGTGAATAGGGTAAAAAAAGATTAATGCTTTAGTTCGTTTAAGCAAAATGTGATTTTGACAAAAATGTCTGTGTTCGCTGTCTTTCAACAGAGTAGCAGAGTAATGTCTGTTTCTTTTGTTTTTGTATAGGTGTAAAGGAAAAAGGGGCGATCAATTTAAGTTAAAAAAGAGAGTATGGATGAAGAATAAAAGATAAAAGGAAAATGTACTTATCGGGTTGAATTGTTTTGGAGTCAGTTGTAAATTTGTTGTTGTTGTTGTTGTTTTCCTTTCCTACTCCACTTTCGGCTCTTAGTGTCGGGTTGAGTCAGTGATGGAATTGACTGTCAGTCTTCTGTCCTCTATGATCTCTGCGCCCTTCTGACTGGTGATTGACTTGAAATTCTCTATTTATTGTTGACTTTTTTTTTACACTGGCTCGTTATCTTTTTTTGTTTTTTTTGTTTAGCAAATCGCCTCCTTTCATTGGTCAGAAAATTAATTTCATACCTTATTGCGAAATCTGTTTTTAGTCGTTTTGATCCGATTTTGCGGGTGTGCAAATCTACTTTGTGTTTTTTAGTCATTTATTGGAATGATATAGGATTTGTATCCTATAAATAACAGATAATAATGGAAAGTGTAATACGGAAATTCGAAGTTGCGTAGGAATAGCGAAAATTACTTTTCATGAACATGGTATTAAGTCATCGGCAAATGTGCGTAGAAGTAAGGAAAATAGTGCAGGACTGTTACACAGTGTGTGATCTCTTATATAGTAATGCATGCTGGACAATTTGGAGCGACTGGGATGTAGTTCTACTGTCGAATGTTGAGAATACGGTGAACAGAAGAAAGTTTTAAGAAGAATATGAACAAAGAAACTACCGATAACAAAAAGAGACGGATTACATTTTTGGTACAAATAAAGAAGAAAGAAGATTTGGAAAATTTAACAAGCACAAGGACACACTGAATGAAAGGGGAGAGACGAAAACAGCAATCAACGTAATTGACAAGTTATATAAATGAACAGCGGAACAACTATCACATGAGGCAGAATTGCTTAGAACTTCAAAAGATAAGAAATTGTGGAGAGCCATTGTCGTTTACGCCCTGAAGGACTTCACACATAGAAAGAAAGAGATTCAGTTCTAGGGGGAAAACATTGATAACGTTTTATATTTCCAAAAAGTATTTTATTTATTAATTTACTTTTACTTTACAATCTAGAGCCGGTGCGTACTACCCACGAACCTCCGGACGTAGGTTGGAGGAGCTCTGATTGAGGGCCCCGGGCAGTGTTTTGTAAACCTCGCTATCTTATCAACGTTTGGGTTTTTTTCTATCTACATTTACATTACAAATTAAGCTTAGCCCAAATGACTATTAAAGGAATAAAAATTTTTGCGGATTTTGACGTCATTCTAGGGTCTTTTTTTTTTTTTTTCTCGTCCATATCCGTAAATTACTTTTGCTTATGGTAAGTCTCGAAAAAAAAAACGCTAGATAAAATTCCATATTTTTCATCCATAATGTTGAATGTGTTAAAATTATTCAACTTTTTAACAAGAAAAATCTCAAGTTGATGTTAAAAATTGCTGCAAAAAAAAACAAAAAAAAAAAAAATTATTTATATGTTTAAGATGGAATGATCTATTATGACATGTCTCTAATTATTTAACATGGAATGATCTATTATGACATGTCTCTAATTATTTAACATGGAATGATCTATTATGACATTGCTTTAATTTGAATTTAGATACATTGTATTCATTTTCAATTTTTCTACTTGAATTGTTTACCTATATTGCATGTGATCCTGGGGCCACCTCGACGTGGTGTAATGGTTAGCAAGCTTGTCTCGCTAGAACAATTACAACTGAGTAGTGAGTTCGATCCTCACTGGGTACCCCTTACTTTCGGCCTTGTGTTACATCTAAGCTACGCTTGGAAAAAAGGGTACCTCGTGGTGGTGTAATAGTTAGCAAGCGTGTCTCGCTAGAACAATTACGACTGACTAATGAGTTCGATCCTCACTGGATGCTCCATACTTTCGGCCTTTTGCCACATCTAAGCTGTGCTTAGAAAATCACTATTGCATATGATCCATTATTGTACATAATTAGGTTACAATAAAATCTGTGTCTTGTTTAAATGCTACCTTATGAAAATTGAGACGTAGTAGAGTAAGGGGGTATGAGACCCATGCATCGGTCCTGTCAGAGAAGCTATGTGTACAACTTGATATATTTTGTGGCAAAATTTGTTCTTCTGTGAAATCGTCAAATAGTTTAGCAGTTTATGGCCAAAATAATAATTGACAGTAATAGTCAAAATTAGTGAATTTAAATAATAATTCAAAATTTTATTCAATCACACTAAATCCTTTTCGGTATCTTTCATTTTAGCGTCCGAAACGTTTTGTTTTTTTTTTTCTTTTATTATTTAGCATATCACGTACTAAATTGTATCTTTCAGGTTGTTTTACTTAACCTCATATCCTGAGCACGTAAAAATTTGTGGCCAATAAAAGTTTTTGACACAAAAGTAACTAATTAAAATATATAAAAAATATATAGCGGTCGATACTACTTTCATTAGAAATGAAACGAAAACTATATTTTTTATTGCTTCTTTGTTCAACTAACATCAGTTATACTTTTGTTTTGATATTTAATTTCGTTTTTTAGATTCTTTCCCCCCTCCAATTCTTATTTTATTAACATCCATAGATTTTTATGTATTTAAAATTTTAAAATCACGAAATTTTTGTCGCATGGTGTATATGAAGGATTGAATGACGACGGATAAGTTCTTTTGGTGAATGTGCAAATTGTAACGAGTGAATGGGTCGTGAATCTGATTAACTAGGTATAGGATTGTAATTGATGACCAGCCTCAACCCAATTCCCCCTTTTCGGCCTTGTGCCACAATTGTATATTCTATGCAATACTATCTTCTATATCAAATTATTGCTTCTGTACATTAACATATCCGAAGGAATGAGTCAAATTTAGTGGAACGAGGAATAGGAAATTGTGGAGAGTCATGATCATCGACATCCCCAAGAGACATGGTACGTAATAGAAAACTACATTTAAAGAAATACGTCCGTCCTTTTTTTTTTTTTTTGCTTTTGAATCGAAGTTTAGCATTTCTAATTCTTATCCAACAGTTCCTTTTGATATTTCTTTAGTCATTTAGAAATGTAAAGTTTGAATCTTTACTTATGCCATTGATATCTGCGGACGAAAACCAATGTGTTTCTCTTTACCTTTTTAAATATTTTAAATAAGCAATTACTTGACTGACAAAAATCGATTCGTCAAAGTGCCCCAAACAAAAATACACACACGTTTTTTTAATTGAAGAACAAACGCGTATATATTTTAAACAAGCAATAAGGTGAATTTTATTTTGACTTGATAAAAGTATTCTTTTCAATGAAAGAATAAACGGATATGTATATAATATTTTCATAAACTTTCACTTATCTAAAATTTTAATATATATATATCCGTTTGTTCTTTCTTTAAAGAAATCATTTTTTAGTTAATAAAATAAAAACTATTTTCATACGCAGAAGTAAATATAAATAATAACTAAGTCCGGGATCAATTTTACATTGTCTCGATATTATGAACAGGGCCCCTACTTTCAAAATATATATTTTTTAAAATCAATATTTTCGATTCTGTAATGTCGCTCATTAAGGAAGACCTAAGAAGCTCATTTCCAAAACAATTCCCCCTATTTATTTTTTTTATTTTATTTTTTTTTTTTTAACGACTAGATTAATTGTGTCAATTCGACATTGAATAATGATAATCCAATAATGGTTAGGTTATAAAATCAAACAAAGAAAGTATGTTTTCATTAACTTTTAAAAAAATAAATGTGCTCTGAATATGAGATAAGATAAAGCAATCTAAGGGAGGTAATTTGGTGTGCGAAAAAAGTTTCTAACGCTGAAATGTAAGATTTACATTTTTTTGTTTTTTTTTTTGTTGATGTTACTAATCTTTCTTTTTCTCTTTTAATTTATCTTCAACGTTTGATATTACGTCGTATTAATTAATTCTTGGATGTTTTTTTTTTACTGAACTACTTAATCTTTAAAAAAAAAAATAGTGAAATGCCTTTTTTTTCGCATACACACACAGAAAAAAAAAACAACAGTTCTTTAACAAACGCTTGCTTCAAGCGAGTTTATCTCCTTTCAAGTACTTTAAATATGTCGCGGGATTTACGTAATCGTAAGACTAAGATTAGTTAAAATATGGTAATTTCCTCTAAATATCTGCTAAGAGCCGCTTCTGTTGCAGAAAGAATAAGTACGTTGCTCCGCCATTTTGCATATCACAAACAGAAGAGAAATATTTTAATCTCGAATTTTTTTAAAAATTGTTCCGCTGAAAAGTGAAACTGACAATTAGTTTTATGATTTTTAACGTTATTTTCAACCCACTGATCAATAACTAAGAGTAGCTAAGATGTGGCACAAGACCGTAAGTATCGAGCACTCAATGAGGATCCAACTGACTACTCAGTCGTAATGTATCTAGCGAGATAAGCTTGCTAACCATTTATACCAAGTTGAAGTGCCCACTGATTGATTTGTCGATATTTATATTTGATGGTTGACTTGGAATTTTTTTTTTTACACTGTAACTAATGATAAAAAAAATCACCCCGTGCTGTACAAAAAGAAAAAAAATCTTGTATGTTTTTAAAAGAGTGCACTTAACCACCTTTGTCAGCGATTTGGCTATCGGTGGTTTTGGTTACCCGCTAAATTTCGGTTCTACCAAGGAGAAGCTGGAAAGTGTTTCCTGCACGTTACCGAACCCGTTCAGAAATATCAGCTGAATACAATCGCTTCCTCAGATCAATGGTTAAAAATGACGAGTGAAGCGTGTGGACCTTGGTGAAGACCACACTTCTTTGAACCTTGTTGACTGGCGCTACAGAATCTCAAACAAAGAACTTTATCAAATAATAGTGCTAAGGGAATAAATACTTAACACCAGGTGGATAATTGAAAAAAGGTTTATTGTACACAAGTGCAATATGAAATACGGTACAGTTATACACACACGGGTCAATCTAGTAATGAGTGCTAGTAATTGGAAGGACGGGCGTTCGTGTTTTTTTTTGTTTTGTTCGTGTTTTTTTTTTTTTTCTCTTTCTTTCTTTCTTTCTTTCTTTTTATTTTATTTTATTTTTTTTCTCTCTCTCTCTCTCTCTCTCTTAGTCGACTTTATAGGTACTTACTACCTATAGTATAATCATTCATGGGGGTGCCGGGTTATTCCATTACATCAAATAGAAACCACATCACTTGAGTACTTTCAACAGCAGCAACAACTAACATAGATATCACATCTAACTCGAACAGAAAATAATGACATAATCAAAATGTTGACATTTGACACTAAATAAAAGTTTAAGAAGAAATCCTCTATCAATAATGGAAAAAGCGATAACGGGTACTGGATGTGAGAAACCTTATAAGAAAACGGCTAATATTACCATTATATAATGGCTGGCTGAACGTATCTGAGTATGCTTGTCAACTAGGGCGGTTGTACAATTCTTGTTGCAGACGCCTATTACTAATTAAATATAAAAAGGATAAGTTCATGATTTAATAAGAAAAAATGCTATGTTGAGGTTAAGACGAAAAAATCTAATCGTTCTATTATTAGTTTGTTTGTTTTTTTTTAAATCTTTTATTGAGTGTACTTTATAACTTGATCTTTATTATAGACGCATGTATGTACAGGAGGGGAAAGTACGTATAGGATTAGGATGTGATCGGTTAATGGTTAAAGGCTCGGAACAAAAAATCTGAAGCAAGTTCGAAATCCAGTCAAGATCGTTACACTCACTTTCGCACAAATACCTTTGAGAAAGGTAGGAATATCATCTCTTCTACCCCCCAACTATGGGTTGAATAGCAGGACAGACGACTATTTAGCCGTTGTTATAGGATGCCAGCTCTTAACACGTTGGCACCCCAGCCTCATTTCTCTTGTTGTCCCAGGGTCCCAACACTATATTTTAATTAATTTTGGTACAAGTCACTTTGTCTCATATATGAAACAATGTTAAAACAATGATATCATAGGTAGTATTTATTACCCATGACCCACCGATGTGCCATTCAGTAACTGAGTCCATTTTACAACCCAGTGTCCCAAATGAATGCATGGTATAGCTCTGTGTATGTAAAAATAAAAAATGGACCCAAAAAACAACAGTAGAAATTCCCAAAAGAAAAGGAAACAAAAGAAAAAATAAAGAATATTTTAAAAAATTTTGAAAAAAAAATGTGGTTCTGGAGTACCATAATATCCATAAGCAGCCAATCATTGCATCCCAATCTCAATTCTCCTCATAGAAAAAAATTCGAAAAACGACCAACCGGAGGGTTGTATGGAACTTGAAAACATACCAATGTGTTAATTCAAAAACTGTATGTGTCCCTACTATGGCATATACTTGAACTCTAACTAATGTCCGTTCAGTATAATTAGGGTATAAATCACAGGTTGGCTCTGTCAGTGTCGTAACAATACAAATAGTTCTGAACATGTGGACATACTCAGGTACGAGCAGCAATGCTGAAGATGAGAGATCACAGTGATTTGCAGTGTGCCTTCAAGTCGTAACATCGATGATGATGATGATGATGATGACATATAGATTCGGAAATTTCAGAAATTTCCCAGTTCTCTCGAACTTTACCTTGATTTTCTCTTTTAGGTCAACCTACGTCACATCGGGGTGGTTTCCTGCGGAGCCCTCCCCTTGGTTAGGTTAAACAAGCTTTTGTGTACCTAATGTTAATGTGAGTAAGTGTTATTCCTGACTGCCTCTTTGGTTATGATTCAAGTCGAGATTCACAACCTCCCCAGTTTGTTTCCCCACCCCCTTTTTTCATCTTGACTGGGTCAGCTTTATATTTTCCCATACCCGTATTATTTCTTATGCTTTTCCCACTCCCGTAGCGAGAGTTTCTTGATTTTGTCCGATGGGCAAAATACAGCGACCTCTCCTTTTTGAAGCTTGGACGGGCCCTACTAACAATAGTTATGTTTAGTTTACTTTGTGTTGAGTTTTAGTTTATTATTGGGTTCATCTCCCTCCCCTCTCATTCTTCATTATTAGAATTATATATATATATATAATTATTATCATTAAATTTTTAAGGCATGGGGGCACGTTTTGTAGGTTCCCCTTGAGAGGATGCGGTATTATGGAGGATTGATTGGCGACGGACGAGTTCTTATGGTGAATGTGAAAACTGTAATGTGTGAATGGGTCGTAAATCAGATTAGCTAGGTGTAAGATAGTGACGACCAACCTCAACCCCTCCCCATTTTGGCCTTGTGCCCTAATTGTATTTTATATACAATAAATATAACTCTTCTTAGTGCAATGAGAAGGCCCTATTTAGAAGATGGATCTCCGGTCACAGAACTGTTTATGAAAACATAAAATCTATTACAATGATTCTTATCTATGTATTAGGTTGGTGCAAAAATAATTTCGTTTTCTCACATAGTAACATATGTTAGAAAACGAAATTATTTTTGCACCAACCTAATATATTATAAATGTTATATTAGGTTGTTACATAAATTCGTTCATTTTTACCATTTATTTTAATACTTATTATTTAATGACAGTTTTGATGAATCATTCAACAAAGTATTCATTGTTTAAGATTTCCTGTCAACAATCCACTGTTCAATGCCTCGACAATAGAAATCACTAGGTTTTGACTAAAAAAATTCAATCCACGTTTTAAGCTTTTCATTGTTGTTGATTGAAACACCCCTCAAATTATTAGAAAGCGGCCAAAAAGAGAGCAGTCCGAAGGGGCTAAATCAGAAGAATATTAAAGAACTTCCCAACCGAGCTCTTTCTTGAAAATTGCTAATAGCTTAGTCGAAAAACACAAGGAATCAATAAAACTTTTAAACAATTTTTACACTCATTAAGTCCAGAAAGAGTATACTTGTACGCACACAAGAAAAATATAATTTAAAAAATAAACCGATGTTCCTTGTCATATTTGTTCAACGAAATATATCGTTGACTCTCTTGTCTCTTGTAAGATAAAGAGGTACTCAACTTTTATGTACACAGCATGTGTCTTCTGAGTCCTGGAGGTGTTTTGCAAACTTTTAGACATACGGAACATGTGGTTGAGCCATTTTGCTCGAGTGGTTGAGGATCAAATCCTACATGTTTCCGCGAGTGAACAGAATGGCCTGCTTTACTGCATGAGACAAAGCCACAGTGGCAGGTAAGGCTATCATTGAGTGGAGCAGCGCGCTGTCAACTTTCTTTAATAATTGCATGCAGTTGATCCCGACGGTGGTGTAACCACGTTTGGTGGTCCGGTTCTCATAGTCTTAGGACGATGCTTTAATCGCGGGCTAACTCTGCGCTAGTCAATGTTGACGCTGGTCCAAGCTCGTTGTTGGTCGCTGGCCGCTTCGATCCACAACGTCTCTACCCACAATGTGTTCTTGGTCCCAGAGCAGTGGAAAATCGAAGGTTGTAGTCGTGCAGCGCTGGTCAAGTCATCTGCTTACATGCACTTCGGCCCAAAACTGGTGTGAGACCGAGGGGTTCTTGGGATTAATTTATTCTTTAATTTCCACATTAATTCTAATAAGGGATTTCTTTGTTACCTATTTCCGCTTTCTTAATCCACTTTCCAAATTTGGAAAGTTAACCACCTTCCTTGGGAGTAGTCAGAGGAATTGCTTTTCCCTTTACTCCATCCTGCTTTATTTCACATCTCACACCTTCACTCCACCTAGGCGAGGCTAAACTCTACCCGTTCCTTCTCGGTATTCTAACTATGCCCACTTCTCAGGACGAATAATTGCCTTTGTGACAAATCTAATCTTTCAGATGCGTAAGAGAAAGGGAATGGTTTATTCTTCTCATTAATTTCAATTTTCTGACTCCTTTTGCACAAACCAGAACACCTTCTTAGCACATGACTGATCTTTATAACCTTAACCTTAATAAAATTGGGTTCATTCTTTGTTTTCGTTTTTGTCAACGAAAATATAATTCTCTTCTGCTTCTCTTTCCCTTAATAATATGTGTTTTTCTAATTTCTCCAGAAAGAGACAAACTTATTTCCCAATTTGTTTTCGTTAATGAAAATATATTTGTTTACCTAAATTCTCAACAAAGAGACTCTCTGTTTTCTATCCCTGGACCGGTCGCCGTCTCAGCGAAAACACAGGCCAGATTGCCTACCTGTTATGACGGATCGTTTTCATAAACTTAATCTTCGCAGCGGGTTCATTCTCTGTTTTTAATTGTCAATTCGTTTTCGCTAACAAAAATATATTTCTCATCTGCTTTTCTGTTCACCAGTGACATGTGTTTCCTAATTTCCCAAGAAAGAGATAAAATTGTTCCCCAAATCTGTTTTTTTTTTTTTTCCGTATGCCAGACTCTCATCAGACAAGAAAAAAAACTTTAAGGGAGAAGAAATCCAGACTGTCCTATTTTCACCAAAGAAAAGTCTCCACTCTCTCTCACTATCTTCCAGCCTATATTTCATTTTAGGCTTAACCCTTTTCTTCTGCTTAGAATTAATGTTTAACCACCTCACCGGTCTAGTCTCATAGTTAAGCGAGTTAAATTAGTCTTTCCGAAAGTCACTTTCTAAATACAAAATTTATAAAAAGATGTTAGTCCCACTTAAAAATGAACTTTCCTTGTCAAGCAAACTGCAGTAGTCACCTTATGTAGCCTATCTAGCGAGCTTGAGTAAATGGATGGCGGACAAGATTTAGGATAGATAACAAAAAGGCAAATTATTAAGAGCTACAAAGGACTGGAAATTGTGGAAAATCATCGTACTGAAGAGACACGGCACATAGAAGAATTCACCTGGTAAAAAAAGACTGGGAACAACAGACAGAAAGAACTCGGTAAAAAGACAAAGAGATAAACTAACACAATGAACATTAAATAGATAGATAGTAAAAACCCAAAAGTTGGATCGTGAAGTTTTACAGAAAAATGTAAATAATTTTTTAGCGACGTCGCGGCAACCACGTAAAGACACGCTTTTTTTTCTTCCTTTTTTCTCAATCATTCTGAATTTAACATCGCCTTACCTCTTTTAAATTGAAAGTTCAAATTGTCGAGTGTTTTATATTTTGAAAACTCAATTAAACTGCAACCAGATGCAGTGGTGTGTGAACTCCATGTATGTTATTCAAAGAGCGTGAAAAATTGGAAGAGAATCAATGAATAATGCAGACGACAAAAAAAAAAAAGCAAAAAAAATAAAATAAAAAAACGAAATTGCTTCGCTTCGTTGTTTTGTTATTGTTGAAAAATATTCGTCGTCGTAACTTTACCGTTTAAAATTCATACAAACGAATTAAAAACAGATTTATATACTCTTTCGGTTCGGGATAAGTATTGATCATAATCGATTTCTTCTTATTTAACAGACTCAGCCTGAAGCTTAATCTCAGCAATCATTTTTCTCCTATTTTTACCTCGATTAATAATAAAAAAACAAAGCTGACGTTGAAATAATTTCGCTCTTATCCCTTAGTGAAATTATTTCTGGGACAATTTCAATAGTCAGTCTAACATACAGTAGCGTGATATTAAGTTTAACCATTTTTTTCTTCTCCATATCTTTTCATGCTATAAGCGATCATGGCTAGTCACAACATCCTTTTTTTGTTTTTATCTGTAGATTGTCTTGTTTTCTTACTCTTGTTACATTAGCACTGCGCCAATCAAATCAAGGGTCAGCTCAAATGTTATCTATCCCCCTTATCTTAATAATCTTCACTTCCTCTTACCTCTCCTTTATATTACACACCTCATTCATTATAAACGTTTTCACGGTAACCTTTTACCTTGAGTGACTCACGAACATTCGGATGGATTTTAGTACACACGCATACACACAATATCTATCTATCTATCTATCTATCTATCTATCTACACACACACACATATATATATATATATATATATATATATATATATATATATATATAAAGGAAAACTTAAAGTAGCCGACACGTTTCGTCCTAAGATGGGATTTATCGAGCTGAATATAAAGATTTTATTTTGCAACAATTATTATTTATAAATAAAAGTAAAAATGTCGTTAGTTTTTCCAAATTTTTAAATTTAAGAACGCTTATAAATATACTTCAGGATAACTGAAAGTCAAGACAAATTATGGAGGATGCTAAGTGATATAATTTAATGTCTAATAAACGAAAGTGAGTAAATGTTGAATATTTTTTATAATGTAATTATTAATTATATTTTATATTAAGATTAATTTGTGTATTATTATACTTTAAACAATGGAAGGATTTGAACATAATCGTTTTCTTTTAATTTTCAAGCTTTGATAGTCATGTATGTTGGCTTAGGAAAGGAGTATTTCTTTCAGGAAAGGAGATATTTGAAAAAAATCGGAGCGCAGATTTATATTTGTGTCAAATTCAATAGCGGCATTCTCAACAATTTTCCGTCTAAGTAAGTTACTTTTTTCTTTTAATAAGTGTGGCATTCATTAGATATTTTTTACAGATATATTTTTTAACTATATTTGAATTTTTACGAATATATATATATATTTTGTTAAATATTTTTATTATATATATATGTATATATATATATATATATATACAAGTGGATATTGAGGTCAACACTCAGTGACGACAGTCTGTTTCGTGTTTAAACGCAATCGTAAAGACTGTCGACGTTAGGTGTTGACCTCAATGTCCACTTTTATATTTGCATACGCTCTGTCCTTGATATCGAGCACTTTAATCCATAAATGTAGCATACCTTTAAACAGTATTTTATAATTATATATATAGGTAGGTAGGTAGAAATCCGTTGGTATAATCCAAGCGTGTCCTATTAAAACAATATAGAATTTGAAATATTAAATATTAAATGTTAAAACTGACTCACGAAGACTCTCAATGTTTATTTTCATTAAACAGACCAAAATTTTCCTTACAATTGGAATTAAGATGTTTAACGTGTACAGACGCATATGTGTTCGCATGTATATTCAAATTCCCTCCAAATCCTTAAAACACTTCCGTTATATTTTAGGTTCTGATACATGGATGAATTTAATACATCAATAATTCTGAATTATCTCTCTTTCTTCACACGAAGTTTATCTCATTATATTTTATATAAATTAGGCTTTTTCATTTTTTCATTAATCTCTGTGGATTCCCGTTGAATCAAACTTTAGCCGTATAACCATTAAGATGTAGGTCAGCTCATCGGGTTCCACTTCTCTCTCCCCGCCCACTCCTACCTCCATAATATAATACCCAACATTACTTAGTGTAACTATGCCTTTTTCTGGCATCTCTTCCCCTCCGTCCCCTCTAACGTTCTTGCTCTCTTTCCTTCCCCAACTAAACAGTCCTTTTCGACAAACTAACACCACACTTTGAAAAATCTTGAGAATTTAAAATTTAAAATTTTAAAATTCGTAGGTGAAAATGGTCATTAAGTAATAATATCTTAATTCCAATTGTAATATATGATAAATACAAATGTAAAATTAAATTTGTTACTTACTTGATTGATGCTTGTGTGTCCGTACTAAAATTCACCCAATACAAAATCCAGCTGTCATTCAAGGTAAAAATGTGATTGCTAAAATGTTTATGGTGAATGACGTGTGTGATATGTACAAAAGGGAATAATACAAAGTGGTGATTATGATGAAAGGGAGGATAGATAACGTTTGGTCTTTGACTTGATTTGTGTAGTGCTAATGTAGCAAGTTAGTGACGCCAATGCAAAATAATTACTTTTAAGCACAGGAAGAGTGAAGCTCATATTCGATACAGAAAAAGAATAATAATAAAAACTCTAAAAAAAAATCGAAAATTCGAAGGGTGTTCCAATAACTTGGACTGATTTTAAATGTGAATTAAGTTTAAGCGTCTAATGAGTTTTTTCTTCCAGATTTGGCAGACATTTGGGCGATATTATTTTTCACACATAATTGCCATGACTTAAATAACATGATCCCAGAGAGAAATAAATAAATTTTCACAAATAACACAGATTGATTTACTGCTGACTTTGATTCTTCTTATGTTTCATTCTCAATAATTATATTTATATATAGAATTATAATTATTATAATTATATATAGAATTATAATAATTATAATTATATATAGAATTATAATAATTAGGTTGGTGCAAAAATAATGACGTAATAATGTCGTTTTTTGACGTTAAAAATACGTCAAAAAACGACATTATTACGTCATTATTTTTGCACCAACCTAATATATAGAATTATAATAATTATATATAGAATTATAATAATTATATATAGAATTATAATAATTATAACGAAAATCATTAGAAAATCTTTTAAAATGTTTTGTCATAAATAAAATGGGTGTTCCAATAACTTAGACTGATTTTCAATGTGAATTAAGTTTAAGCGTCTAATGATTTTTTTCTTTTTCTTTCATATTTGGCGGACATTTGGGCGATATTATTTTTCACAGATAATTACCATGACTTAAATAACATGATCCAATAGAGAAATAAATACATTTCCACCAATAACACTGATTTATTTACTGCTGACTTTGATCCGTCTTAATGAAACACTCTTTATATGTGATTAAAAAAAAGGGGGAAGAAGAAAACAAAGTTAGGCCATGCCCAGATATGTTTTCTGGAACTACAAAAGAGAAATAGCGTGCTTGCATGTCATATGAAGATATATCTCATCACATGGGAAAGCAAATACAAAAGACAATACTGAAAAAATATAATTTTAGAATAATCTAAAATGACTGAAGAATTTACTATTAGTGACAAAACTATTCTAATTGTCTGGTTGTGAGTAGCAGTTGTTGAATCTTCTATTTTCACATGAAACTTGTTAAATTTGGTGCAATTGCAAATTCTATATACGATGAACATCCATGATGATCACAAAAGAGATGATATGCCATTTTAATGCTCCTTCTTGATGTAAATGATTATGGTTCTTTTTCTTCTATAATCTGTGTATTGCCATGACTTCTTGGGGAAATAGTGGAGTGATTCTCCGTTGGCTAATGTAATTTTATTAAAAGCCGCAATCTCAATAAATTTCTCATGTCCATGTTTATTTACCAATCCCAGTGTTTTTTTTTTTTTTTTATCATTTCACTCCAAACAAAAGGCAATAAAGCCAATAAGACACACAGGAGAGGGAAGGTACTGAGTGTTTAAAAAGTATAAGAAAAAGAAAGACATTAAAGAGCGAGAATAATAACAGAACTGGAATTAAGTTTTCTCATTGATTAGTTGTTGTACCGTAGCGTACAGCAGAAGAATAAAGAAATAAAAACCGCTAAGTAAGCATTGAAAATAAAGACAACTAAGGCAGTCTTCTTCAAAATAAAACCTTCACAAGAAACGTCGTGATAAATGAATTAATTGATTAAACATTTGTGAGTTCTGAAATGACTTCTGAGACCTATAACGCATGAATTTAGGCTCTTTTTCCATTTTAGCAGTTTGATATTGAAAGTAAAGACAATATTGTCCGTATGCAGTAAATATAGCAAGGTCAACAAATTAAACTGCACAACTTTTACAACCAAGGAAATCTTTTCAAAAAAATAAGTTATTACAAGAAACTTATTAATAAGGGAACTGTGTAAACACTGCCGTGACTTTTGCTTAAGTTGTAAACTCTGAGCTTTCATTATGAAATGTGACGTAATACATGATATTGTTATGTTTGTTATGCAATAAATATGTTGTGGGTCGGTGTATGCGTTGGGATATAAACACACGTGTTTCTCCTGAAATGCCCACAACATGGCAGACTCGGGATGTAAAAAAACGACAAGAACCAAATATATATGTGCAAACAAATCATAATGTATGTATTAACAAAACAAGGGTATACATAAAAAATAGAATATTGTTGTGCGTTACTGAACAATAAACATGAATGATGAAAACATTTAAACTAGTGATTTGTTTGTGTGCGTATAGTTTGGTATGGGAGAAAATGCTAGAGAAAATGAAGTGAGTGGTGAGTACGTGTGTGCGTGTTTCCAGGAGGGGGGGGCGTTTTTCTAGTTCGACGTACATCTTACTGTCCCTGAATGAAAAAGAAATAAAATAGGATGACAGAGAATGTCACTGCATATTTATAGTCCTGAGAGCGTCCCGTGGGAGCAGTTTCGAAAATTAAGAGGAGGTAACCCGACAAATGTCACCAGAAGGGAACGAAACACGCCTTATCTCTAAGCCATCAAATGAGAAAATCCGAAAAAGAAAATAAAGATAACACTTTTGCGCTCCCTTACACACACACACACACAAATATATATATATATATATATATATATATATATATATATATATATATATATATATATATATATATATATATGTATGTATAGTTCTCGTTCGTCGATTGAACATTATGGGAAAGGAAATTTTTAACGGCTGCTGCTGCTGCTTTAAATGTATAGCTCTTCGTAATAATTGAGCGCTATGGCGGCAGGTATGGCGCTTATATATCTAATGTATATAATGCGTTAAAAATTCCCTTTCTGATAGACTAGGGCTAAGAGTCTCTGACTGATGACAAATTGTAGGAGTTTCGATCCCGGCTTGAAGCAATCGGAAATCTAACCACGCTGTCTGTGGATGATACATATACATACATATATACATATATATATATAGAGAGAGAGAGAGGGAGAGGGAGAGATCTTTGGTAACCCCATCAAACGATCATTAGTAGCAGTTCTTTGGCAGACAAGTAGACTAAATGTCACACTTTATGTAACTCAATTACCAATGCAGTGTTTATATAATCTTCATACCCTGTGTATATAGGCTTTAAAAGGCGCTGAAATGTACTATAATGCAAACGATTATCACGGTGAGGGTATTATAATATCTACTCGCTTCCTTCATTATCTCAGCCTCACGGACTTTAGAATACCGCATTGTTCCAAGAATCCATTTGCATCAGTGTCAAGTAGCATTGTTCAGAAATAAAGAATAAGCTTCCGACAACATTTAAGGAAAAAGGATGCGAGTGTTAAATTATTCTTTCTTTATTTCCGATCTTTGCTGTTTCTTGAAATGACCGTAAAATCTTTAAAAAATGAAGATAAAAGAAAAAGTAAATATTTAATAATAAATTAACACACCGAGTCTTTCTAATTTAAACAAGGCTTAAACGAACGACAAAACGGATAACTAAAACACTAAAAAGAATCAAATCGAACACATTCACAACCACATACAGTTCTACGTGTGTATATACAGTCATGTATACAGCCTTTCACGACAGTATATTCAATTACACAGCACACGTAACAAAACAATTTCAAAAATATTCCTCTAAGATAAAAGACGTTAAGTTTTAAGTAAAATAAAAAAAAATGTGCACGTATTTCTCTCAATAATAGACCAAACTGAACAACAAAGAATGTATTGAAACAGATAATAAATCATGTTTAGAAAAAAAGCAAAAAAAATTTCAATGAAAACATGAAATTGTCGATTCAACTCAAACGCTATGAAAGAAAGACACGCAGACTACACTCCCGGAGGAAAATCTTTGAAACTTATAACAAATATTTTCAATAATGGTGAAACGACATCGAATTCACTAAAATAAATAAATAAATAAATATTTCCCTTTTTCCTTTCCAGTAAATAACAATAGTAATAACATGTTACGCTAAGGGGGGGGGGTGACAACAAGTCTAAATACTTCAACACTCCTCCCCCATCTCCACCTCTTCTTCTTCTTCTTCTTCTTCTTCTTCTTCTTCTTCTTCTTCTTCTTCTTCTTCTTCTTCTTCTTATCATATCATGTATATTCATGTTCACACCAGATGTTTGATGGCTTATCACTGAATTCTGAGTGACAGCTAGTCTCCTCAAATATCCAACACCTTTCTCCGTATCTTCGCAGCAACTTCGTGGTTTTTCTACGCAAAAATCCAGACTCCTATTTATTTCCAGTTCATCCATTCTCAATTCCAATGTTTTCCAAAGTAGGTCTACTAATATTGGCACACCTCTCTAACCATCATATCTTTCTAAGGTCCTATGGAAAGAATTGATATTTTTATTATTGTTACTTTTTCTTTCGTTTCGTTTTTCATTTTCAGACTGAGATCTTGCCTTATGCGTGTTTTAAATCGTCATATGATCTTTTGTCCTTATTATTATTATTATTATTATTATTATTATTATTATTATTAAACCAACTTTCTCTAAATTTCTTCAGTAAAAAAAATGCTCATCACGTATAAAATCTAAGAATTTTACCCTAAATCATACTGATTGTAGGAAATAAGACGTTTTGTGCGAGGTTTCATATTTTCTTCAACAGCTCTCGTTTAAAACAGTGGCATACTTTTTTTAACCTTTCAAGTAAGTATCTAAAATATTAAATCATTGAAAAAAGAAACTTAAATCCACTTAATGCTGCTGTATATTGTTTTTATGGACATGTGGTGAATACGAACTAAAAATAACTCTTTTTTTTTTTTCACTGTTTTCAAATTCGCGAGCGAGCCTGTGCGAAAATCTATTTTGACCAATAGAAAAAGGGATTGGCTCCGGGCTGAAGAATAGACCAAGACAAAGTTTAATGAGCCAACGTGAAAATTTATTTTGACCAATGGAAAAAGGGATTGGCTCCGGGCTGAAGAAAAGGCCAAGGCAAAGTTTAATGAGCCTACGTGAAAATTTATTTTGACCAATGGAAAAGAGAGCGGCTTACAAACTGAGAAAAAAGTAGCGAGCTGATGTCAAATCGCTTTTTGATATAAATAGACAGAGAAAGTTAAATCAAGTCAAAGAGGTAGAGAGAGAGAGAAAAAGAAAAAGAGAGAGAAAAAATGCAGAAAGAAGCAGTTCTAAGCGTCTGAATTACGCCAGTGTCAAATTACACGCTGATACATTATCAGTCTTCTAATGAAGTGCATAGCAATTTCAAAGAACTCTATTCAACTTCAAAACTAAGTACCTTAAAATATATCTTTTCATTTATGTTGAATACAACAGTATAACTTTTATGTGAAAAACGAACTCTCTCAATTTGTTTTAAATATTTTGAAATATTACTTTGTGTCTGATGATTTAATATGAACATTTTCCCTTCTTGAGAATTCATCAAAACTACAAACTTTAAATATTTGATTCCTTTTCTTGAAACAAGCGACTGACAACTCCAAATGTGTAAACTTGTAAATAAATTCCTTATCTTGTTTTGTTAAATATAACACGTGTATTTCCTCGCCATCACGTTACGTCATCGTACGAACGGCAACAGAACAAATTTCCCAAAACTAAACATGATGCAACTAAAAATAAATAAATAAATTTTACCATCCTCTCACATTAAAAAATGTACGTTAGGTCACGTACAAAGAAATATATTATATAGATCACTATCCATAATGAATCCATAATGAATCTTCACTTGTATTGGCGTAGCGGCTTCGTTTTTTGTTACGTGTCCTGCTTCTGTAGTCGGCTGAAGTTAAACTTTTAAAATAAATCAGCTCCCGTATTGCATCTTGTCAACCATGTCACTGATAATGAGTTTAATCCTTATCTAGTACCCTAATACTATGGCCTTGTACCTGACTAACTTGAGCTTAGCAACATCAGCAAAAACGAGTTTCAGGGTGCTTTGTTAAGGTTTTTAATATTTTTCATTATTAAAATAATTCCGACAAAACGCGAATTCCATTCACAGGAATGGTACTCTAATCTTTTTATTTTAAATATTTATTGAGTAATTACAATGCATTTCTGAAAGTATTGAAAAACGATAAAAAAAAGGTATTTGAATCAACTGATTTTGTCAAAGTTTCGTCCAATGTTTGTAACCAAAGGTGGTAGAATTTTTTTCTACATTTCACAAGCCGAGATTAACACATTAGTTATCTCCTAAGCAGTGATTAAAATGACTTCGAACGAATAAATCCTAAAGACAATCTTTCATCAGACCCTATAGTCTGGCGCTACAAGATCACAAAAAGGTATCATGATCTCGTGACCCGTAACCCATTAGAGTCATAGGGGCACCCATGTACTGTAGTAGTAGTAGTAATGTTTCCTGGGGAAGATAGCCTGACGGAGCCCAACTATTGAATTCAGAGTTTTCCTTCACCTAAACTAATCACCAACTAAGACTACAGGACTTTGTCTGTCCTGCTATTTACCCATAGATGGTGGGGGGGTAGATTAATACCTTTCCCAAGCGTATTAGCGCATAAATGAATGTAATGAACTCAACTGGAATTCGAAGACGCTATTCATTTCTCCACTATGCCTCCACTGTACTAAATAACATAAACTTCATCACTTGAACATTTCCAACAGCAACAACAAAATTGGTTAGCACATGTAACTAGTAGAGACAATAATGATGTTGACTTTCCACATTACCTTAAACAAAAGGTTAGGAAGGAAACTCCCATCAGTACTAGAAAGAGTAATAACAGTGGACTGGAGAAGTCTAAAAACATATCATAAATGTCGACCACCATTAACTCGGTCAGCTTGATCAATTAACGTTGAATGTTTCTTGGGTGGGAACGGTTAATCTAATCATTTTCATTTAGAAGTGAAATATATTCTATTTTTTTTTTTTTTTTATTTATTAAGCTGGGCTTAGCCCAACACAAAGTAAAATAGGGGACTGAAGGCATGAAGATTGTATTGCGACATTCTTCGACATGGAGAAGAATTACCTGCTTTAAATTCAAGGCTTTTACCAGGGTTCGAACATCGATCGCTGGCTTATAACATTTCTTTATGTGTATTTTCAGTTCATCCGTCATTAAGGAAATAGGCTTTTGGTGCCAATCGGGATTCAAAGAGAAACTCGACAAAGACATCAAATAATTAAAAAAAAAACGTTTCCAATATTTTGTTAAAGTTCTTATACTCAAATATTTAACGATTACGTAATGACATTTCCAAGGGTATTTTATGAAAGTGGAAATCGCAGGCAATGTCTTATTAAATTCATGACTTATAAGCATCAGAAAAATTTTAAACATCGGAAAACCGTGAAATTTTCAAGGGTACAGCTAATATATTATTTTATTAGCATTTTTTGAAATGTTTGAGGACATCATAGCATCACACAGATTACCTTTTCTTGGGAAAGATCCAGGAGTGGTTTCCATTACCTTCTACACAGATCCCTTTTTTATTCTCTGTGCAATGCCATATCATCTTGGGAAAGATCAAGGAGTGGTTTCCCACTGCCTTCTCAAAGCTCTGGAATTCAGTTCTCCTCCTCTTAGACTGGTTATCACCAGTCGATCCGGCGATTTAGCCCATAGCTGGTTGGAGAAAATATATCTATTTTCTCCCAAAGGCATTAGTGTGAAAGTGAACGCAATAAACTAGACTGGAATTTCAACTCGGTTCGCCGATTCAAATTTCCGCACCGATAGCCGTTACGCTACAAGCATATTACCCATGAAAATGACTGGATTATTTTACGTTTGGAGTGGAACTTCTGTCGAAGATCAGTGTAGTATCGGTGCGCTCTGGGAATAATGTCATACACACACGCACGAACTCATTATTGTGTTTTATACATGTGTATATTACTAGTTTTAAGTCATTGTGACCGAGGGTTTGAATGTACTGGCCTTGTTCAAATTGTTGATCATGCTAGAAAACGTGCTCTCTCCCATAAACTGTAACTAAGGTCCGCTCATCGTAGTTGCAGTATAAACCACAGTTAGGCTATGTAGGTGTTGAACAAACACAAATGTGCCTGAAAAGGCGTCTGCAACGGGGATTAGCTAACCGTCCCAGTAAACAGCCACTCTACTATATTGCTAGTTTTACTCAATCTCACTAATGAACTTACGGCCATATCACGCTGAATCACCGGTTCTCATACAATCATTGAAGTTAAGCAACATCGAGCTAAGTCATTACCTAGACGGGTGACCGCTTGGGAATATCAGATATTGTAAGCTTGGATGTGCGGGTGGTGTAATAGGCAATTTCCTCACAGATGAAATGGAAACTTGGAGAATTTGACACTCACAAGACATATTGAAGGCAAAAGATGGGAAAACAGCAAGTAACCTACCTAAAGAGCTTGTGTAAATGGATGGTAGAATATGGAATGGGATGCATAGTAAAGGGATAAACATTGTTTAGAGTTACAAAGAATGGGAAGTTGTGGAGAGCTATGATCGCCTACGTCCTGAAGAGATACGGCACTTCAAAGAAAAAACCCAAACCAGAGATTACTAACGACCATCAATAAAGACCTGTGGATTAGCTTCGCCAGTTTTAACAAGAAGTCGTTAGAGGGCGCTGTTAAGTACCTTATAAAACGGGACACTTTCTGTAGCCCCATCTCTCTCTCTCTCTCTCTCTCTCTCTCTCTTCAGCAAGCTTTAGTGACAACAGGAACCTTCTCCCGGGAGAATGTAGATATCTTTCCCCTTACTTTAATAACACGCATGCGCGCGTGTATCACCCCCATAATTCTTAACCTGTAATGTCTTCTCTCTTTTGCGTGCATACTCGTGTATTTTCTTTCTTTTTACTCGTCGTTGTTGGCTTTATCACGTATCCAAGAATTTAAATTTCTTCTTTGCTGATCGCTTCCTTGTTGGTGTTTATGGCTACATTCCACGCCAATATTCAGCTTCAGCACTAGCAGCTTCCAGTTTCAACAAAACCTGCTCCCGTCATTCATTCCTTATTTCCATTTGGCTTTGCAAGAGTTGATTGAGGGTGAAAGAAAATCGGAGTCGAAGAAAGCGTGAATGGCATGAATTTGTTTAAGGTGGACCTCAACATGCCAGGAAGTGTCCCACACTTTTGATTTCATGACCTCCCTCTGCGACACATGTGGAATGAAACATGCGGAATCAAGTTATGAAACTGTGACGAACTGTCGCTGACTTATAATTACGAGAGGCGCCTTCTGTAGTATGACCGTTATGCGTAGCCCTCTATATCCGCTGATTCAACTGTTGAGATCTGTTGTAAACATCATTCGCTTGTTCTATCGTTGGGGTCTTTGGGGGTTGGTCGCGCTTAGAACTCCCGACGGCATCGTTCTCAGTTATTGGACCATTGAAGTCCCTCCACCATTACAAGGAGCGACCATTAGAGGTACGCACATAGAAACTATACGCTTGTTGAAATCCATTCCATTTCCTTAAACTCGTCACTTACTTGTGCACATTATTGTTGTCACTGCTTATAGTTAAACTAGACTGTAACGTTTGCCAGTCTCCTCTGCATTATCTTCAAACGATACAGCTATGGTGATTTTCTTAGCGTAGCTTAAATGTGTCACAAGACCGAACGTATAGTGCCCTGTGGTGATTTTCAAAGCGTGGCTTAAATGTGGCACAGAGCCGAAATTATGGGGCACCCTATGAGGAACGAACTCACTATTCGGTCGTAATTGATCTAGCGAGACAAGCTTGCTAACCATTACGCCATATCGAAGTGCCCTGTGGTGATTTTCTAAGCGTGGCTTAAATATGGCACAAGGCCGAAAGTACAGGGTACCCTGTGAGGATCGAACTCACTATTCAGTCGTAATTGATCTAGCGAGACAGGCTTGTTAACCATTGCACCACGTCGAAATGGCCAATCTCAATACTACTATAATCTGCACCGCCTCAATTATTCTTACCTTTTAATTCTTCCAATCTTTTCGTAAGAATCTGAATGATGTAAAAGTTTTAAGTTGTCCGTATTTCTATAGATTTTTATTTTTTATATCAAATCTCGTCAAGACGTAGGTGGTCCTAGCTCTCCATAGATTCCTTTGCTTTTATTACCTGTAAATTGCAATGACTTCTCCAGAATGATAGTTGAGTGGCTTCCCGTTGCTTTTTTCACGCTTTAGAATTCGGAGTTCTCCTTCTCCTAGATTATCTGCTATCCAAGGCTTCGAAGCGGTTGATTCGGACCTATCCAAAGTGCTTTTTTGCGAATGTGAACTCAACAAACTAAGCGGGAATTCGAACTCGATTCGCCGGTTCCATTTTCTGTGCCAATAACTTTTACGCATTATGATCATTCCTGTTTTACTTCCTTTTCTTCCTATTTGTGTCGCTTTTTATAGTAACCTTCGGGTTGTTTTTACTTTCTACGACCATTAAGATCGTAACATGCGCCAGGAATAAAGAATAGGTTTCCGATGACATAAAAATTTGTATCTCTTTGGGAATCTGCTTTACTGGGAAAACACCTTACCGATTAGACAACAAAAGCTCCCTGAAGGGTGCATGGAAAATTAAGTCACCTGAAGAGTGGACATAATTTCGCGAGACTCAAAACAGAGACAGTCATGAGTTTACAGATTTAATCGATTTTTCTTACATATATTTTTGTATACGTATTCTTAGAATCCGGTCAATTTCTGTGTGGGGGGGGGGTGCGCGCACGCGCGTTGAAATGGGTCAGATTCTTAAATTTCGAAAAATAGGCAGACGAAAACACCGTTGATGAAACCCACAGGTAGACCGAAGGAACGTGTAGCCGCTAAACATGAATCACGTTTTGTTTCGTTAATGTAGATGTTTAAAAATAAAACGCTGATTATTCGGCGAACCATATCAATATAGAATTTCTTCAAATTGCCTCATATATATTTCAAATTTCAGTAAATTTAATTTTAATATGTATCCCATATGTGACGTCGTATGTAGAATAGTTTCCCAAAAAGAATAATTGGTGTGAAGTTCTTAACAGAACCTACTTACTAAAAACTGACAAAACATCAGAATTTTGATAGAAAGGGCTTCTTGGTCAAGCCCCAAACATCTCTCTCTCTCTCTATCTATCCATATATATATATATATATATATATATATATATATATATATATATATATATATACTAGACCAGCCGTGACCCGTTAGGTCAACCTTGTTGCGTTTACTACTGTTTACACTTAGTTTCGTGAAGAGTTTGTGAAAGTAGAGATATTTTAAAAATACATTTATTTGCAGTTATTGAAGTTGCTTTCAACATTAAAAAATTGTCTGTTTGAAAAAGTTGAAATAAAAATACTTACTGTATAGATAAATCGTATTTTTAAATCATATATATATATATATATATATATATATATATATATATATATATATATATATAGATAATATTAGTGGTAAATATACATATATATGCAAAATCCACAGGTGCATATATACACATGTATATTTTAGAATAAAAAATTCTGAGAGGATAGAATCCAGGTAGAACTCAATGTCCAGGACAGAGTAAGGATATAATATTATATATATATATATATATATATATATATATATATATATATATATATATATATATATATATTACTCACTGAATGTTCAGATTATAAAATATTAAAGTTGCTTACAACATTAAAAAAATTGTCTGTTTGAAGAAAGTTGGAATAAAAGTACTTACTCTATAAACAAATCGTATTTTTAAATCATATATATATATATATATATATATATATATATATATATATATATATATAGTACCCGCTGAATCTTCAGATTATAAAACATTGAAATTACTTTCAACATTAAAAAAATTGTTTGTTTGAAGAAAGTTAAAATAAAATTATTTAAAATATTGTTTGTTTAAAGAAAGCTGAAATATAAATAAGCACGCACCCGATCACGGGGAGGTGGAAAGAGAGAGAGGTGGATGGAAAGAGAGACCGGTTTTTACCTCTATTTCCTTCTCTTTCAGCACCCACCCCCCCGCTTCCTACAC